>BTHU01000001.1:60521997-60843196 GCA_036184795.1 Tokudaia tokunoshimensis | reverse complement strand
AGACATTGCACACATGTATGAAATTCTCTAAAATTCACTAAGATATATTTAAAATAAGATAAAGCAAATAATTTTGCAATTTCTTCTTATTATATGCTATTGATGAATCATAATTTCTTACATATTTTCATTTAAAGTGTAATCAAACTATTTAGAAGCCTTCAGTTTTTCAGAAGTGTTACAGTTTTTATTTTATTTTTTAATTTTTTATTGGTTATTTTATTTATCTACATTTCAAATGTTATCCCCCTTCCAAGTTTCCCCTCTGCAAACCCCCCCATCCCATCCCCCTACCCCCTACTTTCATGAGGGTGCAATTCCTTGTGGCTACTGAATGTTCCGTTGTGCACTTTATGGGAGCTTATTTAAAAAGTTTTTAATTGAGAAACAATTGGCAGTATCTAATATATTAAATACTGCTATTAAATCTGTTGTGTTAACTCATCTATTTATCATTCAGCATTTTTCCCAGTATATAGTTTTGCTAAAGTAAGCATCATAGTCTATGACTTTGCAATTTTTAAACTAATTTTAAGACATTTTTTATTTCTATAAGAAATAGAAGCAAGTCCAGAACACCATCTAAAGAGAGCTAAATCCAATTAGTTATTGACATGCAATAATAATAATAGACTTCAGCAATAGGTCTTGCCACCACTTTCTAAAAGGCACCTAAAAACAATGACAATAACTTGCAAGGTTATGGGATATCTAGGGAAACTTAGAAACCAATAACTCCAAGAAAGTTAACCTTACTTGAAACTGACATTTGTATTTGTAATCCCATGGAATCCAAGAGGAATTGCCTTCCTGTTACATATAGAGTACCACGGCATTAACTCTTATCATGTATCTATATATTTTAAGAAATTTCTACATAAGTAGATTTCCATATTGCTTATTAAATTTCTTTAGTTTTAATTATTCTTCACTGCATTTTTCCATCTATTCTGCTTTCAGCTCCCATCCTCTTTTACATTTTTTGTTTTATTAACCTTTCCTCCATCACAGTACCTGGGTTACACCTTCTTTCACTTGGACACCTCACCCACCATGCCATAGCCCTTACAACTTAGAAAAGTTGAGTTCTGTTGATACTCCAATTTAAAGATTTATCTAAAATTCAAAGATAGTATCTATTAATAACAGAGAAAGTACAGTGTTTGTTTTCTGTTATTGGACTAAACAGAATTAAAAATTGACAATCTCAATCTATTTACCCTCAAGTTTCATTTGTTCTAGTTGAATAATATTCCATTGCAGATATGTGCCACATTTGCATTATTCACTCATCAGCTTAAGGATATCCAGACTGTTTTCATATCCTGGATATTTTGACTGGAGCAGCAATGAACATAATTGAGAAAAATTTCTGTTGAAGAATATAGAGAAAATTTTCCTTTTCTCACTTTTTCTTTTTAACTTTACCCATCCTAAATACATATGATGAATCTCAAAGTTTTTAATTTGCATTTGTCTGATTGCTAAGGTTGTTGAACATTAAAAAAATCTTAGCCATTTGTATTTCATCATTCTGAATTCTCTTTATATTTTATGTTCACATTTTAAATTGAACTCCAATTCTTCATGTTCAGTTTTTTTAAGTTTTCTGTATGTTCTACACATAAGCTTTCTGTCAGATAAAGCAATAAAGAATTTTTCCCATTCTGAAAGCTGCCTTTTCACTCAACTGATGGTGCTGGTACAAACCTGAAATCTTTATCCCTACTGGCTAGCTTTAGCTGCTTCTTTGAAATAAGGTACAGTTAATGCTACAAGTAGTGGTGGCATTATATTAGTAGTGCTAAGTTTGGATCCCAGCACCCATGGAAGAAGTCAGAAATACTGTGAATCTCTGTGAGATCTACTCAACTGTTCTGACATCCATGTTCACATGTAGACATAGCATTCTGTCTAAACTCCACCGCACAGTTACTTGGCAACAGCCAAGTATGCTCCTCCTCACAGTTACCTGGTAACAGCCAGGTAGGTTTGAACCCTATAAAAGGGGCTGCTTGCCCCCTCCTCCCTCACTTGCTTCTCTCTCTTCTCTCTTGCCCGCTTGTTCAAGCTCTCTTCCACATTCCTTTCCCCACTCTTTCTCCCGGTGTTCATGGCCATCCATGTGGTAAGTTGTTGAATTATGTAATATTTCATAACTCTTGGATAATTTGCAAATAGTGTTTCATGCTAGAAGGGCAAAAAAATGACAGATAAAATAAGACTGACAAAATGCCAACATTTTATTATTCAAACTATGTTAAATTTTCTAAAAAATATAATATGATTGAGAACTTAAGAGATGTAAGGCATGTTTAAGTTTCAAGAACATGTTAAAAATAGTGAACGGGATAAGGATCAAAATGGCAGAAAAGGACTTCCAGAATACATTCCTCCACTGAAGTCTGACTTTGAAAATGATATAAAAATTATGTTACAAAAACTATGGACGTGGCTGGTATTACAGTACATTGCTATAAGAAATGCATTGATAGACACAGTGCACTCCACCATCTTTGCTCCTGCAACAGAGCAATTGGGACCCCCTGGTACAGGGATAATCAAGCATAATATCGCTTGGGACTCAGCCAGCTTGTGTGCTCCTGGCTCCCAAGAGCTGGACAGTTCTGTGGTCACCTACAGGCCAGCTCTGCTGTGAGACTTCTGCCCAGCAGAGGGACCCACACTGGGAGAGAGCACACCTGCACAGAGAGGGAGCGCACCAGCCTCCCCTTGGTGACCTCTGCTCCGGGTATTGACTGCTCTGAGCCTCCAGGTACGCAGGGACTCCCCAATATAACATCTCTTGGGACACAGCCTGTTGGGCTTCCATCTGTGCCTAAGAGCAGGGCAGCTCTGTGGTCCTCTGGGCGCCAGCTCTGCTGTGGGACATCTGCCCTGCAGAGGGATCTGCGCCTATTGGGTGCATAGTGCACTTCGCCATCTTTGCTCCAGCAACAGAGCAATTGGGACCTCCTGGCACAGGGATAATCAAGCATAATATTGCTTGGGACTCAGCCAGCTTGTGTGCTCCCTGCTCCCAAAAGCTCTGCAGTTCTGTGGTCACCTACATGCCAGCTCTGCTGTGGGAAATCTGCCCTGCAGAGGGACCCACACTGGGAGAGAGCGCATCCACACAGGGAGGGAGCACACCAGCCACCCCTTGGCGACCTCTGCTCTGGGGATTGACTACGCTGAGCCTTGGATTGTGTAGGGATTCCACAATATAGCATCACTTGGGGCAAGGCACATCAGGGCTCCAAAGTCACTCAGGAGCAGGGCAGCCTCTAAGCAGACTGTGCCAGGGGAATCCTGGTCATGGGGTGGGGTGGGGGTGGGAAGAAATAGCCTTGCAGGCTCACAGGAGGTCCAACCAACAGCCAGTAACAGCAGGACCAACTAAAACTGGAGGTAACTAAATGGCAAAAGGCAAACGTAGGAACGTAACTAACAAAAATCAAGGAAATATGGCACCATCGGAACCCAACTCTCTGACAGCAGCAAGTCCTGGATACCCCATCACACCCGAAAGACAAGATCTGGATCTAAAATCACTTCTCATGATGCTATTAGAGGATTTCAAGAAGGACACAAATAAATCTCATAAAGAATTACAGGAGAACATGAATCAATGGGTAGAAGCCCTTACAAAAGAAACACAAAAATCGCATAAAGAAATGCAGAAGAATATGGGTCAACAGATGGAGGCCATAGGGAGGCAACACAAAAATCGTTTAAAGAAATGAATCAACGGGTAGATGCCCTTACAAAGGAAACATGAGAATTGCTTAAAGAAATGCAGGAGACTATAGATCAACAGATGGAAACCCATGAGAAGGAAACACAAAAATCGCTTAAAGAAATTCAGGAGAACTTGGATCAACAGGCAGAAATCCTGAAAGAGGAAATGCAAAAATATCTTAAAGAAATACAGGAAAATACAAACAAAAAAGTAAAGGATCTGAGCAAATCCATCCAGGATCCAAAAAAAAGGAAGTAGAAACAACTAAGAAATCACAAAGGGAGACAACTTTAGAGATAGAAAACCTTGGGAAGAAATCAGGAGTCATAGATGCAAACATCAAAAATAGAATACAAGAGATGGAAGAAAGAAATCTCAGGTGCTGAAGATACCATAGAAAGCATCGACTCAACAGTCAAAGAAAATGGAAAATGCAAAAAACGTGTAACCCAAAACATCCAGGAAATCCAGGACACAATGAGAAGACCAAACCTAAGGATTATAGGTATAGATGAAAGTGAAGATTTGCAACATAAAGGGCCAGTAAATATCTTCAACAAAATTATGGAGGAAAACTTCCCTAACCTAAAGAGAGAGATGCCGATGAATGTACAAGAAGCCTACAGAACTCCAGACTGGAACAGAACAGAAATACCTCCCATCATATAATAATCAAAACACCAAATGTACTAAAAAAAGAAAGAATATTAAAAGCAGTAAGAGAAAAAGGTCAAGTAGCATATAAAGGAAGACCTATCCGAATAACATCAGACTTCTCAACAGAGACTATGAAAGCAAGAAGGTCCTGGGCAGATCTCATATAGACTCTAAGAGAACACAAATGCCAGCGTAGACTACTATACCCAGCAAAACTCTCAATCACCATAGAAGGAGAAACCTAGGCATTCCATGATTAAACCAAATTTACACAGTATCTTTCTACCTACCCAGCCCTGCAAAGGATAATAGGTGGAAACCACCAATACAAGGAGAGAAACTACACCCTGGAAAAAACGAGATAGTAACCTTCTTTCATCAAACCCAAAAGTAGAGAACCACTCAAACATAGAGATAGCGTGAAGAGTAGCAGGTGGCAATAATCACTATTCCTTAATTTCTCTTAATATTCATGTCTCAATTCCCCAATGAAAAGACATAGACTAACAGACTGGATATGTAAACAGGACCCAGCATATTGCTGCATGAAGGAAACGCACCTCAGTGTCAAAGACAAACACTACCTCAGAGTAAAAGGCTGAGAAACAATTTGAGAAGCAAATGGTCCCAGGAAACAAGAAAAAGTAGCCATACTATTGGATAAAATTGACTTTCAACCTAAAGTCATCAAAAAAGACACAGAAGGACACTACTGATCAAAGGAAAAATCCACCAAAAAGAACTCTCAATTCTGAACACCAATGCTCCAAATGCAAAGACAACCTCATTCGTAAAAGAAACTTTACTAAATCTCAAACCACACATTGAACCTCACACAATAATAGTGGGTGACTTCAACACCCCACTCTCTGAAATGAATCGTTCAGGAAAGCAGAAACTAAACAGGGACACAGTGAAACTAATTGAAGCCTTGGACCAAATGGAACTAACAGATATATATATATGTATATATATATGTATATGTATATATATATATGTATATATATATATATATATGGAATATTTCATCCTAAAGCAAAAGAATATACCTTCTTCTCAGCACCTCATGGTACCTTCTCCAAAATCAACCATATAATTGGTCAAAAAACAGACCTCAACAAATATAAGAAGATCGAACTAATTCCATGCCTCGTATCAGATCACGATAGAATAAGGGTGTTCTTCAGTTAAAAAAAACAACAGAAAGCCCACATACATGTAGAAGCTGAACAATGCTCTACTCAATGATAGCTTGATCAAGGAGGAAATAAAGAAAGAAATCAAAGACTTTTTAAAATTTAATGAAAATGAAGGCACAACATACCAAAACTTATGGAACACAATTAAAGTGGTGCTAAGAGGAAAATTCAGAGCCCTGAGTGCCTCCAAAAAGAAAAGGGAGAGAGCATATACTAGCAGCTTAATGGCACACCTGAAAGCCCTGGAACAAAAAAGAAGCAAATACACCTAAGAGGAGTAGAAGGCAGGAAATCATCAAACTGAGGGCTGAAATCAATCAAGTAGAAACAAATAAAACCATACAAAGAATCAACAAAACTAAGAGTTGGTTCTTTGAGAAAATCAACAAGATAGATAAGCCCTTAGCCAGACTAGCCAGAGGGCACAGACACAGTATGCAAATTAGCAACATCAGGAACGAAAATGGAGAAATAACAACAGAAATTGAGGAAATTCAAAAAATCATCAGATCCTACTACAAAAGCCTGTATTCAACACAACTAGAAAATCTGGAGTAAATGGACAGTTTCTGAGACAGACACCAAATACAAAAATTAAATCAGGATCAAATAGACCACGTAAACCATCCTATAACCCCTGAAGAAATAGAAGAGGTCATTGAAAGTCTTCCAACCAAAAAAAAACCACAGGTCCAGATGGTTTTAGTGCAGAATTCTATCAGACCTTCAAAGAAAACCTAACATCAATACTCTTCAAACTATTCCACAAAATGGAATCAGAAGGAACACTACCCAACACATTCTATGAAGCCACAATTACACTAATACCAAAATCAAACAAAGATCCGACAAAGAAAGAGAATCTCAAGCCAATTTCTCTTATGAATATCAATGCAAAAATACTCAATAAAATTCTTGCCAACCAAATCCAAGAACACATCAAAACGATCATTCAATACGATCAAGTAGGCTTCATCGCAGGGATTCAGGGATGGTTCAATATAAGGAAATCCATCAATGTATTCACTACATAAACAATCTCAAAGAAAATAACAACTTGGTCATTTCATTAGATGATGAGAAAGCATTTGACAAAATTCAGCATCCTTTCATGTTAAAGGTCTTAGAAAGATCAGAAATTTGAGAACCATATCTAAACATAGTAAAAGCAATTTACAATAAACCAGTAGCCAGCATCAATCTAAATGGAGAGAAAATTGAAGCAATCCCACTAAAATCAGGGACTAGACAAGGCTGCCCTCTCTCTCCATATCTTTTCAATATAGTACTTGAAGTTCTAGCTAGAGCAATTAGACAACAAAGGGAGATGAAAGGGATACAAATTGGAAAGGAAGAAGTCAAACTATCACTATTTGCAGATGATATGATAGTATACTTAAGCGACCCAAAGAACTCCACCAGAGAACTCCTACAGCTGATAAACAACTCCAGCAAAGCAGCTGGATATAAAATCAACTCAAGCAAGTAAGTAGCCTTCCTATACTTATCAAAGGATAAGCAGGCTGAGAAAGAAATAAGAGAAATGATACACTTCATGATAGGCACAAACAATATAAAGTATCTTGGCGTGACTCTAACAAAACAAGTGAAAGATCTGTATGACAAGAACTTCAAACCTCTGAAGAGAGAAATTGAAGAAGAACTCAGAACATGGAAAAAACTTCCATGCTCATGGATTGGCAGGATTAATATAGTAAAAATGACCATCTTGCCAAAAGCAATATACAGATTCAATGCAATCCCCATCAAAATTCCAACTCACTTCTTCATAGAGTTAGAAAGAGCAATTCAAAAATTCATCGGGAATAACAGAAAACCCAGGACAGCTAAAACTATTCTCAAGAGTAAAAGAACTTCTGGTGGAATCAGTATCCCGGACCTCAAGCTGTATTACAGAATAATAGTGTTAAAAACTGCATGGTATTGGTACAGTAACAGACATGTAGATCAATGGAACAGAATTGAAGACCCAGAAATGAATCCACACTCCTATGGTCACTTGATCTTTGACAAAGGAGATAAAATCATACAGTGGAAAAAAGATAGCCTTTTCAACAAATGGTACTGGTTCAACTGGAGGTCAACATGCAGAAGAATGCAAATTGATCCATTCTTATGTCCTTGCACTAAGTTCAATTCCAAGTGGATCAAAGACCTCCACATAAAACCAGACACACTGAAACTAGTAGAAACGAAACTAGGGAAGAACCTTGATCATATGGGCACAGGGGGAATTTCCTGATCAGAACACCATGGCTTATTCTCTAACATCAAGAATTGACAAATGGGACCTCATAAAATTACAAAGTTTCTGTAAGGCAAAAGACACTGTCAAAAGGACAAAGCGCGAGCCGGAGTAGCCATCCTAATATCAGATAAAATTGATTTTCAACCTAAAGTCATCAAAAAAGACACAGAAGGACACTACATACTGATCAAGGGAAAAATCCACCATCAAGAACTCTCAATTCTGAATATCTATGCTCCAAATGCAAGGGCACCCTCATTCGTAAAAGAAACTTTACTAAAGCTCAAAGCACACACCGCACCTCACACAATAATAGTGGGTGACTTCAACACCATGATCTCTGAAATGGATCGTTCAGGAAAGCAGAAACTAAACAGGGACACAGTGAATCTAATTGAAGCCTTGGACCAAATGGAACTAACAGATATATATAGAACATTTTATCCTAGAGATAAAGAATACACCTTCTTCTCAGCACCTCATGGTATCTTCTCCAAAATTGACCACATAATTGGTCACAAATCAGATCTCAACAGATATAAGAAGATAGAACTAATCCCATGCCTCCTATCAGATCACTATGGAATAAGGGTGGTCTTCAATGGCAACAAAAACAAAAGAAAACCCACATACACATGGAGGCTGAACAATGCTCTACTCAATGATAACTTAGTCAAAGTTGAAATAAAGAAAGAAATCAAAGACTTTTTGAAATTTAATGAAAATGAAGGCACAACATACCCTAATTTATGGGACACAATGAAAGCAGTGCTAAGAGGAAAATGCATAGCCCTGAGTGCCGCCAAAAAGAAACTGGAGACAGCATATACTAACAGCTTAATGGCACACCTGAAAGCCCTGGAACAAAAAGAAGCAAATACACCAAAGAGGAGTAGAAGGCAGGAAATCATCAAACTCAGGGCTGAAATCAATCAAGTAGAAACAAATAAAACCATACAAAGAATCAACAAAACGAGGAGTTGGTTCTTTAAGAAAATCAACAAGATAGATAAGCCCTTAGCCAGACTAACCAGAGGGCACAGAGACAGTATCCAAATTAATAAAATCAGAAATGAAAAGGGAGAGATAACAACAGAAACTGAGGAAATACAAAAAATCATCAGATCCTACTACAAAAACCTGTATTCAACACAACTAGAAAATCTCGAGGAAATGGACAATTCCCTTGACAGATATCAAATACCAAAATTAAATCAGTATCAAATAGACCATCTAAAGCGTCCTAAAACCCCAGAAGAAATAGAAGTAGTCATTGGAAGTCTTCCAAACAAAAAAAGCACAGGTCCAGATGGTTTTAGTGCAGAATTCTATCAGACTTTCAAAGAAGACCTAACACCAATACTCTTCAAACTGTTCCACAAAGTAGAAACAGAAGGAACACTACCCAACACGTTCTATGAAGCCACAATTACACTAATACCAAAAGCACACAAAGATCCGACAAAGAAATAGAATCTCAGGCCAATCTCTCTTATGAATATCAATGCAAAAATACTCAATAAAATTCTTGCCAACCGAATCCAAGAACACATCAAAACGATCATTCACCACGATCAAGTAGGCTTCATCCCAGGGATGAAGGGATGGTTCAATATAAGGAAATTCAACAATGTAATCCACTATATAAACCATCTCAAAGAAAAAACCACATGGTCATCTCATTAGATGCTGAGAAAGCATTTGACAAAATTCAGCATCCTTTCCTGCTAAAGATCTTGGAAAGATCAGGAATTCGAGGCCCATATCTCAACATAGTAAAAGCAATTTACAGTAAACCGGTAGCCAGCATCAATCTAAATGGAGAGAAAATTGAAGCAATCCCACTAAAATCAGGGACTAGACAAGGCTGCCCTCTCTTTCCATATCATTTCAATGTAGTACTTGAAGTTCTAGCTAGAGAAATTAGACAACAAAAAGAGGTCGAAGGAATATAAATTGGAAAGGAAGAAGTCAAACTATCACTATTTGCAGACAATATGATAGTATACTTAAGCGACCCAAAGAACTCCAACAGAGAACTCCTACAACTGATAAACAACTTCAGCAAAGTTACCGGGTATAAAATCAACTCAAGCAAGTCAGTAGCCTTCCTATACTCAAAGGATAAGCAGGCTGAGAAAGAAGTAAGAGAAATGATACCCTTCACGATAGACACAAACCATATAAAGTATCTTGGTGTGACTCTAACCAAACAAGTGAAAGATCTGTATGACAAGAACTTCAAGTCTCTGAAGAAAGAAATTGAAGAAGACCTCAGAAGATGGAAAAATCTGCCATGCTCATGGATTGACAGGATTAATATAGTGAAAATGACCATCTTGCCAAAAGTAATATACAGATTCAATGCAATCCCCATCAGAATCCCAACTCAATTCTTCATAGAGTTAGAAAGAGCAATTCAAAAATTCATCTGGAATAACAGAAAACCCAGAATAGTTAAAACTATTCTCAAGAGTAAAAGAACCTCTGGGGGAATCAGTATCCCGGACCTCAAGCTGTACTACAGAGCAATAGTGTTAAAAACTGCATGGTATTGGTACAGTGACAGGCATGTAGATCAATGGAACAGAATTGAAGACCCAGAAATGAATCCACACTCCTATGGTCACTTGATCTTTGACAAAGGCGCTAAAACCATCCAGTGGAAAAAAGATAGCCTTTTCAACAAATTGTGCTGGCTCAATTGGAGGTCAACATGCAGAAGAATGCAAATTGACCCATTCTTATCTCCTTGCACTAAGTTCAATTCCAAGAGGATCAAGGACCTTCACATAAAACCAGAAACACTCACTGAAACTAACAGAAAGAGAACTAGGGAAGAACTTTGAACATATGGGCACAGGGGAGAATTTCCTGAATAGAATTCCAATAGCTTATGCTCTAAGATCAAAAATTGACAAATGGGACCTCATTAAATTACAAAGTTTTTGCAAGGCAAAAGACACTGTCAAAAAGACAAAGTGGCAACCAACTAACTGGGAAATGATCTTTATCAACCCTATTTCTGACAGAGGGCTAATATCCAATATATACAAAGAACTCAAGAAGTTAAACTCCAGAGAGGCAACGATGTGGAGAAAGAGGAACACTCCACTGATGGTGGGATTTCAAGCTGGTACAACCACTCTGGAAAGCAGTCTGGCAGTTCCTCAGAAAACTGGGCATGACACTCCCGGAGGATCTGGCTATACCACTCCTGGGCATATACCCAGAGGCTTTACCTGCATGCAATAAGGACACATGCTCCACTATGTTCATAGCAGCCTTATTTATAATAGCCTGAAGCTGGAAAGAACCCAGATGTCCCTCAACGGAGGAATGGATTCAGAAGATGTGGTATATTTATACAATGGAATACTACTCTGCAATTAAAAACAATGAATTCACAAAATTCCTAGGCAAATGGTCAGAACTTGAAAATATCATCCTTAGTGAGTTAACCAAATCACAAAAGAACACACATGGTATGCAGTCACTGATAAGGGGATATTAACCCAGAATCTCGGAATACCCTAGACACAATTCGCATATCAATAGATTTCTAAGAAGATGGAAGGAGAGACCCCTGGTCCTGGAAAGACTGGATGTAGGGGAATGCCAGGACAGAGAAGCAAGAGGGGCTGAATGGGGAAAAGAGGGAGGGAAGGGGGCTTATGGGACTTTCGGGGAGGGAGGAAATGGGAAAGGGGAAATGCTTTTGAATGTAAATAAAAAAAAACTTAGAAAATTAAAAAAAAAAAAAAGGACAAAGCGGCAACCAACAAACTGGGAAAAGATCTTTACCAACCCTACATCTGACAGAGGGCTAATATCCAATATATACAAAGAACTTAAGAAGTTAGACTCCAGAGAGCCAAATAACCATATTAAAAAATGGGGTACAGAGCTAAACAAAGAGTTCTTACCTGAAGAATATCTAATGACTGAGAAGCACCTAAAGAAATGTTCAACATCCTTAGTCATTAGGGAAATGCAAATCAAAGCAACCCTGAGATTCTACCTCACACCAGTCGGAATGGCTAAGATCAAAAACACAGGAGAAAGCAGTTGTTGGTGAGGATGTGGGGAAATAGGAACACTCTTCCACTGCTGGTGGGATTGCAAGCTGATACAACCACTCTGGAAAGCAATCTGGCAGTTCCTCAAAAACTGGGCATGACACTCCCGGAGGATCCTGCTGCACCACTCCTGGGCATATACCCAGAGGCTTCCTCTGCATGCAATAAGGATACATGCTCCACTATGTTCATAGCAACCTTATTTATAATAGCCTGAAGCTGGAAAGAACCCAGATGTCCCTCAACGGAGGAATGGATTCACAAGATGTGGTATATTTACATAATGGAATACTACTCTGCAATTAAAAACAATGAATTCACGAAATTCCTAGGCAAATGGTCAGAAATTGAAAATATCATCCTCAGTGAGGTAACCCAATCACAAAAGAACACACATGGTATGCAGTCACTGATAAGGGGATATTAACCCAGAATCTCGGAATACCCTAGACACAATTTGCATATCAATAGATTTCCAAGAAGATGGAAGGAGAGACCCCTGGTCCTGGAAAGACTTGGATGTAGGGGAATACCAGGACAGAGAAGCAAGAGGGGGTTGAATGGGGAACAGAGGGAGAGAAAGCGTCTTATGGGACTTTTGGGGAGGTAGGAAACAGGAAAGGGGAAATCATTTGCAATGTAAATAAAAAATATATAGAAAATAATAAAAATAAAATTAAAAAAAAAAGAAATACATTGGTACTAGTGGGGAGTTTTACAATACCTTAGTACTTCTCCCTGAACCAGCACACACAGGATAATGTTAGAACAATGCTTTCCATCTTGTTAAAACACTGAAAAGACAATATAAGACTTAAATATAGATACTGACCTTGTGTTCTCTAGGAAAAAGAATCAGTAGTAGGTAGACATTATTGCCGTTCTCTTGAAAAGGAAATTCATTCAAAGGGTATAAAATCAAAATATCAATGGATTACAACATAGGGTCATGTGTTCCACTATGTTAATTGCAGCCTTATTTGTGATAGCCAGAAGCTGGAAGCAGCTGAGATTTCCCATAACAGAAGAATGGATAGAGAAAATGTGGTTCTATTACACAATGGAATGCTATCCAGCTATTAAGAACAACAGCATCCTGAGTTTTGCAGGCAAATAGATGGAACTAGAAAATATTATTCTGAGTGAGGTACCTCAGACCCAAAAAGACATGCATAGTATGTATTAATTAATAAGTTGATATAAGCCCCCAAACTACAGAATACCCAGGATACAGTTCACAGGACTCAAAAAGGTTAACAAGGCTAATGGCCCAGGTAAGGACACCTCAATCCCACTTGGGATGGAGAAGAAAGCTATCACAGGAGCGGGGAGGGAGGGACAGAGAGTACAGCATAGGAAAGGGGACAGGGAAGGAAAGAGAACATGATCAGGTATTGCGGGGAGGGGGAGGGAAGGACTGAAGCCCTGAGGGCCTGCAGAAAGAATGGAAACAGGCAACTTCAGGAGGTAGGAGGTGGTGGGGGTGGGGGGCGGGAAGACAGAATGTACTGGAGACCTAGGAAGTGAGAGATTCTCAGGAATCAAAGCAAGGTACCTTAGATGAAATGCCCTACAGTGGGGAGAGTGAACTACTAAAGCTCACCTCTAGCAGAAAGAGAGAATCAAGTGATTGGGTTGCCATCCAACAGTCAAAATCTCTGATCCATAATTGTTCCTGTCTGAAAGAACTGCAGGGACAAAAATAAAGAAGAGCCTGAGGAAAAGAAGGTCCAGCAACAGGCCCAAATTGGGGCCTGTTCAAGGGGAGGTCCCAAGGCCTGACACTATTACTGAGGCTATGGAGTGCTCATAAAAAGAGTCCTATCATGACTGCTCAACGAAAGACTAAACAAGCAGCTGAAAGAGTCAGATGCAGAAATTTACACCCAATCAATGGACAGAAGCTGCTGATCCCTGTGGTTGAATTAGGGAAAAGCTGGAAGAAGCTGAGGAGGAGGGTGATCCTGTGGGAGGACCAGCAGTCTCAGTTAACCTGGGCCCCGGATATCTCTCAGACACTGAACCTCCAACCAGGCAGCATAAAGCAGCTGATATGAGGCCACCAGCACACATACAGCAGAGGACTCTTGGGTCTGTTTTCAGTCAGAGAAGATAACCTAACCCTTAGAGTTTAGAGACCCCGGAATTGAGGAAGTCTGGTGGGGTGGGGGTAGGGTGATTGGATACATCCTCTTGGAGACTGGGGTTTGGGGGAGGGGGTATGGGATGTGGAAAAGTCAGAGGCTGGACAAGGAGGGGGATAAAATTTGGAGTGTAAAAAAATTAAATAAAATTGAAAAAATAAAATAAAATCAGCATGTCTAAAAGCTATCTGCACACATTTATTACAGTGTGTTCACGGCAGTTGACACGTGGCTTAGGCCTGAATGTTCATCCTAGTATGGATAAATAAATATGGTATATAACGATATACTGTTTAACCATAATAACAACAGTCATGCATAGTAAAGCAGTCATAAGCATAGCATTTTGGAGACAGGGAGGAGGCAGGATTTCAAGGTTAACCTTGTGTAGATAGTAAGTCTGAAGTTACTCTAGGCTACATAAGATCATGTCTCAAAAGAAATCTTGTTATTAGAAAACTGAATGAGCTCTTAGGGTTTGGGCTTTGGTTCCGGCGTCATGACTAAATGCATCAAGAAGGTCGGGATCATCAGGAAATATGGGACCTGTTATAATTTCACCCTCCGGAAAATGGTGAAGAAAACTGAAATGAGCCAGCATTCCAAGTACACTTGCATCTTCTGTAGCAAGACCTAGATGAAGAGACCAGCCACTGGCATCTGGTACTGGTTCCTGCATGAAAAGATTGGCTGTTGGGCCTTGGACCTACAACACCACTTCTGCAGTCACAGTGAAGTCTGCCATCAGAAGACTGAAGGAACTGAAAGACCAGTAGAAACCCTGTCTTCTCAGACTCGCCTAGCCTGTAATAAGTGGGTATGTATATATATATATGAAAAAGAGTGGAATGATGAATAACCTTGTGATAAAGTAGTAGTTGTGGGTAGAAGAAGTTGAAGACACATTGGTACAAAGATTCATTCTCATAGGTAAAGAATTAGAAAATTCAGGAGATATAAAACAAAATGACTAGCTACTTGTGCTTTAGTCTTTCTTTTTTAAAATACTCAGAAGAGAAATTGTGTTTTTACTACAAAATATTGACAGGCAAATGTAATGCATTTCTTTCTTTGTTCAATTTAGTCAGTCTACAATAATATGTGCATACAAATTCCACCATGTAATAACTACATCCAATTGTGGATGTTACTGCTATAAAGAAGCCATTCATGTTAATCAGACAAAGCTGTTGCTAGGAGACTGTAAAAGAGGAGAATCATGCCTAACTAACAGAGTAATTTATCAAAGTGCCACTCTGTGTCCAGTTCTTCCCTTCAGGACATCAGGCCTCTTGAACACCAGGCTGGAGGGAGGGAAGCTTAGACGGAGCAGGTGGGTACAATACAGAGCATTGGTGGGCAGTGAGTGTGCCAGTAAAGTAAACAACCCCCTTCCCGGAACAGCTTGGAGAACTGACTCAGTTTATTGTGGGGTGGATATTAATGCTAACAGGAGAGATGGGCAGCGTCTATGGGGCAAGGTTTGTGGAACCGTATACAATTTGCCAGTATAGCATTATTGGAAGATACTTCATCTTCATACTCAGGGCATAAGAGGCACCTGGGTGGATGGGAATCCTTAAAAGGTTAAAGACTGTCAGGATAGTAAAATCCTACTAGGGTTGATAGTGGGACATCCAACTTTCTGAAGCCAGGTTGGGAGTGGGGAGAGAGCCAATGCCTGTTGTCCTCATCTGAGGTATCTGGATTGAAGCTCTCCTCTACCCTTCCTCCATTTTCCCATTTATCCTGGGTCATTACAGTCCCACAGAAAACATTTTCAAAACCCAGAAAAATCATTTCTTCTTGTTATTTATGCACCATGAACTTTATACACCTCCCAAATATGCAGATTTCCCCACAGCTCATGTATATGATTATAGTATATTATATTTTATTATTTATTAGTTTATAATAATTCATTCGATATTATGAATGAGGAGTACCATTATATGCCATATTTATTTATCCATTATGTGATGGACATTTAGGCTGAAGCCATATATCAATTGATGTGAATAGGTTGCAATAATGTATAGAGATTTATCTTAATATTCTGACTTCACTTCCTTTAAATATATGCTCAGCCACTGGATTACTGCATCCCATGGCTGCTTACTTTTACTGTTGAATATCATGCAGCACTTATCAACATGACAAAAAATATCTTCAACTTTAATTAAAACTTCAAAAAATAAAAATAGATGCTAAAGAATCTTACTCATCAACGGTGTCTCCACCAACGAGTTCATTCCAGGCCATGTGCTGGGTCTTCAAGCCTTGTGAACTCCACATGCAGCAATTTGATCTCTCCTTTTGCTTAACCTTTTTAAATATATTCTTAATTTACTATGACATGTGTATTCCACAGCAATGGTATAGTTTCTCCAGATATCCTTAATTAATCCTGAGAAAATTCATTTCTTCATGCTATTTAATTCTACATAAGTTTGGATATTATTGATTTTCTCCAATGCCTTGAAAATATATATTTAAATACTTAGAAAATACCCTGCTAATTAGAAAAAGATAGAAATGGAACGGCATTTCCACTGAGGATCCGAGTTGTTTCGACATCCTAAGGTCTGATGTACCTTCTGGCCTCAGGATAAGCTTTTTCTTTGGTTCATTCCTTCCTGTATATTCCCCTCTCTGTGATCAGCCCTTTTCTGCAGTGATGATGCTAATAATCAAGACTTAAAGTATCTCAGAATTTTAGTCCCTCAAAAATCTGAAATAATGCAAATAACATTTGTTTGTCACGTAGAGCTATTGTGTGACAAATTAGGGTACTAAAATTTATAATACATATATAACTGTTTGTCAAATAAATATAACTCTGTAGGATTAAAAAAAGAAGTTAGAAAGGATGATAACTAATGAAACTTGGCTTATATCAGATGTTTTATAAAATAATGAATATGTTCTTTTTCATGATCGGGAAAGTGGACATAAAAATGAAATAACTCATTTCAATCCATCTATCTTGTAGATTCTTCTCTATGTATGATTCCCTTTAGCATAGAGGAGTAGAGGAGTATGTTTGTATGTGTGTGTGTGTGTGTGTGTGTATGAGTATGTGTGTGTGCATGCATGTGTGTGTCTTTAGGTTTTTGCATAAAAGAATATATATATATTTGTATATATGTATATATGTATGCATGTAAATATATATATATATATACATATATAGTTATTAGGATTGATGTATAAATAAAATGTGTATGCAATATTTAAGTAATTAAATAATTTCTTGTGAATTGAGAAAGTTAAATACTACGTTTTTTTTACAGAATATAAAACAGTTAATAATGTCTGTAGTCAGCGAGAATTTTATTGTAAATGATGGAGTGTGAAAGAATTAAAATACTAGAAGTGTAAGGTTAGAGTATAAAGTTTTGTCTTTCAGTTTGTGAAATCATACTAAGGGAAATCAGCATACTCTGGGAAATAAATTTTCCTTGTAAATATCGTTATTTTAACAGTGAATAATCAGTCACGGAAAAGCCTGTTGGAATATAAACAAAACAATTAAAGAGTTCAACTCCACCATCAAGGACTCATAGTGCAGTTATATTTCAAGATAATGAATTTAGATATCACTGCCCTGCATCTCCCAAAACACTTCCAAGCACAGACGAAGTATGTTAAATAACAACTAAATAATCCTGTGTTGTTCACGAAACTCACAGCTAATCCCAGAAGAAACCTGGAACATTTTGCCAAAGTTTTGCTTTGATTTCAATGTTGTCAAGTTATACTTAAATCAACTGGGGAACTCATTATTGTCAGGTCAGCTAAGGTACGTATCCTGAGGTTATTTTTCTATGTTCTCCTGAGATCAAACTGCAAATTCCTGTCCTTGTAATTGCCAATACTTAATCATAACTTTTTAATTATCATAGTGTAAAACTCTAACAAGTCCCCTGATAAGCTCAGAGCAAATGCATAGCTGGCAGGCACTTCAGTACCAGAAAGTTCCTAATAAATAAAATAAGACTGACAATTTTTTTAATATTCCATGGGAGACAATTTATACTCTGCTTGGCCCCTGTTTTAACCATGAACATTTTAAATTTAAAATCTCACAATAAGGTAATGCATTAGAAATCAAAGTTATATTATTACTACAGACATTTCCATCAACATAAGGCAGTCATACATTGCATTGAAGTATGGGATAATTCTGACAATTTTACTTTTTCTACTAAAATTATTTGTTTATCACATGGGCTGACCTTCAGTCACGTTCATGAAATAGATCAGAGCAGAGTTCACCACAAATGAACAAAATTCACAATATGCTAACCACATTCCACCACCCATAGAAAAACTTTTGTTTTCATGATCTAATATAAAACTCTTACATATTAAATAGCTTTTGTGAATATTTTTATATGTATGTATGTTCATGGGAACTTATGTTTGTGCTAGTATGTTTGGTGTTGGAGACCAAATCCAAAGTCCTATTCATACTAAACCCATGTTCTGCAACTAGAATGCACCTCTGTACATATTCTGATATTTTATTGCAATTTAATCTTACATTTATCAATTCTTTTAGATTTCAGTTCTCATACATATTTTTGTAGAATATTCCTTCCATAATAAAAGTAATAAATCTTACAAAATCTTGTTTGCTTATCTTCACCCTATATAAAAGTTCTATAAAGTACACTTACCTCAGAACCTAATTCATCTTAGGGAAAAAGCACACATTTTATAGCAGTCATCAAAGAGTTAGAGAGATTACTCAGTGTCCGAGCACATGCTTATCTTTGCAAAGCCATGTTTTCCTTTCTAACTCCTTAAAAAAAAACAAAAATAAAAGCAACCATTAGAGAGACAGAAGAGCCAAAGGATATTACTTTATATCATCTGAAAGTATTCACAACGCAAACCTACAGTATGATGTATTAATATGTTCATATATAAAGAGTGCACACATAGTCTTTTCATATTGCAGCTATGTGTTAAATATTTATACATTATGCTTCACTTGTATCTCTAAGTTGAGATTCAGAGATATGTTCATGAACATAGGGTTTGCTATAGGCATGTGTTCACAGTGGACAGATCTGCATGAAACTGTAGAAGGTTCACATCAGCAACTCTGAGGGCACAAGAACATGGAAACTCCATAAAAACAGCAAGGAAGTAAAACATGGTGACTATAGTTAATAATAATTGTTGTGCTTTTGAAAATATTTAACAGTAGATTTTATGTTCTCACAAATATAAATAAATTGTTTGATAGTGCCTACATTATTTACTTAAATTTAGAAATTCTACTATATATTTCATTTTAAAACAGTATCCCATACATGATGAATAAATACAATTCCTAAAAATATAAATATATTTAAATTTCCCAAGAGGCTGCATGCTGCAAATTTGCTAATAATGTCATGCAGGGTATAATATCATAGGATCTAGTAGCCATTGTATCTTAGGTCTGAGGCAGGAGTTTAATAATATTTACTTACAAATGAACAATCATATTTGATTGCTTCAGAAAAATAAAAAATATGCTTATGAAAATTATATTTGAGGATTGTTGAAAGCATTTAGTATGGTTGCACACAAGAGACCCTAGATGAAGAAAAGGTGTGAGATTAAGTACTATGTCCCAGAACAACATTATTGCCAAATACATTATTCAGGTTTTTTTGTTTTGTTTGTTTTGGCTTGGTTTTGGTGTAGAATAGGTTCTTACCATATAGTCTAGTCTGATTGTGAGCTTATAACCCTACAGAATTTATCTTCTGTGTGGTGAGATTATAAGCATGAGCTACTATCTCAGGCTTAGGTGTTTCAAAAATAGAAAGTATACAATTACAATTTATTCAAAAGAATAATATTTAAAAAAATCTATCCTGGTTCCTGTGGTCTATAATATGAGCTTTGGACTAAGTAAAATCTTTATTTAATTTACTGTTCCCTTAACCTCAGAAATTCCATATATTTTATCCAGGAATTTGCAGAAACAAACTACTTTCATATGCATCCAGTCTCAGTCAGGTAGTTTATGATATCTGTGTATATATGTGAAAAAGAAATAGATCACTGTGTTTTCCTAGCTTGTGTTTTCTGAGATACAGTGGTCCTTCCATACAGTAGCTAAGGTTATAAACACATATTACTGTGCTTTTGTTCTAGAATCTAATGAAAAATGGTTGATGATTAAAATAAGATAAAATCTATTACCAATTATATTAGCATATAGTAAATGTCATTCGTCTTGTACTGTTTTAAAAATTATTAGCACTTTTATATTGATTCATGAAGTTTATATTTTCTACTCTTTAAATAGCATATACTCTATTGATATATTTCAAACTACAGAACACATATATCTCTTAAGCCACATTCACCCATATATATCCTATATTTATTATTGTCATTTTAATTAAAATACATAACTATTATTATCTCATTATTAGTTTCTTTCATTCAAACACACACTTTTAAACACATTTAATGTTGGTATAATCTTCAGTATCTATGACACCAATAAAAATAAGGTCAAGTATATCAGTATTACTAAATTACAAAAATATGATTAAAACATGGAACTTTCATAAATGGGAAAAACATTCTCTTTATATACATTATATAATTTATACTGCTCACTGAGAGTGTTTCCCACATATCACTCATCAAACTATTTTCCTATATGAAAGGTGCATAATTTGGGTTGAACAAAATGGATAAGAAGGTTAAAAAAATAACCTATGTGGAGCATGATGACTTAAGTTTGATCCCTGTGTTCCATACACTAAAGGAGAGAACTGACTCTAGCCCTGTGTCCTCTCACTTCCAAATCCAAGTTATGGCACATGCACCTCCCCCAAAATGCACATAACATAAACAAATAATGAAAAATTAAGACTATAGGCATATTTACTAAAACCATTTTTACTATGAATGATCCTACAGGCAGTTGATCAAATGTTTTAAGTATATTTTCCCTATGTTTAGAAAAACTACCTTTTCCTCTAATCAATTGACTTTTGCCCATTGATTTATTGTTTGCTTTTAAGTTTTGATTTCTAACAACTTATTGCCAAGGATTTTGAAATTAAGATGAAATTAATATAGTTTTAAAATATACAAAGTGCAGAACTAGGCAAATGCAATAATAAAAATGCTTCTTTCTGTATAAAATTTAAATGTTTTGTTTTTCTAAATTTGCATTTCATATTTCTGTTATTGCATTTTTAAAATTACCTTTTGTTACATAAATTTTGACACATAGATAAAATTTCTGTTGCTTATTTTCTACATATATATTATCTACATTCAATAAAAAAATTATAGTTGCTTTAGACACTACATATCTTGGCCTGAGGAGATGGCTCAGCAATAACTTCAAACACCAAATCTTAGTTAAATCTCCAAATTTACAGAATTGAAGGATAAAACCAACTCATAAGTTGTCATTTGACATATATATATATATATATATATATATATATATATATATATATATAATCTGTGGTACATATACATTCACATGTATATGTATACAAAATGCAATACATACATGGTAAAAAATAAATACAGGTTTTGTTTTTGTTTTACTTTTATCAAATATATTGGATATGAAAGAATGTAGCAATTAAAAATAGGTTTATTTTACTGACTCTTTTTTATTATTTATTTATTAATTTTTTTACAGTCCAGTCCTTATCCCCCTCCCTGTCACCATCTGACTGTTCCACCTCCCATATCTCCTTCCTCCACCCCGATCTCCAAAAGGATGTCCCTACCCCGCATCCACACCCCACCAGACCCCTCCCCGCTGATTCCATGGGGCTTCAAGTTTTTGAGGATTAGGTCCATCTTTTCTGAGTCGAGACTCACACAGTCCTCTGCTGTATATGTGTTGGGGGCCTCATATCAGCTGGTGTACACTGCCTTGATAGTTGGTGGCTCAGTGTCTGAGAGATCACAGGGGTCCAGCTTAGTTGAGACTTAGACATAGACAGACAAATATAGAAAGCACCCTTTATTCTATATATTCTGCTTTATTCTAGCAGAACCAAGTCAATTCAATATCCTTAAAAATTCCAACCCTCTAATGTGAAGTAATATCTATTTTAACTAATTAATTAATTAATTAATTTACACTCCATAGTTTATTCCATCCCTGTCGACCCTCTGACTGTTCCACATCCCATACGTTCTCCCCACCCCTTGTCTTGACGTGGATGTCTCCACCCACCACCCCACCTCACCTCTAACCTCCCTGAGTCTTCCAGTCTCTTGAGGGCTAGGTGCATCATCTCCGAATGAACACAGACCCAGCAATCCTCTACTATATGTGTTGGGGCATCATGTCAGCTGGTGTATGCTGATCATTTGGTGATCCAGTGTTCAAGGGACCTCAGGGGTCCAGATAAATTGAGACTCCTGGTCCTCCTACAGGGTCTCCCTTCTCCTCAGTTTCTTTTGGCCTTCCCTACTTCAACAACAGGGGTCAGCTGCTTCTATCCATTGATTAGGTGCAAATATCTGCATCTGACTCTTTTAGCTGTTTTTTGGGTCTTCCAGAATGCAGTCATGCTAGGTCCTGTTTTGTGAGCACTCCATAGCCTCTGTAATAGTATCAGGCCATGGGACTTCCCCTTAGGCTGAATCCTACCTTGGGCCTGTCGCTGGACCTTTTTTTCTCAGGCTCCTCTCCATTTTCATCCCTGTAATTCTTTCAAACAGGAACAATTATGGGTCAGAGTTGTGACTGTGGGATGTATATATAGACTACATATTTAATGTATATAAAGACTAGAACTTACAGCATAATTACATTTCTACATTCCACTTCTTACCTCCAAAATTTTCCATACACCACTTCCTACTTTCCTTCAAATCCATGATTTATAAATTAACTAATATTACATGCATATATATTCATATTTCAGTCTATATAATGTTAATTGTATGAATGATTTCAAGGCTAACCTTTTGATGCCGGACAAACAATTGCATAGCTCTTCCCAAGTAGCTATATTTTCTTTTCCAATCTTTTTTTACCTGCAACCCACAGGCCACTTTTGTGGGGAAACTAGGTGACTAACTGCAGGTCTTCACTTATTCCTCCTCTCCTGTAAATACAACCTCCCAGTTTCCTTCCAAGTTCTATAACAAAACATTTGTTGTTCGCCTCAATGATACCCCAGACACAAATAGTATTCAAAAGTAAAAGGAGTGCTTTATTCTGCAGAAATCCAGCATGCTGTAGTCTACTATCTACTGTCATGGAGGACAGTCAGTGGGTGAATCATGGACAAGAGCCCCCTAATGTATGGATCCATGATTCACTGAAGAATGACACCCTAGACTAAAATAGTATGCAAAAGCAAAGAGCATTTTATTCTGCAGGAGTCCAACATACTGGGGTCTATGATATACTATGATGGAGGATCCTCAGTGAGCTCAAAAACCCAATTTAAAGCACATTAGGGGAATTCCAGGATGAGATAGGTGACCTTTATCTTAATCTGTTGTCTCTATATCTAGAGACATTCCAGAACCATTACTGTGACTTGGGGGAGGGGGCAGGGCTGAAAACTTTTGCTGGGAAAGTTTAGAAACTGTTGTATAGGAAATGTGGAAACTGCTCTTGACCTATTGTCTTTGCCTCAGACCAGTTGGGTGAGCAGCTTCTGAGGCCTGGACTTGAATGGACTTCCCCAGTCTTGGAAACAGAGACTTAGGCCTATTTTTCTGAACTGTTAATTTGAAGCTTGTCATGGAGTCAGCCTAGCTTCTCTAAATATCTTCCTTTCATCTCCTGTGGACTCATTTAGCACACTTCATACCACATCCCTATTCCTAAATGTAAGGTCCTAATAAGTAGAATTCTATCTCACCTAAACTCTAGTAGTCACATTTATCAGGATATCAGAAGTATATCCTACTAGAAACACAGATACCATAATCTGCTAAGAATCAGAGATATCAACATAAACAATGCACAACATATCTACCAAAGAAAGATAATCAGATATCAACACTAGAATTATCACCTTTCAAAACTCAGAAGTCTGTGCCCCTGCGTAAAAATCAGAGTCCATAGTAGCCAGTAATAAGTATCCAATAGAGCTGAGCAACCACAGTAGACAATGATATATTTAGAGTTTAGTTATATTTTCATTTCTCTACATGCAGAGTCCATTATGGACAACATCATTTTTTGGAGATACTTTCATCTTATAAGTGTATATTTCTGGATCCTTTAGCAATTATCAAGTTTCCATAAATGTATGGATTTATGTCTGGGTCTTCAGTTCCATTCCAGTGATCATCTTTCTAGTTGTTATGGCAATACCATGTAGTTTTTATCACTATACCTCTGAAGTACAACATGAAATCAAGAGTGATGCTAACTATAGAACTTCTTTTATTGGCCAACATTTCTTTAGCTATTTTGTTTTTTCTCATGTGAAGTTGAGTATTGTCCTTATGTATTATTATTATTATTATTATTATTTATAATTTACTTTTCACTCATACATTACAGCCTGTCCCCAGTTCTGCAAACTTACACTCCTCCAATTTCCCCCACACATACCTCCACTCTTGTACAGATACATTATTCTTCTATTTCCCTTCAGAAAAGAGCAGGCCTCCCATCATCTGAACAAAGCGTATGAAGTTACCCTAAGAAAAGGTGCAAACCCTGATATCAAGACTGGACAAAGCAATTCAGTAGGAGTCAAAAGTTCTCAAGAACAGGCAAAAGAGTCAGAAACACTCCCTCTTCCTGATTTTAGAAGTCCTATAAGAAAACCAAAACCAAGCAACAGAACCATTATATACATCTCTCTCTCTCTCTCTCTCTCTCTCTCTATATATATATATATATATATATATATATATATATATATTTAGTTAGTTAGTTAATTAGTTAGTTAGCTGGATATATGGAAAGACACACACACACACACACACACACACAGAGAGAGAGAGAGAGAGAGAGAGAGAGAGAGAGAGAGAGAGAGAGAGAGAGAGAGAGAGAGAATACCTAGCTTGGGCATATACAGACTCTGTGAGTGTAATAGTCACCATTATATCTGAGCCCCATGATTCCTGCTTAGTTGATTCATGGTGTCTTTGGCCCCTCTGTCTCCTATAATCCTTCCTCCACATCTTCCACAGGAGTACCCAAGTCCCACCTAGTATGTGGCTGTGGACTTCGGCATCTGCTCCCAAACAAATGCTGGATCAAGCTTCTGTGATGACAATTCAGCTAGGCACAAATTTATGAGTAAAGAAGAAGATCATTAGGAATCATTTCATTAATAATTTTTTTAATTTTATTTAATTTTGCCAAACAGGTGTGGATCCATCCTTAGTACCTGGTCTATCCAGTCTATTTCTTGGACATCCATGTAGTGTGAGGCATAGGTTACCTCTCAAGGCAAGGGCCTCAAACTGGACTAATACTTTTTTTTCTCCATCTTGAGCTACAATAAATTTGGTGATGCAATTATCCCAGCATATTTCAAAGGCAGATCAAGTTTTAGGTCAAAGGTTTTGTGGCTGGGTTTGTGTCCAAGGCCCATCACTGAAAACTTTCCTAGGTTATAGAAGATGGCTGCTTCAGGCTTCATATTCCATATAATAGATGTCTTCAATAGGATCACCCTTGCAAATTCCAAACATTTTCCATTGCCCTAGGTTGAGAATTGTCATTTGAAAGACCATAAAGAATTGTGTGGAATTTTTGATAGAGATTAATTTGAATCTATAGATTGCTTTTGATAGGATGGTCTTTTTTTTCTATATTAATTCTATAGATTCATGTCCACAGGAGATCATTCCATCTTCTAATATCTACTTCAATTACTTTTTTTAATTCATAGTTTTTATCATGCAAGTTTTCACTAGCTTGGTTAGAGTTACCCAACCACATGTTTTATCCCGTGTTGTTTGTTGCTATGTTGCACTATTTGTTTCTGATTTTATTAATTTGGATATCCTTTCTCTGATTCTTATTTTGGATAAGGGATTTTCTAACATTTTTTATTTTCTCAAAGAACCAACTCTTGCTTCTATGATTTTTTATGTGTTTTCTTTGTATCCATATACTTGTATCAGCCTTCAGTTTAATTATTTCTTGGCACATACTCTTGGAGATGCCTACTTCTTCTGTTCAAAGTCTTTAAGGTGTACAGTTTAGTTGCTAGTATGAGATATCTCCAATAGTTTTATATAGATCCTTACTGTTATGTACTTTCCTCTTAGCATCTCTTTAATCATGCCCCATAAATTTGGGTATGTTGTGTATTTGTTTTCATTGAATTCCAGAATATATTTAATTTTATACTTTTTTTTGCAACAGAAATTCATTGAGGTTTATTTCTAAGCATTCGTTTAAAAAAGACATTGCTAATTTCTGACTGTATCAAATTTCTCATTATGAATTATCTGCAATAAGTGAAATAAGTATACAATCAAGGCATCATTGTACACACTTATAATGCCAGCAACTGAGAGGTAGAAGCATGAGAATCAGGACTTAAAGGGTAGCTTTGGCTATGAAGCAAATTTGAGAATGACCTCAACTGCATGAGAACTTGTCTCAAAACTTAAAGGACATAAAATAAATAATAATAGCAAAGAGATGTAGTATGAGTATATATATATTTATTTATATTATTTATTATTTACTATCTATCTATCTGTCATCTATCTATCATCTATCTATCTATCTATATATATATATATATCTTTTTTCTTTTTCTTTTTTTAAATTTTAATCTTTTTTACTACACTCCAGATTTTATTCCTCTCCCACTCCACTCTCTGAACTGTTCCCCATCCCATACCTCCTCCCCACCCCTCTGTCTCCATGAGAATGTCCCCATCTGACTCTCACCCCACCAGACCGCTAAACTCCCTGGGGCCTCCAGTCTCTTGAGGGTTAAGTGCATCTTCTCTGACTGAACCCAGACCCAAGAGTCCTCTGCTGTGTATGTGTTGGGGGCCTCATATCAGCTGCTGTATGCTGCCTGGTCAGTGGTCTAGTATCTGAGAGATCTCAGGGGTGCAGGTTAATTGAGACTGCTGGTCCTCTTACAGGGTCGCCCTCCTCCTCAGCTTCTTCCAGCTTTTCCCTAATTCAACCACAAGGGTCAGCAGCTTCTCTCCATTGGTTGGGTGCAAATATCTGCATCTGGCTCTTTCAGCTGCTTGTTGGGTCTTTCGGAGGGTAGTCATAATAGGCCCCTTTTTGTGAGCGCTCCATAGCCTCAATAATAATTTCAGGACTTGGAGCCTTTCCTTGAGCTGGATCCCAAGTGGGCCCGCTGCTGGGCTGCCTTTAACTCAGGCTCTTCTTCATTTTTGTCCCTGCAGTTCCTTCAGACAGGAACAATTATGGGTCAGAGTTTTTAACTGTGGGATGGCAACCCCATCCCTCCACTAGATGTCCTGTGTTCTACATAAGTGAACTCCACATGTTCCCTCTCCCCACTGTAGGGCATTTCATCTAAAGTCCCTGGAGCGAGCATTCAGTTTCTTAGAGTTTGTAAGTTTTTGCTTCTCTCTTTTGTTGATATCTACACTTGATCAGTGGCTGTCTGAGAGGATGTATTAAATTTCCTCAATTTTATTGCATCTGTTGAGAATTGTTTGTTGTCTATATATGTGGTGACTTTTGGCATTTGTTCTGTGAGATTCAGAGAAAGTATATTCTTGTCTGTTTGGATGAAATGGTTGTTCTGATTGACATGTCTATTGGTGAGAATAGGGTTGAAGTTTTCTATTATCAGTATGTGAGGGTCAAGGTATCATTTAAGCTGTATTTTTGTTTATTTGAGAAAAGTGAGCACACTTGTGCATAGGGGATAATATGTTAAGAATAGAACACAATGCTATGTACTCACTGATAAGCGATATTAGCCCAGAAGCTTGGAATACACAAGAAACAATTCACATATCAAATGATGCCCAAGAAGAAGGAAAGAGAGGCCCCTGGTCCTGGAAAGGCTCAATGCAGCAGAGTAGGGGAATACCAGGACAGGGAAGCAGGAATGGGTTGATTGGGGAACAGGGGGAGGGAAGAGGGCTTATGGGACTTTTGGGGGTGATCCAGGAAAGGGGAAATCATTTGAAATATAAATAAAGAATACATCTAATAAAAAAAGAACTGAAGAAAAAAGAAATAATTGTAATGAACAATTTAAATCTCTATCTCATTACAAGCTAAATTTATCTCAAAGATTTCAACATTAAAAAAATAAAGTACTTGAAAAATGAAAAAAAAAAGAAATGTCATCTTGATGGATCTTTCTTTGATAAATAGTAAATGTCCTTCTTCATTTCTTTGTTATTAATTTTGGTTAGAAATCTATCATGTTAGATATTGACATAGGTATACCAGCTAGCTTCTTGGATTCATTTGCTTGATAACTCTTCTTTCCAACATTTTTCTCTGAGGTGATGTCTATCTTGATGCTGGGGAATGTTTCTTTTATGCATCAGAAGGATGGATCCTGGTTTTACACCCATTATGTTAGCCTGTGTCTTTTATTGTTAAATTGAGTGCATTAATATTGAGAAATATTAATGACCTATGATTGAAGTTCTTGTTAGTTTGTTGGTGGTGGTGGAAGTGTGTGTGTCTGTGTGTGTTCATGCACAAAAGCACATTGCTCTGCTTTGGGTTTTTCTCATATGAGATTATTTATTTCCTGTACTTTCATGGCTACTGTTAGCTTCTTTAATTTGAAGATTTTTTCTTCTAGCACCTTCTGGCTGCTGGATTTGTAGTTAGTTATTTTTTAAATTTGAGTTATAGTTCAATATTTTCTTCATCTATGATAAGTGAAAGTCTTTATTGGTGTATTAATCTGATTTGGTATCTGCCATCTCTTTGAGTCTGCAGGACACATGTTAAAGTCCTTGTCACTTTCAGCATCTTAATTGAGTAGTCATGTCTAATTCTAATATGCTTTCCTTCATACATTATATTTATTTCTGTATATTTAATGTTTTGATTATTATGTAGTAAAAAGACTTTCATTTCTTGTCAAATCTATTCAATGTTTTTTGTTTTTGTTTTTATCATATATATGTCTCTCTCTGTGTGTGTGTGTGTGTGTGTGTGTGTGTGTGTCTGTGTGTGTGTGTGTATACTTCTTAAAGCTAAGAAAAGACATTTCTATGATATTATTGAAAATATTTTCTGAAACTTTGACCTGGAAAAGGAGACTTCTCCTTTTTCATTCCCATTATTCTTAGGTTTGATATTTCTGAGATTCTTTGTACCTGATCATTTTTAGATTTAACATTTTCTAGAACAATGTATCCATTTTCTTCTATTATATCTTTAGTGCCTTAGAGTCTCTCTTCATTTCCCTGTATTCTATTTTAAAGCATGACTGACTCTACAGTTTCCATTGACATTCTTAGGTCTCTATGTTTCCTGTTCACATTTGTAAGTTTTTCATTTCCATAACTTCCTCAGTTTGTGTTTTCTTCATTGCTTCTGTTTTCATTTTCATATCCTTAAGAGTTTTGTTCATTTCCTTCAACATTTTGTTTGTCTGCTTGTTCCTTTCTTGGTTTTCTTTGATGGATTCTTTTATTTCCTCCAAATGTTTGATTGTGTTTTCCTTTCTTTCTTTGAGGAATATACTTATTTTCTCTAATTGTTTGGGTTTTCCCAATTTTTATCATGTTTATTTATTTCCTCTTTAAAGGTCTGTATCATCTTCATATAGATGTTTTCAAAACCTTTTTCTTGAATTTAATTTAAGTTGTTATATTCAGATCCTAATGTAGTAGGATAGCTATGCTCTGGTAGAGACATACTGATGACTGTTATTCATTGCATTCTTATCTGGCATCTAGCCAGCATATTGGTTAAGATATTCCATCTTACACCAATCAGAACAGCTAAGATAAAAAACTCAGGGGACAGCATATGTTGGCAAGAATGTGGAAAAAGTGGAACACTCCTCAGTTGCTGGTGGGATTGCAAATTGGGACAGCCACTCTGGAAATCAATCTAGAGGTTCCTCAGAAAGTTGGAAATAAATCTACCTGAAGACCCAGCTATGCCACTTTTTGGCATATACCCAAAAGATGCCCTACCATGCCACAGGGGCTCATGCTTCAGTATGTTCATAGTTGCCTTATTTGTGATAACCAGAAGCTGGAAAAAACCCAAATGTCCCACAATGGAAGAATGGATATAGAAAATGTAGTTCAATTACACAATGGAATACTATTCAGCTATTAAGAACAAAGACAGCATGAGTTTTGCAGGCAAATGGATGAAACTAGAAAATATCATTCTGTGTGAGGTAACTCAGACCCAAAAGGACATTCATGGCATACACTCACTAATAAATGGATATTAGCCCCAAAAAAGTACAGAATTCTCAGGATATAATCCACAGAACTCAAGAAGGTTAACAAGCCGAAGGGAACAAGTGAGGATGCCTCAATCCCACTTGGGAGGGGAAAAAAGCAAAACAGTCATGGGTGGGGGAGGAAGGGCAGGACCTGGTGGTAGAGGGAACAGGGAGGGGAAAGGAGGAACATGGTCAGGTATTGGGGGAGGGGAGGTGGGGTGCAGAAACTGGAATGAATGAAGCCCTGAAGCCCAGCAGAAAGAATAGAATCAGGCAAATTCTGTAAGTAGGAGTTCAGGGGACCCTATAAAATGTACCAGAGTCCTGGGAGTGAGAGATGCTCAGGACTCAAAGTGGGTGATGTTAGATGAAATGCCCAACAGCAATGAGAGGGAACTTGTAGAGTCCACCTCCAATAGGAATACAGGGCATCCAGTAGATTGACGGGGTTGCCATCCCACAGTCAAAAACTCTGACCTGGAATTGTTCCTGTCTAAACGAACTACAGAGACAAAAATAGAGAAGAGCCTGAGGGACTCTAGGGACAGGCCCAAATTGGGGTCCAGCTCAAGGGAAGACCCCTAGGCCTGACACTATTACTGATGCTGTGATATACTTACAGACAGGAGCCTAGCATGGCTGCCCTCTAAGAGCCCCAACAAGCAGCTAACTGATTCAGAATCAGATACTTACACCCAACCAATGGACAGAAGCCAGGGACCTCTGTGGTTGAATTAGGGAAAGGCTGGAAGGAACAGAGGAGAAGGGTCATCCCATAGGAAGACCAGTCATCTCAACTGTCCTGAACCCCTGAGATCTCTGAGACACTGATCCACCAACCAGGCAGCACACACTAGCTGATATAAGGCCCCAATACATATACAGTAGAGGACTGCCTGGTCTATGCTCAGTGAGAGAAGATGCACCTAACTCTTGAGAGACTTGAGGCCCCAAGAAGTGGGGTGGGTGGCAATATCCTCTTGGAGAAGGGGAGGGGGAGAATGGATGAGGAACTGCAGAAGGGCAAATCAGGAGGGAGATAACAACTTGACTGTAAAAAAAAGAATAAATATATAAAAAGAAGTGATTGTAAGTCCAAGTGCTGATCTTTTCTGGATGTGTGTTTTTTTCCTTTGTTTCTTTGTTTTGTCTCTCAATTTTTGATAGTATATTACCTATGTTTTGCTTGTTTCATTGGCCTGTTCAGTGGTTTTATTCATGGGTAATGAATGCAGGTGTTGCAGGCCAAGGCCAGGAGAGTCCAGTGAGAGATAGTCTTTTGAAGTGTTAGGTGAGACACTGACGATTGGGTCTGGGAGAATGAAGAGTGAGGAGAAGGTCCACAAGCAGCCTTCCTGGTCATCTGGCAGGCATGTTCTGTGGTATCACAGAGGTGTCTGGCCAAATTTGTGGATAGAGCACAATAATGAGCTGTGAAGGGGAAGTCTGTAGGATCCTCAGGACAGGGAGGGGAGGTGGTTTCAGCAGCTGGTGTTTGATTTCAGCAATTAGGGCAACCCTTAGGATTGAGTTAGGATTAGGGAAGAGAGAGTAGATAATGTCTAAATAACTGCCTAACTCTTCTTCTAGTAGACTTGGCCTGTTATTGAGCATGTGGTGTGGTGTCCACTGGAGTTGTTTGGGGAAGAGATATATGGATGAAGAGGGGTGGGTGGTTGTGGATTAAACATTCTTTTCAAGTATATTATTGTTTCATTCCTGAATAAATATTGTCAGAAAAAATGATATACATGTGTACTAAATAAGGAAACACTTCCTATGGATCTGGAACTGAAAAGAAACACTAACAAAAAGCAATTAAATGCATTAATTTAAGGAGCTATGTCCTGTAACTTGGGATGTTGCCACTAGTGATTCTATGGTTTAATGAATTGTTTTGTTTGTTTTGAAGTATATTTTTATTATTATTTTCTAATTTTTTTTTATTTACATTCCAAATGATTTCCCCTTTCCTGTTTCCTCCCTCCCCGAAAGTCCCATAAGCCCCCTTCCCTCCCTCTGTTCCCCATTCAACCCCCTCTAGCTTCTCTGTCCTGGTATTCTCCTACATCCAGTCTTTCCAGGACCAGGGATCTCTCCTTCCATCTTCTTGGAAATCTATTGATATGTGAATTGTGTCTTGGGTCTTCCGAGATTCTGGGTTAATATCCCCTTATCAGTAATTGCATACCATGTGTGTTCTTTTGTGATTGGGTTACCTCACTAAGGATGATATTTTCCAGTTCTGACCATTTGTCTAGGAATTCTGTGAATTCATTGTTTATTCCATTCATGAGTATTTCATAGGAGCATAGCAATACTCATTATAAACCATGACTAGAGAGGTATATGACCTATAAGGAAACAGTCTGATTATATATTGCCATGCAAGCATGCTTTCACTTTACTTTCTAAATATTAATATTGACATCCAGAATCTTGGCCTGCTCTGAAAAATAGCCAAAAGAGATTATTCCCTTGGGGCCCTGGGTATCAAAGTGATACCTAACTGCCCATAGTGCAAGAATAACAGAATGGAGGATAAGTCTGAAATGGGACTTCTATTTAAATCATCATAGGCTAGGCTCAGAGAATAGTGTGAGAAACAATGAAGAGGTCTTGAATATTTCTATAGGAGGAATGCTGTGATATATTATCTTCTTGGCGTAACATAAAAATTACAACTGTAGTTCCTACTTTCTAACCCTTCCATAAGTGATCCTGACCGTACAATGTTCGGCTATGGGTCTGTTTCAGTCAGCTGTTGGGTAGAGTTTCTCAGTGGACAGTTATACTAGCCTTCTGTCTATAAGCATAACAGAGTGTTACTATAGTGCCCATTGGATGGATTTCAAGTTGGACCAGTTATTGGTTGGCCATTCCTTCAGTCTTTGTGGTCATTGTCCTTGCATTTATTTTAGACAGGACAAAGTTTGATTCAAAAGTTTTGTGAATGGGTTGATGCCCTTATCCATTTACTGGGGCTCCTGCCTGGCTACAAGAGGTGGTCTCTTCCCGTTCCATGTATCCTCTGATAGGCATCTTAGCTAAGGTCATCTGCAGTGGCTACTGGGAGCCTCTCCTACATCAGGTCTCTTCAACTTCCAAAAGATTGCTCCCTCCCTCTGCCTTATATGGCATTTTTCTTTTACTCTTTCTAAGTGTGATTCAAGCCTCCTCACTTGAGCCTCCCCTCTTGTTTAACTTCTATGTATCTGTGGGGTGTATCATAGGTATTTTGTGCTTTTTGACTAATACCTATTGTCTTAGTCAGGGTTTGTATTCCAGCACAGAACATCATGACCAAGAAACATGTTGGGAGGAAACAGTTTTTTTAGTTTACACTTCCACATTGCTGTTCATCACCCAAGTCAGGACAGGAACTCACACAGGGCAGGAACTTGGAAGCAGGAGATAATGATGCAGAGGCCATGGAGGGTACTGCTTGATGGCTTATATCCCCAGGCTTGATCAGTTTGCTTTCTTATAGAACCCAGGACCACCATCTCAGGGATGGCACCAACCACAATGAGCTGTACTCCCCTTCCCCTCATCACTAACTGAGAAAATGCCTTACAGCTGGATTTCATGAAGGTATTTCTCAAGGGAGGCTCCTTTCTCTGTGATAACTCCAGCTTTTGTCAACTTGACACACAAAACCAACCAGTACACCCACTTCACAGTGAGTACATACCATGTATAATTTTTTGAGTATGGGTTACTTCACCCAGAATATTTTCTACTCCCATTCATTTGCCTGCGAACTTCATGATATCCTGTTTTAATAGGTGAACAATATTCCACTAAGTCAATGAACCACAATTTCTGTATCCATTCTTCAATTGAGAGACATCTGGATTGTTTCTAGCTTCTAGCTACTACAAATAATGCTGTTATGAACATAAAGGAACATGTGTCTTTGTGATATGGTGGAATATCTTTTGGATAAAATGCACAGGAGTAGTATAACTGGGTTTTCAGGTAGAACTATTTCCAATTTTCTGGTAACTGGCAGATTGATTTCCAGAGTAGTTGCACAAGTTTGCAATCCCACCAGCACTGGATTATTGTTTCCCTTTCTCCATATCCTTGCCAGCATGTGTTGTCACTTGAGGTTTTGATCTTAGCCATTCTGATTGGTATAAGATGGAATCTCGGGGTCCTTTTGATATGCATTTCTCTGATGACTAAGGATATTGAGCATTTCTTTAATTGATTCTCAGCCACTTGAGATTCCTTTGTTGAAAACTCTGCACCCCCTTTTTAAATGGGGTTATTTAGTTTGAATCTTCAACTCCTACAGTTCTTTATATATTTTGGATATTAGCCATCAGTAGGATGTAGAGTTAGTTAAGATCTCTTTCCAATTGTAAGCTGCCTGCTGGTTTGTCCTATTGACAGTGTCCTTTGCCTTCCAGAAGCTTTTCAGTATTATGAGGTTCCATTTATTAATTGTTGATCTTAGTGACTGAGCCTGTGGTATTCTCTTCAGGAAACTGTCTCCTCTACATTCAAGATTCTTTTTCCTACTTTCTCTTCTATGGAATTTAGTGTATCCAGTTTTATGTTGATGTCCTTGACATACTTGTAATTGCATTTAAAAACCATCAAAACTGGCTGTTGCATTTTATGGGAAACAATATTTATTTTAAAAATGAAATGGTGAATCTTTGAAGCAAGGAGAGAGTTAGAAATTAAAAAACTTTCTGTGTAAAGATTTAAAATGTGACAGAACAATAGAAGATATCTGGATTACTTATAATATTACTATACTTAGCATAACAATTATTTTTCACTAATGATTACAAATTTACATAGCTGTTTTAAGAGAGATAAAAATGGTAAGGCAGATTTATAGAAGAAGAAGAAGATTGATCGATGGATGCAGGTTAGAGGCCATAGAAGACAGGTTACAGTATCTGGAACCTGAAACAACATCAAAGAGGATAGTTCTATGTAGAAGAAATCCACAAAGTTATTGTGAACTTGAATGGCAACCCATAGAGACTTAATGTATTAAATTATAATCCAAATTCTACTTATTGTTGCTACCTTATTTGACTGTCAAATAATAGATAATATATTTTATTTTTTAGAGTTTAGGGAAATAAGATATGCACATGTGTTCAGACATTATACTATGGATACATATTCAGCATTCCAATGGGCTTTTGTCTTGAGTTCTGAAAACAGGATTCTGAGATTACACATTTTTCCGAGATGACTACCTTAGAGATGTCTTTACAGATTGACACTGATGATGCTCCAACATATGTATCCATTCGAATATAGCCATTTTAAAGACATTATGGCATAAAACTGTTACAGATATAACTTCCAATATTACAAATGAAGGGATTATAGAGAGATTTAACAAAAATTTAAGGGAGATGCTCGTAGACCAGAAAGAGGGAAAAAATAAGAAAAAAACCTTTTAGGGATAAATTAAATGCTACTTTGTTGAATTTGATTTTTTAAAATGTCAATGAAATAACATAGTTGAAAAAAAACACTGAATTTTAGAAAAGACTGCTGAATTGGATCAGAATGTAAAAATCCCAATTCCAGACTAGAGAAACTGTGGTGTCTCGCATTGGGGAGGAGAAAAAAACTAGACAAAATAAGAGGTCTAGATTCAACTGGACCAGGAACACAAGGTCAAGGGAAGCGTACACTGAGCACAGATTGATAGAGCTGATACAGCCCAGGTGAGACTCCAAGAAAAAGTAACTTGGGGAATGCAGTTGGGAAATAGCTATTATAATGTAAAAAATAATTTTACAGGTAATTGTCCAGTAATTGTACTATACCTGATTAAATAAGTTGATAAGGCTCTGTCTCAATTAATGGGGTATGGCTGGGTAATAATAAGAACTAATAGAGTTATTAAATATCATATAATAACAACCCAATCTGCAAGATTGGGAAAATCTACTTAAGACCTGACACTGACAGACATGCTGTTGACAGTCGGTAAAAGCAAGGGGAGGATCAATCATTCTGTTTTGAAGATTTGGTTTCATGCTTCAGCAAAGGGACAAACACACACACACACACACACACACATAATAACATCAGATACAAACATGGTCATACTTGATAGTCAACATCCAAAGCTAAAATATTGGGAGATATTTGTGTTGAAAAGTTATGGGAATATTTTAATTGAAATTAGAAATTAGATAAAATCCTATTATACAGTACATGCATGAAATTCTTCTAAAATAGTTATTAAAATGTTGTCTAAATGTGTAGAGTTTGAAAGACTATGAAACACTTAACTCCTAAAACAATTTATCAATCCCCTCACCTGAAGACTGAGAGGACTATGCAGAGGAGAAGACAGAAAGATTCTAAGGAATAGAGTGGTGAAAGACTCCAAGGAAACAATGTCTTCCATATTCAACAGGGTTGTTACACATATAAATTCACAGATATTATGAAAACATGCACAAGACATGTATAAGTTCACATCAGAAAATTACAAGCAGGGAGAATGGGAGGAGGACTGCAATTTGGATAATTAATTAAGAAATATTTGGAATGGATAACTCAATAGCAAAAGCCAAAAGGTCAATTTTCTCAAAAGAGTGTGATTTTGTATATAATTCCAATCTACAATGTGGAATATTCCCATATGTCTCTGGTAAACACAAAACAAATACATTGTCCTTTGTATGATTTTATATTTAGTTTGTTTTAAAATAATATTCTTTGTCTTACTGACTTTTTTTTTGAATTTAATATTTTTTTTAATTTTATTTTTTTAATTTACATTCCAAATCACTTCCCCTTTCCCGTTTCCTCCCTCCCCGAAAGTCCCATAGGCCCCCTTCCCTCCCTCTTTTCTCCATTCAACCCCCTCTCGTTACTCTGTCCTGGCGTTCCCCTACATCCAGTCTTTCCAGGACCAGGGGTCTCTCCTTCCATCTTTTTAGAAATCTATTGATATGCGGATTGTGTCTAGGGTATTCCGAGATTCTGGGTCAATATCCCCTTATCAGTGACTGCATACCATGTGTGTTCTTTTGTGGTTGGGTTACCTCACTAAGGATGATATTTTCAAGATCTGACCATTTGCCTAGGAATTTCGTGAATTCATTGTTTTTAATTGCACAGTAGTATTCCATTGTGTAGATATACCACATCTTCTGAATCCATTCCTCCGTTGAGGGACATCTGGGTTCTTTCCAGCTTCTGGCTATTATAAATAAGGCTTCTATGAACCTAGTGGAGCATGTGTCCTTATTGCATGCAGGTAAAGTCTCTGGGTATATGCCCAGGAGTGGTATAGCCGAATCCTCCGGGAGTGTCATGCCCAGTTTTCTGAGGAACCGCCAGACTGCTTTCCAGAGTGGTTGTACCAGCTTGCAATTCCACCAGCAGTGGAGGAGTGTTCCTCTTTCTCCACATCCTCGCCAACAACTGCTGTCTCCTGTGTTTTTGATCTTAGCCATCCTGACTGGTGTGAGATGGAATCTCAGGGTTGTTTTGATTTGCATTTCCCTAATGACTAAGGATGATGAACATCTCTTTAGGTACTTCTCAGCCATTAGATATTCTTCAGGTGAGAACTCTTTGTGTAGCTCTGTACCCCATTTTTTAATAGGGTTACTTGCCTCTCTGGAGTTTAACTTCTTGAGTTCTTTGTATATCTTGGATATTAGCCCTCTGTCGGATGTAAGGTTGGTAAAGAGCATTTCCCAGTTAGTTGGTTGCCGCTTTGTCTTTTTGACAGTGTCTTTTGCCTTGCAAAAACTTTGTAATTTAATGAGGTCCCATTTGTCTATTCTTGATCTTAGAGCATAAGCTATTGGAGTTCTGTTCAGGAAATTCTCCCCTGTGCCCATATGTTCAAGGTTCCTCCCTAGTTTCCCTTCTATTAGTTTCAGTGTGTCTGGTTTTATGTGGAGATCTTTGATCCACTTAGAATTGAGCTTAGTGCACTTATTACTATTCTTAAACTGATTTATTTTTTACTGGAGGTAGAAAGGCTGGTATGTGTGTATACACATAATTACTTCGATCAGAAGTAAAGAAGTACACTCTGAAGACAAAGGATTTGATTGGAGTATGATGCACAGAGCAAGAAAAACCAAGAGAAACCAAAATATATTTGAGTCAAAACATAGGTAGATAAATCATATCCCATAGGCTGGCAGCACTGAGGCACTGCCATCTAGTAGCGATTCATGTCAGTTACAAAATCTCTCAGGTAATTCTTTAAGGGATTTTTGTGTTTCCATCACCTGTTTGGTTGTGTTAAATTACAGTAAAACACAACCAACCAAACAGGGCACTGCCATCCATGCTTTCTGTTCTCTTGATCACAGTGTCATGAATCTATGGTATAATGCCAGCTATAATCATGACCATAGAAAGGTCCTTTGAGAATTGGTTCTAGTGTCCCTTTGTTTAAGCACTTGATCCAGATATTATCACTGGGCTTGGACAGGGGCAAACCAGTGGTAGACATAGAGGTTGGCTGTGACTCTTGCATCGTTCAAGGAATAAATTTAATGCAGGAATAGAGGACCTGAATTAACTTGAGAAAGGAATGGTTAGGGAGTTTTGCCAAGTGCATGTTTCTGAGCTGAGGGAGCAATGAGGAAGGATTTTACATAAATTCATAAGGACTAAATCCCTCCATATATGGGGTAGCAACAGGCCAGAAGCAAAGCAAAGGAAGATTTATCTACTGTTTACTGGACTCTTTAATACGAGTTTTGTTTTGTCTAGAATTCTGAGGATCGTACTCACAATGAAGTTTTTTATCCATGCCTAAAACATTAGCTATTAACTGAGAGGTTTTGGCTAGAAAAGTCATGCCATTGTTAAGCCCTACAGCTATAGAGAGCTCAAATAAGAAGACCACTTCTTGAGGAGCCTTTCAGCTACTATTTGGGCAGTCCACATAGGATATTCTTCTACACATTTGTAAAATGTGTCTATAAAAACTAGCAAATATTATATCTTTCCCTGGCAAGCTGAATCTCAGTGAAGTCATTTTCACAGAGTTCTCTGACCTTTTACTCAAACTCTTACCAAGGTAAAGACTCTATGTTTTGGATTTACTTGTTCACAACCCTGGCATCTGACTGAGACATATCATGTCAGGCTGTCCAGTCTAGGTATGACATACCTTGTTCTGAGCAACTCAGAACCTTTCATAGATCCCAGTTGAGTAGTCTTGTGAAGGTCAATTACAAGAGTCCTACAAATTGCTTTTTGGATAATGACCTTTCTCTCTAGTGTTGTCCATCAACCTGTGGGCTTGTGCTGTTCATTTTCTCCAACAACATCAGATCAAGGTATACCATAATAGTATTAATTAGGTCTATTTGACTAGTAGCCAGGCCAATGGCTCAGTTACTACATGCTGCAAGGGAGTCACATTTTGACATTATTGGCAGTGGAGAATAGCAATTTATTGGAAGCCTAACAATCTCAGGAGGACCAAAATTTTGGGGATTGTTTGTATTTTTAATTTTCTCAGTGGTAAATATATCTCTTTTTTTTGTTTGTTTGTTTTTTGGTTTTTGGTTTTTTTTGGGTTTTTTTGTTTGTTTTATTTTATTTTCTTTTTTTTTATTTTATTTTTTTAATTTACATTCCAAATCACTTCCCCTTTCCCGTTTCCTCCCTCCCCGAAAGTCCCATAAGCCCCCTTCCCTCCCTCTTTTCTCCATTCAACCCCCTCTCGTTACTCTGTCCTGGCGTTCCCCTACATCCAGTCTTTCCAGGACCAGGGGTCTCTCATTCCATCTTCTTGGAAATCTATTGATATGCGGATTGTGTCTGGGGTATTCCGAGATTCTGGGTCAATATCCCCTTATCAGTGACTGCATACCATGTGTGTTCTTTTGTGATTGGGTTACCTCACTAAGGATGATATTTTCAAGTTCTGACCATTTGCCTAGAAATTTCATGAATTCATTGTTTTTAATTGCACAGTAGTATTCCATTGTGTAGATATACCACATCTTCTGAATCCATTCCTCCGTTGAGGGACATCTGGGTTCTTTCCAGCTTCTGGCTATTATAAATAAGGCTGCTATGAACATAGTGGAGCATGCGTCCTTATTGCATGCAGGTAAAGCCTCTGAGTATATGCCCAGGAGTGGTATAGCCGGATCCTCCAGGAGTGTCATGCCCAGTTTTCTGAGGAACCGCCAGACTGCTTTCCAGAGTGGTTGTACCAGCCTGCAATTCCACCAGCAGTGGAGGAGTGTTCCTCTTTCTCCACATCCTCGCCAACAACTGCTGTCTCCTGTGTTTTTGATCTTAGCCATCCTGACTGGTGTGAGATGGAATCTCAGGGTTGTTTTGATTTGCATTTCCCTAATGACTAAGGATAATGAACATCTCTTTAGGTGCTTCTCAGCCATTAGATATTCTTCAGGTGAGAATTCTTTGTGTAGCTCTGTACCCCATTTTTTAATAGGGTTACTTGCCTCTCTGGAGTTTAACTTCTTGAGTTCTTTGTATATCTTGGATATTAGCCCTCTGTCAGATGTAAGGTTGGTAAAGATCATTTCCCAGTTAGTTGGTTGCCGCTTTGTCTTTTTGACAGTGTCTTTTGCCTTGCAAAAACTTTGTAATTTAATGAGGTCCCATTTGTCTATTCTTGATCTTAGAGCATAAGCTATTGGAGTTCGGTTCAGGAAATTCTCCCCTGTGCCCATATGTTCAAGGTTCTTCCCTAGTTTCCCTTCTATTAGTTTCAGTGTGTCTGGTTTTATGTGGAGATCTTTGATCCACTTAGAATTGAGCTTAGTGCAAGGAGATAAGGATGGGTCAATTTGCATTCTTCTGCATGTTGACCTCCAGCTGAGCCAGCACCTTTTGTTGAAAAGGCTATCTTTTTTCCACTGGATGGTTTTAGCTCCTTTGTCAAAGATCAAGTGACCATAGGAGTGTGGATTCATTTCTGGGTCTTCAATTCTGTTCCATTGATCTACATGTCTGTTACTGTACCAATACCATGCAGTTTTTAACACTATTGCTCTGTAGTACAGCTTGAGGTCCGGGATACTGATTCCCCCAGAGGTTCTTTTACTCTTGAGAATAGTTTTAGCTATTCTGGGTTTTCTGTTATTCCAGATGAATTTTTCAATTGCTCTTTCTAACTCTATGAAGAATTGAGTTTGGATTTTGATGGGGATTGCATTGAATCTGTGTATTACTTTTGGTAAGATGCTCATTTTTACTATATTAATCCTGCCAATCCATGAGCATGGCAGATTTTTCCATCTTCTGAGCTCTTCTTCAATTACTTTCTTCGGAGACTTGAAGTTCTTGTAATACAGATCTTTCACTTGTTTGGTTAGAGTCACGCCAAGATACTTAATATGGTTTGTGGTTATCGTGAAGGGTATTATTTCTCTTACTTCTTTCTCAGCCTGCTTATACTTTGAGTGTAGGAAGGCTTCTGACTTGCTTGAGTTGATTTTATATCCGGCCACTTTGCTGAAGTTGTTTATCAGCTGTAGGAGTTCTCTGGTGGAGTTCTTTGGGTCGCTTATGTATACTATCATATCGTCTGCAAATAGTGATAGTTTGACTTCTTCCTTTCCAATTTGTATCCCTTTGACCTCTTTTTGTTGTCTAATTGCTCTAGCTAGAACTTCAAGTACTATATTGAAAAGATATGGAGAGAGAGGGCAGCCTTGTCTAGTCCCTGATTTTAGTGGGATTGCTTCAAGTTTCTCTCCATTTAGATTGATGCTGGCTACCGGTTTGCTGTAAATTGCTTTTACTATGTTTAGATATGGGCCTTGAATTCCTGATCTTTCCAAGACCTTTAGCATGAAAGGATGCTGAATTTTGTCAAATGCTTTCTCAGCATCTAATGAGATGACCATGTGGTTTTTTTCTTTGAGATTGTTTATGTAGTGATTACATTGATGGATTTCCTTATATTGAACCATCCCTGCATCCCTGGGATGAAGCCTACTTGATCGTGGTGAATGATCGTTTTGATGTGTTCTTGGATTCGGTTGGCAAGAATTTTATTGAGTATTTTTGCATCGATATTCATAAGAGAGATTGGCCTGAGATTCTCTTTCTTTGTCGGATCTTTGTGTGCTTTTGGTATTAGTGTAATTGTGGCTTCATAGAACGAGTTGGGTAGTGTTCCTTCTGTTTCTATTTTGTGGAACAGTTTGAAGAGTATTGGTGTTAGGTCTTCTTTGAAGGTCTGCTAGAATTCTGCACTAAAACCATCTGGACCTGTGCTTTTTTTGGTTGGAAGACTTCCAATGACAGCTTCTATTTCTTCAGGGGTTATAGGACGGTTTAGATGGTCTATTTGATCCTGATTTAATTTTGGTACTTGGTATCTGTCAAGGAAATTGTCCATTTCCTCAAGATTTTCTAGTTGTGTTGAATACAGGTTTTTGTAGTAGGATCTGATGATTTTTTGAATTTCCTCAGTTTCTGTTGTTATCTCTCCCTTTTCGTTTCTGATTTTATTAATTTGGATACTATCTCTGTGCTCTCTGGTTAGTCTGGCTAAGGGCTTATCTATCTTGTTAATTTTCTCAAAGAACCAACTCCTCGTTTTGTTGATTCTTTGTATGGTTTTATTTGTTTCTACTTGATTGATTTCAGCCCTGAGTTTGATGATTTCCTGCCTTCTACTCCTCTTTGGTGTATTTGCTTCTTTTTGTTCCAGGGCTTTCAGGTGTGCCATTAAGCTGTTAGTGTATGCTGTCTCCCGTTTCTTTTTGGCGACACTCAGGGCTATGAATTTTCCTCTTAGCACTGCTTTCATTGTGTCCCATAAATTAGGGTATGTTGTGCCTTCATTTTCATTAACTTTCAAAAAGTCTTTGATTTCTTTCTTTATTTCCACCTTGACCAAGTTATCATTGAGTAGAGCATTGTTCAGCCTCCATGTGTACGTGGGTTTTCTTTTGTTTTTGTTGCCATTGAAGACCACCCTTATTCCATAGTGATCTGATAGGAGGCATGTGTTTATTTCTATCTTCTTGTATCTCTTGAGGTCTGATTTGTGACCAATTATATGGTCAATTTTGGAGAAGGTACCATGAGGAGCTGAGAAGAAGGTGTATTCTTTAGCTCTAGGATGAAATGTTCTATATATATCAGTTAGTTCCATTTGGTCCAAGACTTCAATTAGATTCACTGTGTCCCTGTTTAGTTTCTGCTTTCCTGAACGATCCATTTCAGAGAGCTGGGTGTTGAAGTCACCCACTATTATTGTGTGCAGTGCGATGTGTGCTTTGAGTTTTAGTAAAGTTTCTTTTACGAATGAGGGTGCCCTTGCATTTGGAGCATAGATATTCAGAATTGAGAGTTATTGATGGTGGATTTTTCCCTTGATCAGTATGTAGTGTCCTTCTGTGTCTTTTTTGATGACTTTAGGTTGAAAATCAATTTTATCCGATATTAGGATGGCGACTCCACCTCGTTTCTTGGGGCCATTTGCTTGTAAAATTGTTTTCCAGCCTTTTACTCTGAGGTAGTGTTTGTCTTTGACACTGAGGTGCGTTTCCTGCATGCAGCAAAATGCTGGGTCCTGTTTACGTATCCAGTCTGCTAGTCTATGTCTTTTAATTGGGGAATTGAGACCATTGATATTAAGAGAGATTAAGGCATCGTGATTATTGCCATCTGCCATTCTTGACGCTATCTTTATGTTTGAGTGGTTATCTACTTTTGGGTTTGATTCAAGAAGGTGATTATCTCATTTTTTCCAGGGTGTTGTTTCTCTCCCTGTATTGGAGGTTTCCACCTATTATCCGTTGCAGGGCTGGATTTGTGGAAAGATATTGTGAAAATTTGGTTTTATCATGGAATATCTTGGTCTCTCCATCTATGGTGATTGAGAGTTTTGCTGGGTATAGTAGTCTAGGCTGGCATTTGTGCTGTCTTAGTGTCTGCATGAGATCTGCCCAGGATCTTCTGGCTTTCATAGTCTCTGGTGAGAAGTCTGATGTGATTCGGATAGGTCTTCCTTTGTATGTTACTTGGCCCTTTTCTCTTACTGCTTTTAGTATTTTTTCTTTGTTTAGAACATTCGGTGTTTTGATTATTATGTGACGGGAGGTATTTCTGTTCTGGTCCAGTCTGTTTGGAGTTCTGTAGGCTTCTTGTACGTTCATCGGCATCTCTCTCTTTAAGTTAGGGAAGTTTTCCTCCATAATTTTGTTGAAGATGTTTACTGGCTCTTTAAGTTGCAAATCTTCACTCTCATCTATACCTATAATCCTTAGGTTTGGTCTTCTCATTGTGTCCTGGATTTCCTGGATGTTTTGGGTTACACGTTTTTTGCATTTTGCATTTTCTTTGACTGTTGAGTCAATGCTTTCTATGGAATCTTCAGCACCTGAGATTCTTTCTTCCATCTCTTGTATTCTATTGTTTATGTTTGCATCTATGACTCCTGATTTCTTCCCAAGGTTTTCTATCTCCAAAGTTGTCTCCCTTTGTGATTTCTTAGTTGTTTCTACTTCCTTTTTTAGTTCCTGGATGGATTTGCTGAGATCCTTCACTTGTTTGTTTGTATTTTCCTGTATTTCTTTAAGGTATTTTTGCATTACCTCTTTCAGGAATTCTTCCTGATGACCCACGTTCTCCTGCATTTCTCCGAGCGATTTTTGTGTTTCCTCCTCATGGGATTCCATCTGTTGATCCATCGTCTCCTGCATTTCTTTAAGCAGTTCTTGTGTTTCCTTTGTAAGGGCATCTAACCGTTGATTCATTTCTTTAAGCAATTTTTGTGTTGTCTCCTTATGGGCATCCATCTGTTGACCCATATTCTTCTGCATTTCTTTATGCCAATTTTGTGATTCCTTTGTGAGTGCATCTACGCGTTGATTCATCTCGTTAAGCGATTTTTGTGTTGTCTCCTTGTGCGCCTCCATCTTTTGATCCATGTTCTCCCGCATTTCTCTAAGCGATTTTTGTGTTTCCTTTGTAAGGGCTTCTAACCGTTGATTCATGGTCTCCTGTAACTCTTTATGAGATTTATTTGTGTCCTTCTTGTGATCCTCTAATAGGATCATGAGAAGTGATTTTAAATCCAGATCTTGTCTTTCGGGTGTGGTGGGGTATCCAGGACTTCCTGCTGTTGGAGAGTTGGGTTTGGATGGTCCCATATTACTTTGATTTCTGTTAGTAACATTCCTACGTTTGCCTTTTGCCATCTGGATACCTCTGGTGTTAGTTGGTCCTGCTGCCACTGGCTGTTGGTTGGACATCCTGTGAGCCTGCAAAGCTATTTCTGCCCCCCCCCTGGATTTCCAGGATTCCCCTGGCACCGATTTCTGGGGCCTGCCTGCTCCTGAGTGACTTTGGAGCCCTAATGTGCCTTGCCCCAAGTGATCTTATATTGGGGAGGCCTTGCACATCTAAAGGCTCAGCCTAGTGGATTCCTGGAGCAGAGGTCGCCAAAGGGAGGTTGATAGGCTCCTGCCCTGTGCAGGGGTGTGTGGTCTCTCCTGGGGGGGGGGAGGGGGCGTCCCTCTGCCAGGCAGAAGTCCCACAGCAGAGCTGGCGCGCTGGTTACTGCAGATCAGCCCAGCACTTGGGAGCCGCATACACACAAGCCGCCCAAGACCCAAGCGATATTATGCCTGTCTGTCTCAGAACCTGGCTGTCCCAACCTCCCAGTCACTGGAGCAAAGATGGCGGAGGGCACTCTCCGTGGCGCCGCTCACCCTGTAGACGCGATGGCCCGCCGATCTGGCACCCAGACGACCACAGCGCTGACCCGTTCTCGGGCCCAGACGGAAGCCCCAACAGGCCGTGTCCCAAGTGATGTTATATTGGGGATAGGGAGCTTGGAGTACCTGTCTCTTCAGCGCAGTCTGCGGGAACAGAGGTCGCGGAAGGAAAGCTGGTAGGCTCCCGCCCAGTGCGGAGTCCCTCTGCCAGGCAGAAGTCTCACAATAGAGCTGGCGCGCTGGTCACTGCAGATCAGCCCCGCACCTGGGAGCCGCACACACACAAGCCGCCCGAGACCCGAGCGACATTATGCCTGTCTGTCTCAGAACCTGGCTGTCCCAACTTCCCGGCTACTTTTTTTTCTATATTTTTTTCATTTACATTACCAATGATTTCCCCTTTCCCACTTCCTCCCTACCCGAAAGTCCCATAAGCCCACTTCCCTCCCCCTGTTCCCCATTCATATTTTTAAAGAGACAATAAAGAAGAAAAGCAGTACATTTAAAACTCTGGAGATACCTGGTATTGAAATGATTGATATTAAAGCATGGTATATGAATGTGTGCATACACATATCATCATACAAACGTTCAAACACATACACAGACACACAAAAGAAAATTAGTAATGCCATAAAGTATCATGCTCTATTTTTTTTTTTACTAGACCATAATTTGGACACAGAGTAGTAAAAGCCTATCCATGTAAATGGTCATGGAATTTTTCCCAATCTAAAAACCTTGATAAGATCAACCAATTATTTACTCTTGGTATACAGGTACCTGTCTTCAGCACAAGTTCTTTCAGTTATGCAGATCCACATATCTGCTTTCATCTTTTCATCTCTTGACCATCATGGATGAGCAACAGTGAATCATCATCAGGGAAGAGGATAACAGACTTGACGGCATTGGGTTTCTAAAACTCTACAATTCGGTGGTCGAGGAGTAGGGTCTGGTACTGGATCATGCCAGGATTAGACTGGCATCATATAGGCAACATAGCTTTTTTGTTTTCCAGGACCCAGTTTTGTGGACAGATATGTTACAGGGCATTTTCATAGCTCTAAAGTTTGAGTTGTAACTCCTTTTGTAATGCTGTTTGTTTCATTGAAAATAGGTAAAACGGTTTTAAAATATCTGGAAGTACTAGAACAATAACCAAAGTCAGAACTGTTTTTAAAGCCTCAAATATGCTTTGTTTATTCCAAGTACAGATTAGGAGATATATGTATCTTTTGACATAATGTATAGACTGAGGCTTTGCTATTCATGCAAAACTAGGTATCCAAGGCAGGAATAAAGAACTCTCAGTCCTCTGCATTTATATCTGATGGAGAGCAGAAATCCTACTCTGAGATAGGTTCTTTTTTCCTCCCCTCATATTGTAGCCAAAATTTATATCCTCTAATGTCTAATTTCAGATTTTCTTAGCTGAAATGTGTTTGCCAACACTCGTATAACTCTTTCAATATTCCTTTAATGGCTCTTTTTATAAAATTTATTTTAATTTTAGAGATTAGGAGGAGATCATTTATATTTTATAGTAGTATGGTTCTGGAAAATCTATGATGCAAGGTCAGGAGGTCAAAATTTAGGGTCTCATAAAGCAGAGTTGGAGGATTTTTTTAAATCTTTTGGGCAACGTGATCCAGGTAAATTGTCTACTATTCAGCCTCTGTGTTTGTCTATTTAAAAGCAAAGATGAGTTGACTCACCTCTGCCAAAGGTAGAATGTAAAATGTGTAGATTAGGGTCAAGAATTCTATACCTGATTTACTTGGATAATCAGACTCACAGGAATCTGAGTTCTAAGTTTCTTTAAAGACAGGAGAGGTATATGGCTGGATGGTTGTTATGACACAAAGATGCCTATTTGTCCAAAACCAGTAATATAGACTCAAATTTGCCTTTTCCAAAACATTTGGGTATTGTTTAATTTGGAATGGGTTAGTTGAACAACTATATGAACTGCTTGTCATGTCTCTTCTGAGTGTTTGATTTCTGCCTACACGTTGAGAATATTTTTTGATAATCTGAGATATAGTCCAACTGTATCCTTTGATTAGGGGCAGGGCATTCAGCATATAGTCTTATGGCCTTATGGGATAAGGTCTGCCGTATTGTAATGATGTTCATTTAAATACAAAATATAATAGATACATCTACAAAGGTCTCAATAATTGTAACATTTTTTGAAAGTCAGTAATGTCTCTACTGAATCCCAAAACACCCTGAACTATGAATACCTGTAAAATTAGCTGTTAATTCACATATTTCCTATATACTGTCATTCACAATACCCATTCCCATTACAAAAGGGAAAATAGAAAGAAAACATTGAAAAACAAGACCAAAGAAAGTTCAAGACACCAAGAGAACTAACACCTTAACTTTCAGCTCTATCTCTATATCTGAAGCATTTCTCTGGCATTTTTTAAAATTTATGAGGCTTGGGTAGATTCACTGTTCCATACCTGCTACTTGTGGCAAATATGGCCTCTCTGGGCTGGCTTCACACTGTAGCTAGAGGTTTCTTAGGCATATATCTCCTGGTCTTGGCATGTCCATTGTCCTAGAGTCTCCACAGTAACTTGAGCTTTATCTGTATTACTTCCTGTTGAGTCCTCCCAGAACCACTAGGAATTAATACAATCCTGACACTCATTGCCTGAATTTATTGGCTTTCTTGAACCTTGGTGTAATCTTCCACTGTCCAAAACTGACATTTTTCATGCTGGCAATGTCAACCTCAATTGGTTGATGTAGTGGCATTACTCTGCTAATTTGAGATATAATCTGGCCTCATCTAGCAAAGAAAAAAAGTGGCCTCTGTGTGTCTTAGAATCTGAGAGAATATTTGCTAGAAGAGTGTTTGTAGAGGGAATCTTATAGTAGCATTCTCAGTGCCATTACCTTCATTTTGATTAAATCAGAATGTGTATAATGTACAATTTTTGATAAGTAGGGTTTTACTTTCCTACTAAAACTCTACAAAGTGTCTAGTTTTTCTTGTTCAGACTGTACTTCAAATCAAATAATGGTGCAAGACCTGCTTCAACTTCTAATATTCATACATAAATGGGGATGTCAAATCTAATATTCCTACCTCTTCAGATTTTATAGATAGACAGCCACATCATTGTGAAATATTTTGCATTTTTAAAAAATATTTGAGTATGATCTATAACTTACCTTTTGACATCATTCTTTTTTTAAGTCTATAAAAACTAAGAAAAGGAATGTAAAGACTTAAACGTATTTTCACAAGTATATGAAACTCAAAAGTGTCATTTGAATTTGGATGCAAGTTTAAATGCCACATGTTTCTACTGGTTTCCCTCTTATAATATTATAATATTATACTATTATAATATTATAATAGTATAATAATACTTTTTTCAGTGCTTAGGAATCAAATTTAATTTGGGGGAGCTTGTTAAAAACTATGATTGTCATTCTGTTCTTTTAGTGTCTCTTATACCTTAGCATATCATTCTGAAGAGGACTGTGGGTTGGGAGGGAGAGAGGGGAGATATATAGAGAAACTGATTATCTTGGTGTGAGATGATAAAACCACACAGGCTATTGTCCTAAGCTCTGTGCAGGTGCCAGACACATACTTGAAGTGATGGAGGTTATTCATGTGCTTCCTACAGTGTTTCATTATCTCCATTATCATCCCAACACTTTCAGGTGACTGAGGTAACACCTTTTCTGCCTCTCCAGCCTGTTTTTATTCCAGAACTTTAATTAGGCCTATTTTTACCAGTTCTCTGGAAATAATCACCTACCTAAATTCCCTACAGGAATTTTGTCCAATTAAGGGCTATGTTCTCAGTGCCTTTGTACACAGGAGGATGTCCACATTCAAGATAACAAAGAACAAGACCAGTACATTTTACAGATATGACTTGTATTTTTAGTCATTATAGAGTGAGCATCTGAAAGTCTTTGATCTGGAAGGCTTCATTCTCATATGTTTTTTAATTCATTTTCATTTTTGAATGCTGAACAATGCTGTGGTAAGTGTTCTGTGATCATGGAAGTTACCCTGATCTTCCAGTCTTATTTATAGTGGGATTTCCCAGCTGTTCCTTGCTTCAATCAGATTAAAAGGTGTAGGAAGGAAAAGGAATTCCAAATACAAGTACTGAGTATTTGAGAAAAATGCATGTTTTTCATATGAGAAACAATCAGTAATTTCATTAAAAAAATGTGTGATGATCCATTACTTAAGGAGAAAAACAATCACAGAAAAATCTTGCTATTTTGTAAAAGATTAATTTCAAGTGTAACAGCAACATCTTGAAGTTGATAGACTAAACTGTCATATAAAAAACAAAATAAAGCTGATCAGTGTGTTTCAATGCTGCCTAATACATTGTACTTACAACATCTTTTCATATGCTCAATATTTAAAATATGTATACAGCTCTATGTAAACCAATTTGATAAAAGATATAAGGATTAAAACATATATAACATATGATATATTGACATTATATTTTACATTTATACTTTATTTATTAATAGAAATATTTCATTCATGTATTGCATATATAGGAGATTCATATGTATCTAGTGAAAAGATCCTGCAAACTCTTGAACACTTTAATTGGTTTATTTATTGAAATTATAATAGAAGTATATTATTTCTCTCCTTTTTCCTCCCTCCATTCCCTCCCCAATCCCTCTCTTTCTCTTGTTCAACATTTTTGATCTATTTTTATTAGTTGATATTACATATGAATCAATATATATGCATATTTAGTCATACATAGATGTGTATTGATCTGTTAATGAACATGTGCATACCACCTGCATAAAATTTTCTTTTTTTTTTTAAGATTTATGTATTTATTATATGTAAGTGCACTGTAGCTGTCTTCAGATACACCAGAAGAGGGCATCAGATCCCATTACAGATAGTTGTGAGTCACCACATGGTTGCTGGGAATTTAACTCGGAACCCCTGGAAGAGCAGTCAGCGCTCTTAAGCAGTGAGCCATCTCTCCAGCCCTGTATAAAGTTTTCTTAGAGAGGATAGAAGGGAGTGTTGGATCTCCTTGAGCTGTGATTATTGACAGCTGTAAACCACCATGCTGGTGCTGGAATCTGAATTCAGTTCTGCATAATGCATGAGCTACTACCTATTTTCTCTACCAGTGTTTGTAAAGAATTTTCTCTGACTGAATTTTGAAGACTTTCCTTGGTGTTTTTTGATATTTTTATTTTACTAGAAATATATTTTTAATATATTGACATATGCAGTTCATTTTTAAAGAGATAATTTATGCTTAATGTATGAAGGATATTGAATAATTCCAAAAAACACTTATCTTGTAAATAAAATATTCATTCTTGTTAAACTTGACTTTTTAAAATTCCATTTCAACTGTACATGCTTTCAACAGAAAACCAAAACTGAAATCCTCTGTTTAAAATTAAAGTTACAAAATTTGAGGTATATTCATAAAATCATTATAAATTAAATGGTCAACCTTTAAAATGAGTTGAATCTTGTGGTTATATCTCACAGAATTATAAAATTTACGATTAGAGATAGAAAAGTTTCTGGTTATTAAGGTGCCTGTACTTCATTATAGGAAATGTTAGTATATCATAATTCTCCCAGAGGGTTTTTTTCCCCCTATGCTTACAAAGTACCTAACATGTTTATTCAAAAAGGGATATGTGTCTCGTGTAATCAGTGTTTCTTCATCATTTCTTGATACAATTGATGTTAACTCAGTACTCTCGAATATTTTTAAGTATTTTATAGTTTGAATAAAGAAATGCTATTAAACGAATGTGTATGTGTATACCAGTCGTAAAAATGTGCAAATATGAATATTCAGTTTTGGGATACACATTCAAAACCTCAGAATTCAATAAATTTATTTCCATATTTTGATAGGAAGTAAAATAGCACCAGATTATTTTTAAAATGTATATTTAATTTTGAAAATCATAAGCTATAATATTTAAATTTTATTAATGCTTACTAGTTTCTAAAGGACTTGGGAGAAATTTTAAATTTGTGTAGTACCAAATATTCATCCCTGAAAAGCAACACTTAGAAACATGTAGAATGAGCACAAATATTCATCCCTGAAAAACAACACTTAGAAACATATAGAATGAGCAAGTTTATTTAGAAATATTTTATATATATGTAAATATTTAAACATACAATAACAGCTAGAAAAAAGAGGTCATGGATTTGAATAAGAGCAGGGAGGGACTTATGGGAGAACAAGAAGGGAGAAATGTAAGTATAATCTTAAAACAAAAATAAAAATAAGCAAACAGTCAACAACCACAAACCAAACAGAAGCCCAATGAGGTAATGAAAGTGCCTTAGTTTAACATGTTTTTCCCCTTGAAATTATATGCTTTCATTACTGTGGTTTCAATTTTGTTTATTCTTCCAATTATTTTTTAAATAAAATATTATTACATCATTATTCCTTTTCTTTTTGTCCCTATTGCTACTTCTATGTTCTCTGCTTCCGTCACATAGCATATTACCATACCACCATGATGTCCTCTTTTTCTTTGATTATTTTTGTTACGTGTATAAATATGCACATTATGTAAATACAACTGAAGAGCCCATGTATTTTATTTGTTTCTGTTTCCATAATTGTGGTCTCAGGACTGACCACTTTGTACAGGGTAACTAATGAGTGTGGCTCGTCTTTTAGAGTAACTAATTGCCCTGTTCTCAATAATCATTATGCTGTAACATTTTAATATCCCTTTTTATAATTTTATTCACATAACATCTTTTCAAATTTTTTATTTTAGTTTATTGGTTTCAAAAATTTTTCTAAACTCCAGCTTGTGTTTCTTCTCTAATAGTTTTTCATATCTTGCTAATTTGGGCTTTAATATGTGATTTTGCTTTTCATTTCTTGATATAAAAATCTTTAGTCAAATTATTTGCTATTTTAATTTGAATATTATTTAATTGGGATTATTAATCTTTACAAACACTTATTTGTGGTCTACAGTAATTGTCATACTGTATCCCATTAACTTGATATGTATTTTTTTAATAGAGATTACCTTTTATTGGTTATCTTAATCATTTACATTCCAAACGTTGTCCCCCTTCCAGGTTTACTCTCTGCAAATCCTTATCCCATCTCCCTCCCCACTGCCTCTATGAGGGTGCTCCCTCTCTAACCTCCCATCCACTCCAGCCTCACTGCCCTAGCATCCCCCTATCCTGGGGCATTGAGCCTCCACAGGACCAATGGCCTTCCCTCTCATTCATGCCAGATAAGACAATCCTCTGTTGCATATGAAGCTTGACCCATGGGTACCTCCATGTGTACTCTTTGGTTGATGGTTTTGTCCCTGGGAGCTCTGAGTGGTCCTGTTCTTTGATATTGTTGTTCTTTCTATGGAGTTGCAGTCCCCTTCAGCTCCTTCAGTCCTTCCCCTAACTCCTCCATTGGGGTCCCCATGCTCAGTCCAATGGTTGGCTGCAAGCATCCACATCTGTATTTGTCAGGCTCTAGCAGAGCCTCTCAGGGAACAGCTACGTCAGGCTCCTGTCAGCAAGAATGTCTTGGTATCAGCAATAGTGTCTTAGTTTGGTGTCTGCAAATAGGATGGATCCCTAGGTGGGGCAGTCTCTGAATGGCCTTTCATTTAGTCTCTGCTCCACTCTTTGTCCATGTATTACCTTTAGACAGGAACCATTCTGGGTTAAAATTTTTGAGATGGGCATGTTGATATATTTTTTTAAGTTTCCTTTGATTTATTCTTTAATATATTTTAAAGATGCAATTTGTAGGTATTCATGATTTTTTCCTTTTTATCATTGGTTTCTAGTTCATTTTGAAGTTGAAAAAAGGAGTTTGAGGTTATTTGTTTTGTCCTTTAACTTATTAAGACTTACATGTGATGTACTTGTTGCTTCACTCCATATAATATTCTTAAGGACTATCAGTGCTTCTGCCATTTTTTGTTGGCAGAAATATGTCAATTAGTTATATTTAATGAAAAAACTGATAATCTTATTGCTGGAGAATACTTGGTACACACTTCTTTTGATACTATTGAAGTAAATTTTCCATATATTTCTGTTAGATCTATTTGGTACATGTAATTCTTGCCTGTGATTTTTAAAATTGATTTTCAATATAACCTATTGGTCACATTGAAGACTGAATATTAAACCCTTTTTAATTTTTCTATTGTATTTAGTTCAAATCTATCAGTTTGCTTTTAAATTGAGATACTCTGAGGCTGAAAGCATAGATGTCTATAATTGTAATTGGTTCCTATCAGTGTCTTTTTATTTCGTAATGATCTTTGACTTGAGTTATCACATTTTGACATAAGTTCTGTACTGTCTTGGAGCAATCTTGAAAGATAATCTCATGAACCTACTCCAGCTTCTATTGAACACACACCTCAGCTGCAGTCAAATTGTTTCTTTGTAGATGTGAGGTCATACAACCTTGAAAAAACCTTACACAATACTGCTTTGTGCATTCTTTCTAATGATTCTATGGTCTTTTAACTTCAACATTCTTTTTATAATTAAAGTATATAAATAGTAAGAATTTTTAAATTCTGCATAATATGCACATAAGAGATAATTGGAAAATTCTAGGGACTCAGTCACCTGTGACACAATACAATCCTTTACTTCCCCAAACACACACACACACACACACACACACACACACACACACACAATAAATGGTGTTGCACATTATACTGACTACAAATTTTGGAATTGACAATTGTATATTGGGCATTATTCAGGGAATATGAGAGTATGTGATCACTATTGGAAGAATATGGTCTGACATTCTATAGAGTACATTAATATCAGTCAAAGTTAGATACCAACTCTTAAGAAGAGAAAAGGTGTCGTGCATTGCAGTATATTAAGTTCTAGGTATAAATTTTCTTTGTTCAAGGCCCCAGGTAGCCAAAATATATTCCAGTGTAAATGAAGACATATACATAAATATTGTTTATAAACCAAAGAGATTAAGATAACTAAGGTATTGGTGATATTATGAAAAGACATTGCTACTCCATGAAGAGAAAAGGATGCCTCAAAGCATGGTAGGTTAACTGTGCCTGAGTTTCCAGGAACATGACCTCTTATGAAGGTTTCAGGTGTTCCAAAAACTAACTGAAAATTTTTCAAGTCTACTTTCTTCCATGTTCATTTTTCTCACTTTCCCAAACATTCCCATTATGTCCATGTCTCTCACTGTCACTCTCTATTTTCCTGATCACTCATTACATATATACATATGCATGTGAAAATCATCATATTTATATAAAAATAATAATAGAACATGACTGTATATCATATGCAGATGATTATTGATTATAACTATATGACAGTTTTAAAAATACTTTTCACATGTTAATTTTTTTGGGTTTCCTAATTGATACAAATAGTTTATCTGGAAGAGGAAAATACTACATATTTATCAGCTTAATAGTTATTAAGACAATAGGCTTATGAGAGAGCTATTATTATTGAAACTAATTATAAATGTTTGTCATCATACCATACAATTAGACAGAGAGGTACAACTGTGTGTATTACAATCTAAGCATGTTTAAAAGGAGTATGCACTAAAAAAGGGGGTATGCATGACAAAGAAACATGATTTATATTTCACACATAAAGGCCAATTTTGGAAAACAAATAGTTTTAAGGTAAGTGCTAGCAATCTATCAATTATTTTAAATTATTCTCTGTCCTACTTTTTTTTTTCAGAAAACCTGCACTTAGAGACAGAATGGCCAATTCCTCCTTAGTGACTGAGTTCTTCTTGGAGGTTTTTGCTGAGACTTGGGAGCTCAGAATCCTAATCAGTGTCCTGTTCCTGCTGATGTACCTGGGCAGCCTGATAGGGAACCTTACCATCATCATTGCTATCACAGTTGACCAGACCCTGAACACACCCATGTATTTCTTTCTCAGGAATCTGTCTATCTTAGACATGTGCTACATTTCCATCACTGTCCCCAGTGCCTGTGTTAACTCTATCACTGACCACAGGAACATTTCTGTGGGTGGGTGTGCAGCACAGATATTTTTGTTCTTATTTTGTGCATGTGTAGAGATTCTTTTCCTCACCATCATGGCCCAGGACCGATATGTGGCCATCTGCAAGCCTCTCCTTTACCCTGTGATCATGAACCACCAGTTCTGTGTTCAGATGACACTGGTTTCCTTACTTAGCTCTCTTGTCATTGCAAGTGTGCACACTTTCAAAACTTTCCAACTGTCCTTCTGTCACTCTAATGTGATCCCTCAGTTTTTCTGTGATATGCCCGCTTTGCTTAGGCTTTCTTGCTCTGACACCTTTAACAACAAACTCTTAATACTTCTGACTGACATCTTACTCAGTGGCAGTTGCTCTGTCTTTATTGCAATATCATATATTCGCATATTATCAACTGTATTAAAGATTCCCATCAAAGGAGAGAGAGGAAAAGCTTTCTCCACTTGTGTCCCTCACATTGTTGTGGTGTCTGTCTTTCTTAGTTCTGCTGCCTATGTGTATCTAAGACCTCCAGTCATGACCTTTGAAGTAGTTCAGGAAATGATTATTTCTATATCTTATACCATGGCTCCACCATTCTTAAACCCTATCATCTATAGTCTCAGAAACAAACAGATAAAGGAGGCTGTGAGAAAAGTTATATCACAAGTTTTTCCCATGTTTGAATATAAAAGGAACATGTATTTGTCATGGTACTTTAGAGGAAAAGAACTGATAAAATAATAGAAAATTATGTACAAATACACATGCATACATACTGTACACACAAACGCATATTCTGCAACATTTCTTCCCTTTATTGAATAGATTTTTTCACATATTTCCTGATTATAGTTACTCCTCTCTCCACTCCTCCTTGTTTCTCTTCATTTGTCCTTCTATTCAGATCCATCCCATTTCTGTCTCTTATTCTAAAACAAACAGCTTCTAATGGTTAATAAAATGAAATCAAATGAAGTATAAAACATAACAAAAACTAGTACATCAAAATAGCACAAAAAAAAACTAAATGCAAAAAACTCCAAGAAAAGGCACACATATGCACACACATACACACACACACACACACACACCAAATAAACAATAACAACAACAAAAACAAGATATATATGCGATATATACGCTGTGGTAGTTTGAATGAAAATGGAGCCTATAGCCTTCATTAAGATGTTAGGAATTTTTGTAGGACCATGAAAGGCAGCCTGGTTTCCTGTTGAGCTAAGATAGGAAACCCTGGTGACCCTCAGGACACTCAGCTCTCAGTAGGTTTGTGACCATCAATCACATAAGGGCATTGCCCCAAGCCCCTCCACAGGTAGAGGAGTGACAACAGGTCACATAACCTTAAGACAGATCTCCATTTAAATGAGGTATCTAAAGGCCTGGAGGCTTAGCCAATAAACTCTCCTTCCCAGACACTCCTCCCTACTAAAGGCATGCCCTGAGAAATTGGGGTAAGGTTTTACTCATCACCACTTTCTGCCATGACAATTAGTGCCTTAAAACCATGGACTGTCTCTTTTCATAGGGATCCACTGTGGGGAGCAATGGAACAGGCCTTCTCCTAAAGAGCTGGCAGCCTAATCTGCAGAAAGCCTCTCAGTGCTCCCAGCCATGGCCTCCACCAAGCCAATCGACCAGCTGAGCAATCCAAGGACTCTCCTTCCCTCAGGATCCAGGTGGAGCTCTCCCTTCTTTTCCCCTTGGGCCCCAGGATAGATGCAGCCCACAGGCCCCAACTCTGTTCTTGGCTCTTCCCAGCTCCTAGCAGCGCCTAGGTACTCAAGAGTCTGAGAACCCGATGGCCCAGCATCCGTGCAGGCCAGCTCCCTGCTAGCCAGAACCAGAGGTCCCAGGACCTCAGAATAAGCCCCACTACCCACTGATGGGGTCCTGTGTTTTCCCATAGCCCAAAACCCTCCCAGCACCAGCTTGGGGTAAGAGCAATTAAAACTCTATCATCCGGTCGCCAAGAGCTGCCTGGACTCAGTGAACTCTGGACACCCATTAACCCAACACATTTTTGGAGTATGAGTCACATTACTGGAGGAGTTGTAAACTAGTGGATTGGCTCTGAGGTCTCATAAGAAGCTCAATCCTGGGTATTGTGTCACTGTCACTTCCCGTTGCCTGCGGATCCGGGTGTACTACCCTCAGCTACCTCTGTCAGACCAGGTCTACCTACATGATATCATACTTACCACCGTAATGATAATGAATTAATCCTCTGAAGTGTAATCCAGCCAATTAAATTGTCATGGTGTCTCTTCATGGCAATAAAAGCATAATTAAGACATCAATTATTTGTGTTGTTTTGTTTCTACTTCATTTATTTCAAACTCCAGTTGATATTTTTTCCATGTATTCATTTTGTGTGTGATTTTTTTTCTATTGCTTCAAGAGCTTTCCGGTATGCTGTTAATACTTAACACTATCAGATCTCCAGTTGTGTTTTGTTTCATTTTTATATGTACTTAGTAGTATGTCCCTGCCTCCTAGAAATGCCTCAAATGAGGATGACAATCAAAATCTTAGTTCTCTGACTAGAACTTCAAGTACTATATAAAATAGATAGGGAGAGAGTCAGTAGCTTTGTCTTGTCCCTGATTTTAGTGGAATTGCTTTAAGCTTCTCTCTATATAACTTGAAGTAGGCTATTTGCTTACTATATAGTGCTTTGATTATGTTTAGGGGTATGCATTTTATCCCAGATATCTCTAACACTTTTAACACGAAGGGGTATTGGATTTTGTCAAAGGCTTTTTCAGCATCTAATGAGCTAATTGATTTTCTTTGTTCAGTTTGTTTATATGGTGAATTAAGTGGATGAATTTCATATATTGAAACATTCTTTCATCGACGTGATGAAGCCTACTTGTTCAGGATAGATGATGTTTTGTGTGTTTCTGAATTTGGTTTGTGAGTATTTTATTGAATATGTTTGCATCAATGTTCATAAGAGATATCAGTTTGAAGTTCTCTTTGTTTGTTGAGTCTTTGTCTGGTTTAAGTATCTGCATGAATATAACTACACAGAATGAGTTCATATGTGCTCCTTCTCTTTTTTGAGGAATAGTTTGAAGAGTATTGGTATTAGTGCTTCTTTGAATGTGTGGTACATTTATGCACTAAAACCATCTGGCCCTAAGCATTATTTTTGTTGGGAGATTTAATGATTGCTTCTGTTAAAATAGTTTACTTGTTCTTAATTTAACTTTGGTAAATAGTATGTGTTTAGAAAATCATCCATTTCATTAAGATTTCCCAATTTTGTCAAGTGCAAGCTTTAGAAATAAGAGCTAATCATTCTTTTAATTTCCTCAGTATTTGTTGTTATGTTTACCTTTCCATTTCTGATTTTATTTATTTAGACAGTGTCTCTCTGTCTTCTGGTTAGTTTACCTAAGGGTTTGTCTATCTTGTTGATTTCATCCCTGATTTGGATTATTTCCTGCTTTCTACTTCTCTTTGGTGTGATTGCTTCTTTTTTTCTAGAGGTTTCAGGTGTACTTTTAAATTGCTGGTATGAGAACTTCCTAACTTCTTTATGGAGGAACTTAGTAATATGAACATTTCTTTTAGCACTGCTTTCATTGTGATCCATTGAGATCCCAAATTTTGGGGATTCAGAATCCATCTTAGAGAACCTCACCTAAGTTTAAACTCAAGTAAACAAACAGCCCAGTTCCTAGCACCTGTTTCTAGGCTACCCCCCAACAAGACCTAGGTCTAGAACCAGTCTCCATGGCATTTCCCAAAAAATCTGCATCTCCACAATACAAGTCCACCCTGCCTAAAAACCACCAATCAGGAGGAAAGAAGTGAAGTGTATGGTTTGGCTCTGAGAACCAGCCAATTATGTTAAAAGCCACATAGCAACCCTAATTAGATGCTCACCAGGCTAGAAACACTTCACTGGCCATTTTCTATAAAACCTTGTCCCGATGAGTAATCAAGGCTTTTCTCGGACAAAACCTTCCTGTTGGTCCATGGTGAGGTAAGTCCAAGCTTGAGCTTGTGAATAAAGACCCATGTGTGAATTCTTCAGATCGACACTGATTGTTCTTTCAGTGTTCAACAATACTTGCTGGTACTTCACCATAGATTTAAGTATGTTGTGCCTGCATTTTCATTGAATTCTAGAAATTTTAGAATTTGTTTATTTCTTCTCTGACCCAGAGAACAATGTGTAGAGAGTTGTTCAATTTCCATGAGTGTATTGGCTTTCTGGTATTTCTATTGAAACCCTTTGCATAGAAAACTTTATTTCTAGCATTTTAATGATGGATTCTGTTTTCTTATCCATGTATCTTTTTATTGGGGAATTGAGTCCATTTATGTTGAGAAATATTAAATACCAGTGATTGTTATTTCTGGTTATTTAGGTTTTACTTGTATGTGTGTGTGTGTGTGTGTGTGTGTGTGTGTGTGTGTGTGTTAGTGTGAGTGTGTGCATGCGTGTGTGTGTGTGTGATTCCCTTGTTTTTACTTCTATGGGATTTCTTGTTTCTTATGTTTTCTTGGATGTAGTTATCCTTGTTGGGTTTCAATAATTTCCCTGCAAGTATTTTTTTGATTAGTAGGATTTGTGGATACATATTATTTTTATTTGATTTGTCTTGAGATGGCTTGTTTTTTTCATCTATGGTGATTGAGAATTTTGCTGGATATATTAGTCTGTGTTGACATCTGTGATTTTTTTAGAGACTGCAAGATATCTGTCCAAGCCTTTCTAGCTTTTATATTCTCTGCTTCGAAGTCAGGTACAACTCTGAAAGGTGTGCCATTGTATGCTACCTGTACTTTTTCCCATGCTGCTTTTAATATTCATCCTTTATTCTGTAGAATTTGTGTTTTGATTATTATGTGAAAGGTGGATTTTCTTTACTTGTCCAGTTTAATTGGTGTTATGTAAGCTTCCTGTATTTTTTTTTATTTTCTATATTTTTTATTTACATTCTAAATGATTTCCCCTTTCCTGTTTCCTCCCTCCCCGAAAGTCCTATAAGCCCCCTTCCATCCCCCTGTTCCCCATTCAACCAACTCTTGCTTCTCTGTCCTGATATTCCCCTACATCATCTTTGCAGGACCCGGGGTCTCTCCTTCCATCTTCTTGGAAATCTATTGATATGTGAATTGTGTCTTGGGTACTCCGAGATTCTGGGTTAATATCCCCTTATCAGTGCTTGCATATCATGTGTGTTCTTTTGTGATTGGGTTACCTCAGTAAGGATGATAATTTCCAGTTCTGACCATTTGCCTAGGAATTTCATGAATTCATTGTTTTTAATTGCAGAGTAGTATTCCATTGTGTAAATATACCACATCCTCTGAATCCATTCCTCCGTTGAGGGACATCTGGGTTCTTTCCAGCTTCTGGCTATTATAAATAAGGCTGCTATGAACATAGTGGAGCATGTGTCTTTATTGCATGCAGGGGAAGCCTCTGGGTATATGCCCTGGATTGGTATAGCCGGATCCTCTGGGAGTGTCATGCCCAGTTTTCTGAGGAACCGCCAGACTGCTTTCCAGAGTGGTTGTACCAGCTTGCAATCCCACCAGCAGTGGAGGAGTATTCCTCTTTCTCCACATCCTCGCCAACAACTGCTGTCTCCTGTGTTTTTGATCTTAGCCATTCTGACTGGTGTGAAGTGGAATCTCAGGGTTGTTTTGATTTGCATTTCCCTAATGACTAAGGATATTGAACATTTCTTTAGGTGCTTCTCAGGTGAGAACTTTTTGTTTAGCTCTGTACCCCATTTTTTAATAGGGTTATTTGGCTCTCTGGAGTCTAACTTCTTGAGTTCTTTGTATATATTGGATATTAGCCATCTGTCGGATGTAGGGTTGGTAAAGATCATTTCCCAGTTTGTTGGTTGCTGTTTTGTCCTTTTGACAGTGTCCTTTGCCTCACAGAAACTTTGTAATTTTATGAGGTCCCATTTGTCATTTCTTGATCTTAGAGCATAAGCTATTGATGTTCTGTTCAGGAAATTTTCCCCTGTGCCCATTTGTTCAAGGTTCTTCCCTAGTTTCCTTTCTATTAGTTTCAGTGTATGTGGAGGTCCTTGATCCACTTGGAATTGAGCTTAGTGCAAGGAGATAAGAATAGCTTCCTGTATTTTTATAAGACATCTCTTGTTTAGGTTAGGAAAGTTTTCTGAAAGTTTGCTGAAAATACATTCAGTTTGTGGAACTTGGTCTTTTGACCTCCTTCTATTCTTATTATTCTTAGAGTGGGAATTTTCAGTGCATCCAATATTTCCTCGATGTTTTCCATCGAGAATTTTTAGATTCATGTTTTCTCTTTTTATTCCTTTAATTATTTTTTATCTTTTTTATTGGATATATTCTTTATTAACATTTCAAATGTTATCCCCTTTTCCAGTTTTGCCCCTCCCAGAAAAACCCTATCCCATCCTCCCTCCCCCTGCTTCTATGAGGGTGTTTTTCTACCTACCCCACTCCCACCTCTGCACCCTCGATTCCCCTATAATGGGGCATCTATCAAGCCTTCATAGGACCAAGGACCTCTCCTCCTATTGAGGCCTGACAAGGAAATCCTCTGCTACAAATGCAGCTGGAGCCACGTTTACTTGGAGCCTTGGTTGATGGCTTGGTCCTGGGAGCTCTGGGGAATCTGGTTGGTTGATATTATTTTTATTTCTCTGAGGTTGCAAACCCTTTCAGTTTCCTTAGTCCTTTCTCTAACTCCTCCATTGGGAACTTTATGCTCAGTCCAATGGTTAACTGCAAGCATCTACCTCTGTATTTGTAAGGCTATGACAGAGTCTCTCAGGAGACAGCCATATCATGCTCATTTCAACAAGCATTTCTTGGCATCCATAATAGTGTCAAGGTTTGGTGATTGTTTATGGGATGAATCCCCAGATAGGACAGTCTCTGGATGGCCTTTCCTTCAGTCTCTGCTCTATACTTTATCTCCATTTCTTTTCCTGTGAGTATTTTGTTTCTCTTCTCAGAAGAACTGAAGCACCCACACTTTGGTCTTCCTTCTTCTTGAGTTTCATGTGGTCTGTGAATGGTATCAGGGGTATTCGGAGCTTTTGGGCTAATATCCACTTATCAGTGAGTGCATAACATGTATGGTCTTTAATGATTAGGTTACCTCACTCACTATGATATTATCTAGTTCCATCCATTTGCCTAATAATTTCACAAATTCATCATTTTTAATAGCTGAGTAGTACTATATTTTGAAATGTACCATATTTTCTGTATCTATTCCTCTGTTGAAGGACATCTGGGTTCTTTGCAGCTTCTGGCTATTATAAATAAGGCTGGTATGAACATAGTGAACCATGTGTCCAAATTATATGTAAAAGGATCTTCTGGGTATATTCCCAGGAATGGTACAGCTGGGCCCTCTGGTAATACTATGTCCAATTTTCTGAGCAACCACAAAACTAACTTTGAGAGCAGTGGAGAAGTGTTTCTCTTTCTCCACATCCTCACCAGCACCTGCTGTCACCTGAGTTTTTGGTCTTAGCCATTCTGACTGGTGTAAAGTGGAATCTCAGGGTTGTTTAGCTTTGCATTTCCCTGATGGCTAAGGATGTTGAACATTTCTTTAGGTGTTTCTTAGCCACTCGATATTCCTTAGATGAAAATTCTTTGTACCCCATTTATTAATAGGGTTATTTTGTTCTCTGGAGTCTAACTTCTTGAGCTCTTTGTATAAATCGGATATTGCCCTCAGTTGAATGTATGTTTGGTAAAGAAGTCCCAATTTGTCTCCCATTTTCCTAGTGACAGTGTCCTTTGCATTACAGAAACTATATAATTTTGTGAGGTCCTAATTGTCAATTCTTGATCTTAGAGCATAAGCTATTGGTGTTTTCTTCAGGAAGTTTTCCCCTGTGCCTGTGTTCTTGAGGATCTTCCCCAAATTGTTTTCTATTAGTTTTAGTGTGTCTGATTTTTTTTTAATTTTATTTTATTTTCTAAGTTTTTTTATTTACATTCAAAATCGTTTCCCCTTTCCCGTTTCCTCCCTCCCCGAAAGTCCCATAAGCCCCCTTCCCTCCCTCTTTTCCCCATTCAACCCCTTCTCGCTTCTCAGTCCTGGCATTCCCCTACATCCAGTCTTTCCAGGACCAGGGGTCTCTCCTTCCATCTTCTTGGAAATCTATTGATATGCGAATTGTGTCTAGAGTATTCCGAGATTCTGGGTTAATATCCCCTTATCAGTGACTGCATACAATGTGTGTTCTTTTGTGATTGGGTTACCTCACTAAGGATGATATTTTCAAGTTCTGACCATTTGCCTAGGAATTTGGTGAACTCATTGTTTTTAATTGCAGAGTAGTATTCCATTGTATAAATATACCGCATCTTCTGAATCCATTCCTCCGTTGAGGGACATCTGGGTTCTTTCCAGCTTCTGGCTATTATAAATAAGGCTGCTATGAACCTAGTGGAGCATGTGTCCTTATTGCATGCATGTAAAGCCTCTGGGTATATGCCCAGGAGTGGTATAGCCGGATCCTCCGGGAGTGTCATGCCCAGTTTTCTGAGGAACCGCCAGACTGCTTTCCAGAGTGGTTGTACCAGCTTGCAATGCCACCAGCAGTGGAGGAGTGTTCCTCTTTCTCCACATCCTCACCAACAACAGCTGTCTCCTGTGTTTTTGATCTTAGCCATTCTGACTGGTGTGAGACTGAATCTCAGGGTTGTTTTGATTTGCATTTCCCTAATGACTAAGGATGATGAACATCTCTTTAGGTGCTTCTCAGCCATTAGATATTCTTCAGGTGAGAACTCTTTGTTTAGCTCTGTACCCCAGTTTTTAATAGGGTTACTTGCCTCTCTGGAGTTTAACTTCTTGAGTTCTTTGTATATATTGGATATTAGCCCTCTGTTGGATGTAGGGTTGGTAAAGATCATTTCCCAGTTAGTTGGTTGCTGCTTTGTCTTTTTGACAGTGTCTTTTGCCTTGCAAAAACTTTGTAATTTAATGAGGTCCAATTTGTCAATTCTTGATCTTAGAGCATGAGCTATTGGAGTTCTATTCAGGATATTCTCCCCTGTGCCCATATGTTCAAGGTTCTTCCCTAGTTTCCTTTCTATTAGTTTCAGTGTGTCTGGTTTTATGTGGAGGTCCTTGATCCACATGGAATTGAGCTTAGCGCAAGGAGATAAGAATGGGTCGATTTGCATTCTTCTGCATGTTGACCTCCAGATGAGCCAGCAACATTTGTTGAAAAGGCTATCTTTTTTTCCACTGGATGGTTTTAGCTCCTTTGTCAAAGATCAAGTGACCATAGGAGTGTGGATTCATTTCTGGGTCTTCAATTCTGTTCCATTGATCTCCATGCCTGTCACTGTACCAATACCATGCGGTTTTTAACACTATTGCTCTGTAGTACAGCTTGAGGTCCGGGATACTGATTCCCCCAGAGGTTCTTTTACTCTTGAGAATAGTTTTAGATATCCTGGGTTTTCTGTTATTCCAGATGAATTTTTTAATTGCTCTTTCTAACTCTATGAAGAATTGAGTTGGGATTTTGATGGGGATTGCATTGAATCTGTATATTGCTTTTGACAAGATGGTCATTTTTACTATATTAATCCTTCCAATCCATGAGCATGGCAGATTTTTCCATCTTCTGAGGTCTTCTTCAATTTCTTTCTTCAGAGACTTGAAGTTCTTGTCATACAGATCTTTCAATTGTTTGGTTAGAGTCACACCATGATACTTTATATGGTTTGTGGCTATCGTGAAGGGTATCATTTCTCTTACTTCTTTCTCAGCCTGCTTATCCTTTGAGTATAGGAAGGCTACTGACTTGCTGGAGTTGATTTTATATCCGGCCATTTTGCTGAAGGTGTTTATCAGCTGTAGGAGTTCTCTGGTGGAGTTCTTTGGGTCGCTTATGTATACTATCATATCGTCTGCAAATAGTGGTATTTTGACTTCTTCCTTTCCAATTTGTATCCCTTTGACCTCCTTTTGTTGTCTAAAGTGTGTCTGATTTTATGTGGAGGTCCTTTATCTACTTTGACTTGAGCTTTGTACAAAGAGATAAGAATGGATTGATTTGCATTGTTCTGCATGCTATCTGCCAATTGAACCAGCACCATTTGTTGAAAAGGTTATATCCCCAGCACACACACCCCACTGGATGGTTTTAGCTCCTTTGTCAAAGATCAAGTGACCATATGTGTGTGGGTCCATTTCTTGGTCTTCAATTCCATTCCATTGATCTACCTGCCTGTCACTGTAAAAATATCATGCAGTTTTTATCACTATTGCTCTGTAGTACTGCTTGAGGTCCAGGATGCTGATTCCCCAAGAAGTTCTTTTATTGTTGAGAACAATTTTAGCTACCCTGAGCTTTTGTTCTTCCAGATGAAGTTGAGAATTATTCTTTCTAACTCTATGAACAATTGAGTTGGAATTTTGTTGGAGATTGCAATGAATTTGTAGATGGATTTTGACAAGATGGCCATTTTTATTATATTAATAATGTCAATCCACGAGCATGGGAGATCATTCCATCTTCTGAGGTCTTCTTCGATTTCTTTCTTCAGAGAATTGAAATTCTTGTCATACAGATCTTTCATTTATTTGGTTAAAGTCACACCAAGATACTATCTTGTGTGTGACTATTGTGAAGGGTGTCATTTCCCTAATCTCTTTCTCAGCCTTTTTATCCTTTGAGTATAGGAAGGCTACTGATTTACTTGAGTTCATTTTATATCCAGCCACTTTGCTGAAGCTGATTATCAGCTGTAGGAGTTTTCTGGTGGAGTTTTTGGGGTAACTTAAGTATACTATCATTCATCTGCAAATAATGATATTTTGACTTCTTCCTTTCCAATTTGTATCTCTTTGACCTCCCTTTGTTGTCTAATTGTTCTAACTAGAACTTCAAGTTCTATATTTAATAAATATGGAGAAAGAGGGCAGCCTTATCTAGTCACTGATTTTAGTGGGATTGCTTCAAGTATCTCTCCATTTAGTTTGATTTTGTCTAATGGTTTGCTATATATTGCTTTTACTATGTTTAGGTATGGGCCTTGAATTCCTGATATTTCTATGACTTTTAACATGAAGGGATGCTGGATTTTTTCAGATGCATTTTCAGCATCTAATGAAATGACCATGTGGTTTATTTCTTTGAGTAGATGTAGTGGATTACATTGATGGAATTCCATATATTAAACCATCCCTGCATCTCTGGGATGAAGTCTACTTGATCATGGTGAATGATCATTTTGATGTTTTCCTGGATTCCCTTGGCAAGAATTTTATTGAATACTTTTGAATCGATATTCATAAGGGAAATTGGTTTGAAGTTTTCTTTGTTGGATCTTTGTGTGGTTTTGGTATCAGCATAATTGTGGAATCATAGAACGAGTTGGGTAGAGTTCCTTGAGTTTCTATTTTGTGGAATATTTTGAAGAGTATTGATATTAGGTCTTCTTTGAATGTCTGTTAGAATTCTGCATGAAAACCATCCAATTCTGTTCTTTTTTGGTTGGGAGACTTTCAACGACTGCTTCTATTTCTTTAGGGGTTATGGGACTGTTTAGATGGTCTATCTGATCCTGATTTATCTTTGGTATTTGGTATCTGTCTAGAAAATTTTCCAGTTCAACAATATTTTCCAGTTTTGTTGAGTATAGGCTTTTGAAGTGGGATCGGATTATTTTTTTAAATTTCCCCAGTTTCTGTTGTAATATCTCCCTTTTCTTTTCTGATTTTTTTAATTTGGATACTGTCTCTGTACCCTATGGTTAGATTGACAAACTAAAGTTTTATCTACCTTTTGGATTTTCTCCAAGAGCCTTGTTTTCTTGATTCTTTGTATAATTCTTTTTGTTTCTACTGGTTGAGTTCAGTGATGAATTTGATGATTCCCTGCCTTCTACTCCTCTTGGGTGTATTAGCTCCTTTTTGTTCCAGAGCTATCACGCATGCCCTTAAGCTGCTAATGTATGCTCTCTCCAGTTTATTTTTGGAGGCACTCAGAGCTATGAGTTTTCTTAGCACTGCTTTCATTGTGTCCCATAGATTGGGTATGGTGTGCTTTCATTTTCATTAAATTCTAAAAGTCTTTGATTTATTTCCTTATTTCTTCCTTGACCAAGGTAACAATGACTAGAGCATTATTCAGCTTCCATGTGTATGTGGGCCTTTGTTGTTTTTATTGCTATTGAAGAGCATCCTTAATCTATCATTATCTAATAGGAGACATGGGATTATTTCAATCTTCTTATATCTGTTAAGGTCTGTTTTGTGACCGAAAATATGGTCAATTTGTAGACGTCACCATGAAGTGCTGAGAAGAAGGTGTATTCTTTTGATAGTATGAAATGTTCTATAGATATCTGTTAAATCCATTTGACCCATAACTTCTGTTAGTTTCACTGTGTCTCTCTTTAGTTTGTGTTTCCATGATTTGCCCATTGATGAGAGTGGGTTGTTGAAATCCCCTCAATTATTGTGTGAGGTTCAGTGTATGCTTCGAACTTTAGTAAACTTTATTTTATGGACATGGATGCCTTTGCATTGTTATTAGAGGAGGAATTATGCTTATGTGACTTTCTTTCTTTTGGTTTGTTAAAGGAACATTATTTTCTTGCTTTTTCTAGTGTGCAGTTTCCATTCTTTTGTTAGTCTTTTCCACTTACTATCCCTTGAAGGGATGGATTTGTGGAAGATAATGTGTAAATTTGGTTTTATCATAGACTATCTTGGTTTCTCCATCTAAATAATTGAGAGCTTTGTGAGGTATAGTAGTCTGGGTTGGCATTTGTGTTCTCTTAGTATCCATATGAGATCTTCCCAGGATCTTCTACATTTCATGGTCTCTGGTGAGAAGTCTGGTGTAATTCTGATAGTTCTGCCTTTATATGTTACTTGACCTTTTCCCTTACTGCTTTTTATATTTTTTCTTAAAACTTGGTAATGCCTACACATCTTATAACTTTTAAGTAACGTTGAATTCATATAGTATATACACATGTGCATATAGTATAAATTAATGTTCACATGGTATATATATATACATGTAGTGTTCATATATTATATATACAAGATATATATAGTACCATTCATAGCTGTAATATATTTTTTCTTTGTTTAGTGATTTTGGTGTTTTGATTATTATGTGACAGGAGGAATTTTTGTTCTGGTCAAGTCTATTTAGAGTTCTGTAGGCTTCTTGTATGTTCATGGACATCTCTTTCCTTAGGTTAGGGAAGTTTTCTTCTATTATTTTGTTGAAGGTATTTACTGGCCCTTTAAGTTGAAAATCTTCACTTTCTTTTGTACTTATAATAAATACCTTTGATCTCAGTTTGTCCTGGATTTCCTGGATGTTTTAGATTAGAAGCTTTTTCAATTTTGCATTTTCTTTGACTGTGTGTCAATGTTTTCTATGGTATCTTCTGCACCTGAGAGTTTCTCTTCTATCTCTTGTATTCTTTTGTTGATACTTGCATCTATGACTCTTGATTTCTTTACTAAGTTTTCCACCTCCAGAGTTGTCTCCCTTTGTAATTTCTTTATTGTTTCTACTTCCGTTTTTAGATACTGAATGGTTTTGATCATTTCCTTCACTTGTTTGTTTGAATTTTCCTATAATTCTTTAAGGCTTTTGTGTTTTTCCTCTTTAAGTTCTTCTACCTGTTTACCCGTGTTCTCTTGTTATTTCTTTAAGGGAGTTATTTATGTTCAGCTTGAAGTCCTCCATCAGCATCATGAGATATGATTTTAAACCCAAATCTTGCTTTTTCAGTGTATTGGGATAACTAGGGCTTACCGTTGTGGGAGAACTGGGTTCTGATGATGGCATGTCGCCTTGGTTTCTGTTGGTAATGTTCTTGTGTTTGCCTTTCATCATCTTGTTATATCTGGTTTTAGCTGGTCTTGCTATCTCTGACTGTGGCTTATCCATCCTGCAAACCTGTGTATCAGTATTCCTGGGAGACCATTTCTCTCTCAGAGGAATTTAGGCGTGGAGAGCTGTGATACAAGGTCAGCTCAGGTGTGCAGACAAAAACAAGAAGGATCCTGTCACCAGCTGACCCTTGGTTCCTGTGTCCTGATGGCTCTGAGCAGGTTCCTCTTGGGCCAGGAATTTGAAGAGAAGTGGTGGTCTTACCTGTGCATGCAGATGTGTAGGCATTCCTAGGAGACCAGCTCTCTTTTGGAAGTATTTGTGTATATAGCTCTAGGTAACAGGATCAGCTCTGTGCAAACACAAAAATCAGAAGACTTCTGTCCCAGGCTGCCCCTGGGTTCTCATGTCCTCAAGATTTTGAGCAGGTTCCTTTGAGCATCAGGCATGGTCCTACCTCCACTCCTAAGCCTGTTCACTCTCCTATAAGGCTAACTATCTCCCTGCACAACCTGATTATGGAGCTCTGTCATAGAGGATGATCTCCTGTCAGAGCTGCTTTGAGCTTTAGTAAAATTTCTTTTATAAATGTGGGTGCCCTTGCATTTGAAGTTAGATGTTCAGAATTGACAGGTCTACTTTGCAGATTTTTCCTTTGATGACGCTGAAGTGCCCTTCCTTATTTTTTGATGACTTTTGGTTGAAAGTTGATTTTATCCAATATTAGAATGGCTACTGCATCTTGTTTCCTGGAATCATATGCTTGGAAAATTGTTTTCCAGTCTTTTACTCTGAGGTAGTTTTTGTCTTTGACACTGTGGTGTGTTTTCTGTATGTAGCAAAATACTGGGTCCTGTTTATGTATACAGTCTGTGAGTCTATGTCTTTTCATTGGGGAATTGAGTCCATTGATGTTAAGAGATTTTAAGGAATAGTGATTGTTGCTTCCTATTATTTTTGATGTTTTATTTTTATGTTTGCATGGCAATCATCTTTTGCGTTTGTTGAAAGAAGATTATTTTCTTGCTTTATCTAGGGTGTAGCTTCCCTCCTTGTGTTGGTATTTTCCATCTATTATCCTTTAAGGTTTGGATTTGTGGAAAGATATTGTGTAAATTTGGTTTTGTCATTGAATATCCTGGTTTCTCCATCTATGGTAATTGAGAGTTTTGCTGGGTTTAGTAGTCTGGGTTGGCATTAGTGTTCAATTAGGTACTATATGAAATGTGCCCAGGATCTTCTAGCTTTCATATTCTCTGGTAAGATATCTTCTTTAATTCTGATAGGTCTTCCATGATATGTTACTTGACCTGTTTCCCTTACTGGTTTTCATATTCTTTTTTTGATTAGTGCATTTGGTGTTTTGATTATTATGTGACAGGAGAAATTTCTTTTCTGGTCCAATCAATTTGGAGTTCTGCTAGGTTCTTGTATATTCATGGACATCTCTTTCTTTAGGTTAGGGAAGCTTTCTTCTATAATTTTGTTGAAGATATTTGCTGGCCCTTTAAGCTGGAAATCTTCATTCTCTTCTATACCTATGATTCTTACGTTTGGTCTTCTCATTGTGTCCTGGATTTCCTGGATGTTTTGGGTTAGAAGCTTTTTGCATTTTGCATTTTCTTTGACTATCGTGTTAATGTTTTCTATGGTATCTTCTGCACCTGAGCTTCTCCCTTCTATCTCTTGTATTCTGTTGTTAATGCTTACATCAATGACTCCTGATTTCTTTCCTAGGTTTACTATCTCCAGAATTTTCTCCCTTTGAGATTTCTTTATTGTTTATTCTTCCACTTTAGATTCTGGATTGTTTTGTTCAATTCCTTTACCTGTTTGGTTGTGTTTTCCTGTAATTTTTTAAAGGATTTTTGTGTTTCCTCTTTAAGGACTTCTACATGTTTACCTGAGCTTCCTGTATTTCGTTAAGGGAGCTATTTATGTCTTTCATAAAGTCCTCTATCAGCAACGTGAGATGTGATCTTAAACCCAGAGTTTGCTTTTCCAGTGTATTGGGTATCCATGAATTGCTGTAATGGGGGACCTGGGTTCTGATGATGCCAAGTAGCCATGGTTTCTGTTGGTAGGGTTCTTGCTCTTGCCTTTCACCATCTGGGAATTTCTGGTATTAGTTGTTCTGGATATTTCTGACTGTAGCTTATCCCTCCTCTGGGTCTGTAAGCCTGTGTCACCACTCCTGGCAGCCAAACTCTCTCCTGGAGGGACTTGTACACAGAAGCCTATGGAGTAGCCCAGGCTGGCAGGTGCAGATGGTGACTGAAAGGATCCTCTCCCAGCTGCTCCACCTCAATGTTTTCTTTGACTGATATACAAATTTCTTCTATCATATCTTCTATGCCTGAAATTGTCTCTTCCATCTTTTGTGTTCTGTAGACGGTATGTGCCTTTTTAAAAATCAGATATTTTCTTTATTTACATTTCAAATGTTATCCCCTTTCATAGTTTCACCTCTGAAAACTCCCTATCCCATCCCCTCTTCCTCTGTTCACCAAACCACCCACTCCTGCTTCACTGTCCTGGCGTTTCCCTACACTGGGGCATTGAGCCTTCACAAAACCAAGAACCTCTCCTCTCATTGATGTCCTACAATGTCATCCTCTGCTATATATGCAGCTGGAGCCATGAGACCCTCCATGGGTACTCTTTGGTTGGTGGTTAAGTCTCTCTGATTTCTGGGGGTACTGGTTGGTTCATATTGTTGTTCCTCCTATGGGACTGCAAACCCTTTCAGGTCTGTGGGTCCTTTCTCTTGCTCCTCCACTGCAGACCCAGTGCTCAGTCCAATGATTGGCAGAGAGCATTCACCTCTGTATTTTTCAGGCACTGGCAAAGACTCTCAGGAGACAGCTTTATAAGGCTCCTGTCATCAAGCACTTGTTAACAGCCTCAATAGTGTCTGTGCTTGGTAACTATATATGATGGATCCACTGGTGGGAACAGTCTATGGATGGCCCTTCCTTCAATCTCTGCTCCACACTTTGTCTCTGTATCTCCTCCCATGAGTGTTTTGTATCCACATTTTGGTCTTCCTTCTTCTTGAGCTGCATGTGGTCTGTGAATTATATCCTGGGTATTCAAAGGTTTTGGGTATACACTCACTATTTAGCAGTGAGTGTATACCATGTGTGTTCTTTTGTGTTTGGGTAAACTCACTCAGAATAATATTTTCTAGTTCCATCCATTTGCCTAATAATTTCATGAATTCATCATTTTTAATAGTTGAGTAGTACTCTATTGTGTAAATGTACCAAATGTCTGTATCCATTACTCTGATGAGGAACATCTGGGTTCATTCCAGCTTCTGGCTATTATAAATAAGACTGGTAAGAACATAGTGGAGCTTGTGCTCTAATTACATGTAGGAGCATCTTCTGGGTATATGCCCAGGAGTGGTATAGCAGGGTCCTCTGATATTACTATGTCCAGTTTTCTGAAGAACCACCAAACTGATTACCTGAGTGGTTGTACCAGCTTGCAATCCTACTGGCAATGGAGGAGTGTTCCCCTTTCTCCACATCCTTGCCAGTATTTGCTGTCACCTGAGTCTTAGCCATTATGACTGGTTTCAGGTAGAATCTCAGCATTATTTTGATTTGCATATCTCTAATGACTAAGGATATTGACCATTTCTTTAGGTGCTTCTTGGCCATTCTGTATTTCTCAGTTGAGAATTCTAGTTTAGCTCTATTGTACATTTTTAATAGGGTTATTTGGTTCTCTGGAGTCTAACTTCTTGAGTTTTTTGTATATATTGGATATTAGTCCTCTATCAGAGTTCCCAGTCTGTTGGTTGCTGTTTTGTCCTGTTGACAGTGTCCTTTGCCTTACAGAGGTTTGCAATTTTGTGAGGTCCCATTTGTCAGTTCTTGACCTTAGAGCATAAGTTATTGATGTTCTGTTCAGGAACTTGTCTCCTGTGTCCATGTGCTTGATTGTCCCCCCCACTTTGTTTTCTATTAACTTCAGTGTATCTCATTTTATGTGGAGGTCCATGATCCACTTGAACTTGAGCTTCTTACAGGAGATAAGAATGGATTGATTTATATTCTTCTAAACCACCAGGTGAACCAGCTCCATTTGTTGAAAATGCTGTCTTTTTTCCACTGGACGGTTTTAGCTCCTTTGTCAATGTTCAAGTGTCCATAGGTGCATGGGTTTATTTCTGGGCTTTCTATTCTCTTCCATTGATCTAACTCCCTATCACTGTACCAATACCATAGTGCTTTTAATCACGATTGCTCTGTAGTATACCTTGAGGTCATGGATTGTGATTCCATCAGAAGTTCTTTTATTGTTGAAAATAGTTTTTGATTTCCTGTTTTTTTTTCTGTTATTCTAGATAAATTTGCAAATTGATCTGTTTCCATTCTATTCCCTAGGTTTTCCATCTCCAGTATTCCATCTGTTTGTGTCTATCTGTTGCTTCTATTTCTACTTGTTTTTTAAAATTTTTATTAGGTATATTCTTTATTTACATTTCAAATGATTTCCCTCTTACTGGTCCCCCCCCAAAGTCCCATACACCCTCTTCCCTCCCCCTGCTCCCCAAACAACCCACTCCTGCCTCCCCTTCCTGGTATTTGCCTACACTGCCACATTGAGCCCTTCCAGTACAAGGACCTCTCCTTCCTTCTTCTTGGGTATCATTTGATATGTGAATTGTTCCTTGTGTATTCCAAGCTTCTGGGCTAATATCCGCTTATCAGTGAGTGCATATCATGTGTGATCTTTTGTGAATGGGTCACCTCACTCAGGATGACATTCTCCAGTTCCACCCACTTGCCTAAGAATTTCAGGAATTCATTGTTTTTAATAGTTGAGTACTATTCCATAGTGTAAATATACCACATTTTCTGTATCCATTCCTCTGTTGAGGGACATCTGGGTTCTTTCTAGCTTCTGGCTATTATAAATAAGGCTGCTATGAACATAGTGGAGCATTTGTCCTTATTACATGTTGGAGAGTCCTCTGGGTATATGCCCAGGAGTCGTATAGCTGGGTCCTCTGGTAGTATTATGCCCAGTTTTCTGAGGAACCGCCAAACTGATTTCCAGAGTGGTTTTACCAGCTTGCAATCCCATCAGCAGTGGAGGAGTGTTCCTCTTTATCCACATCCTTGCCAGCACCCGCTGTCTCCTGAGTTTTGGATCTTAGTCATTCTGACTGGTGTGAAGTGAAATCTCATAGGTGTTTTGATTTGCATTTTCCTGATGCTTAAGGATGTTGAACATTTCTTTAGGTGTTTCTCAGCCATTCGATATTCCTCAGGTGAGAATTCTTTGCTTAGCTCTGTACCCCATTTTTTAATAGGGTTATTTGACTCTCTGGAATCTACCTTCTTGAGTTCTTTGTATATCTTGGATATTAGTCCTCTGTCAGATGTAGGGTTGGTAAAGATCTTTTCCCAATTAGTTTGATGCCATTTTGTCCTTTTGACAGTGTCCTTTGCCTTACAGAAACTTTTCAATTTTATGAGGTCCCATTTGTCAATTCTTGATCTTAGAGCATAAACTATAGTTAATTCTTGATCTTAAGCTATTGTCAATTCTTAGAGCATAAGTTATTTGTCAGTTCTTGATCTTAGAGCATAAGCAATTTTATTGATTATTTTTGCATTGATATTCATAAGGGAAATTGGTCTAAAGATCTCTTTCTTTGTCAGATCTTTGTATGGTTTTGGTACCAGAGAAATTGTGGCTTCATAGAACAAGTTGGTTAGTGTTCCTTCTGTTTCCATTTTGTGGAATAGTTTGAAGAGTACTGGTGTTAGGTCTTCTTTGAAGGTCTGATAGAATTCTGCGCTAAACCCATCTTGTCCTGTGCTTTTTTTGGTTGGAAGACTTTCAATGACCACTTCTATTTCTTTAGAGGTTATGGGAACATTTAGATGGTCTATCTGATCCTGAGTAAACTTTGGTAGTTTGTATCTAGGAAATTGTCCATTTCCTCCAGATTTTCCAGTTGTGTTGAGTATAGGCTTTTGTAGTAGGATCTGATGATACTTTTAATTTCCTCAGTTTCTGTTGTTATTTCTCCCTTTTCATTTCTGATTTTGTTAATTTGAATACTGTCTATGTGCCCTCTGCTTAGTCTGGATAAAGATAAATCTATCTTGTTGATTTTCTCAAAGAATCAACTCCTGGTTTTGTTGATTCTTTGAATAATTCTTTTTGTTTCTACTTGTTTAATTTCAGCCCTGAGTTTGATGATTTCGTGCCTTCTGTTACTCTTGGGTGTATTAGCTTCTTTCTGTTCTAAAGCTTTCAGGTGTGTTGTTAAGCTGCTAGTGTATGGTCTCTCCAGCTTCTTTTTAGAGGCACTCAGAGCTATGAGTTTTCCTCTTAGCATTGCTTTCAATGTGTCCTATAAATTTGGGTATGTTGTGCCTTCATTTTCATTAAACTCTAAATATGTTTTGATTTCTTTCCTTATTCATTCTTTTACCAAGTTATCATTGAGTAGAGCATTGTTTAGATTCCATGTGTATGTGGGCTTTCTGTTGTTTTTGTTGCTATTAAAGACCACCCTTACTCCATAGTGATCTGATAAGAGGCATGGAATTACTTCAACTTTTTTATATCCATTGAGGTCTGATGTGACCAATTATATGGTCAGTTTTGGAGAAGGTACCATGAGGTGCTGAGAAGAAGGTATATTCTTTTGATTTATGATAAAATGTTATATAGATATCTATTAAATCCATTTGGTCCAAAACTTCTGTTAGTTTTACTGTGTCTCTGTTTAGTTTGTGTTTCCCTGAACTGTCCATTGAGGAGAGTGGGGTGTTGAGGTCACCCACAATTATTGTGTGGGGTGCGATGTGTGCTTTAAGCTTTAGTAAGGTTTCTTTTATGAATGATGGTGCCTTTGTATTTGGAACATAGATGTTCAAAATTGAGAGTTCTTCCTGGTAGATTTTTCCTTTGATGAGTATAAAGTGTCCTTCCATGTCTTTTTGATGACTTTAGGTTGAAAGTCTATTTTATCAGATATTAGAATGTCTACTCCAGCTTGTTTCCTGGGACCATTTGCTTGGAAAACTGTTTTCCAGCACTTTACTCTGAAGTAGTATTTGTCTTTGACACTGAGATGCGTTTCCTGTGTGCAGCAAAATGTTGGGTCTTGTTAACGTATCCATTCTGTTAGTCTATGTCTTTTTACTGGGAAATTGAGCCCATTGTTGTTAAGAGATATTAAGAAAAAGTGATTGTTGTTTCCTGCTATTTTTGATGTAATTTTTATCTTTGTGTGGTTATCTTTTTTTGGGGGGGGTTGTTGGAATAGGATTAATTTCTTGCTTTTTCTAGTGTATAGTTTCTCTCCCTTTGTTGGTGTTTTCCATTCATCATCCTTTGAAGGGCTGGATTTGTGGAAAGATACTGTGGAAATTTGTTTTTGTAATGAAATACCTTGGTTTCTCCATCTATGGTAATTGAGAAATTTGCTGGATATAGCAATCTGGGTTGGCATTTGGGTTCTCTTAGGGTCTGTATGACATCTGCCCAGGCTCTTCTGGCTTTCATAGTCTGTGGTGAGAAGTCAGATGTAATTCTGATAGGTCTACCTTTATATGTTACTTGACTTTTTTCCCTTACTGCTTTTAATATTCTTTCTTTGTTTAGTACATTTGGTGTTTTAATTATTATGTGATGGGAGGAATTTCTTTTCTGGTCAAATCTATTTGGAGTTCTGTAGGCTTCCTGTATGTTCATGGGCATCTCTTTCTTTAGGTTAAGGAAGTTTTCTTCTATAATTTTGTTGAAGACATTTACTGGCCCATTAAGTTGGAAATCTTCACTCTCTTCTATACCTATAATCCTTAGGTTTGGTCTTCTCATTTTGTCCTGGATTTCCTGGATGTTTTGGGTCAGGATTTTTTTGCATTTTTCATTTTCTTTGACTGTTGTATCAATGCTTTCATGGTATCTTCTGCGTCAGAGATTCTCTCTTCCATCTCTTGTATTCTGTTTTTGATGCTTGGATCCATGACTCCTGACTTCTTTCCTAGGTTTTCTATGTCCTGAGTTGTTTCCCTTTGTGATATCGTTATTGTTTCTACCTCCATCTTTAGATCTTGGATGGCTTTGTTCAATTCCTTCACCTGTTTTGTTGTGTTTTCCCTTAGTTCTTCAAGGGCTTCTCCCTGTTTACTTGTGCTCTACTGTATTTCTTTAAGGGAGTTATTTATGTCCTTCTTGAAGCCCTCCATCAACATTATGAGCAGTGATTTTAAGTCCAGTTCTTGCTTTTCTGGTGTGTTGGGGTATCCAGGACTTGCTGTTGTTGGAGAACTTGGTTCTGATGGAGCCATGTTGCCTTGGTTTCTGTTGGTGGTGTTCTTGCGTTTGCCTTTTGCCATCTGGTTATCTCTGATGTTAGCTGGTGTTGCTGTCTCTGACTGTGGTTTCTCTGTGCTACTGGGAGACCTGTTCTCTCAGTGTACACTGATATGTAAGTACTTCTGCAAGACCCACTCTCTTATAGTTATATTTGGGTATGTACCTCTGTGGCCCAGATCAACTCTGGGTGCAGGCGGTAATCAGCAGACTCCTGTCCCAGTCTGTTCCTAGGCTCTTGTGTCCTCAGGGTTTCAGGCTGTTTCCTTTTAGCAGCAGGGGTGGTCCTACTGTTCCACAGGGCCTTTCTGCATTCCTAAGTGGTGAGTTACCTCCATGTATCCCTTGGATATGGTACCCAGTAGCAGAAGATTGCTCCTCTGCTCTGCAATGCAGGTCTCTCCTGTGCTGGCTGACTCCTCCGAGCAGCAGGGTAGACAGTTGGCTTCCTCTGCCACGTGGAGATGGTGCGCTATGGCAGAGTATGGTCCCAAACCTGGGACCAGAGCCAGAAATCTCCTTCCAGACTATTCAAAATCGGGTCCTCTGCTCTGCAATGCAGGTCTCACCTGTGCTACCTGACTCCTCCACGCAGCTGGGTAGATGGCTGGCTTCCTGTGCCACTTGGAGATGGTGTGCTGGAGTCGCTGTCTGGTCTATCGCTAGAGCAAAGATGGCAGAGGCTGTGGCGCTCCCTCCAGAGGCAGGTCACTCTGCAGGGCAAATGTCCTACAGCAGAGCTGGCACACAGATGACCACAGAGCTGCCCAACTTATGGGTGCAGGCGGCAGCCTAGCTGGCTCTGTCCAAAGCGATGTTAAACTTGAGAAATCTCTGTTTACCTGGAGTCCCTGTCTGGTCTAGCACCGGAGCAAAGATGGTTTAATAATTCCCAATCCACTTTTATACCAATTTAATTACATGCAAGTATTAAGATCGATAGTAGTACAATGAGGAACAAGCAAGACAGTAAACACAATATGTCAAGGCAAAGTCCTATGACAGTTATTTCCAAGGGCTTGTCAGAATAACAAAAATACCTGAGCCTACTTCCTTGTCTAAACCCAAAATATTGCCTGAAGCCTGCTTCTTTTGTTCCACCCTAAGATTAAAATTCCTGCCTTCACCTACTTCCCTATTATGCCCTAATGTCACATTCCTGTCTGAAGCCCTTGTCCTTGGTCAATATCCAGTTTCTGCCAGGTGGCATAGCACCCCAATAAGGCTCTCTACAAGTTCCCTTTATGATGTTTAGTTAACTGTTTTGCAACCTCTTCAGCTGTGTTTTAAGCTGTAAATGCATCCTTTCTGTTTCAGAGGTAATTAATTGGTGACAATTGAAGACTGGCAGAGTTATCATTGCTGTTTTGATATCAGAAATGATGTAATAGTAGTCCTTATTATAAAGGGCTTAATAATTACTAGTACAATTTTAGAAATTTTCTTAGGATCAGCAATAGGACTTAAGAAATCATCTATTTGTCTATATAGCATCACTCCAGGCGAGTACATCTTCATTGTTCTGGAAAATACTGCTCATAAGGGGAGGCTAATCCCAAGTGATATATATATATATCTTACTTTTACAGTCCATGATGGAACCATCTCAGGAAGATTACTTGCTCGTTTTTACTTTCTCCTGGCAGGTAGGATTCCCGTGCCTCTGATATTTCTATCATGTATTATATCCAAAGCAAATTCAATTTCACATCTTCTTGTTCCATGTCTGAGATCTACACATTATCTTCTGGGTTCCTGCAAAGGGCTTGGATCACTTCTCTAGTTCAGCCCTCTGCAGCACTGATTGACTCCACTCTACTGCTGCTGCTGCTCCTTGTGGTCATCCCATGATACTGGCATCTCCAGTACACAGGGATCTTCTGCTGCAACAAGGCTTCAGCAACAGTCTCTCTTATTTATGCCAAGCCTCAATTTCTTTGCAAGATCCTTCACTCCTGGACAGTCAACTGCAACTGTAGCTTCAACCTCACCAATGGCCTTCCCTGGCCTCTCACAGTTCCATGACTCAGTTGCTTTTAATGACCCCTACATGCCAGAAAAACCAGTATGCCTGAGTGATTCTTACACATTATCAAGTCCAAATACAGCACAATATCTAACCCTAGTTATCTCTGGAACATAGTTGCTTTGTGCTCTCTGCGAACACTTCACAGATTTCACTTCAATGATACTGGTCTCTTCTTAATCACTAATAATTTCTTAGCTCCAATTACCCAGCATCAATTGTCCTAGTAGTCCCTCTTGTCTATAAAGCCAGAACCACATGGCTAAAGCTGTCAGGTAATGCTGCTCCCTAAAGCTGGAACATGGTTCCTTTGTTCTATTATATTATCACAAATTTTATATTTCCAATTCCTTCAAGCTTGGCTCTGGAACTGGCTCTGTAGATTGATATTGAACAGAAATCTCTATGGCTTTGCCTCTTGAATGCTGGGATTATAGGTGTGTACCACCATGAATGACCTGAGCATTTTATTATTGGTCTTAATCAAGTTGAAACTGAGAATAGTCATCACAATCCATCTCACAACAAATTGACACAGAATAATATCTTATTATCTTCAAATGGAAACAATAAACAGGTTATAATAATACCTACAATGATATAACTCTCATGTAACTGCAAACATATAAGTGTAGTTGGGTAGAATCTTGTCACAAAGTCACTATTTCCTTAATTCCATTTAATATCCTTAAACACAGGATTTAGCTTCATTCTGGTTCCCAGTGCCCCTTTACTCTTCAAATGATACATTTTGTATTTTTTCTTTCCTTTCTAAGCTTGCTACACTTAATCAAAATACTCTTCATAAGAGAAAAGCAGAGAACAAAGTCTATGCTGGGCTTTTCTGAGACTCCCTGTGTCAATGCAGTTAATATAATCACCTTTCCCTTAGCCTCAGGCAAAAGGCAACAACATTCTTCACCAAAGCCTCATAAGAACAATCTTTATTGTTTAAATTACTCTTATCACTAATGTTTTCAATATTCCTACTGGGATGGTCTATTAAGTCCCACTTAAAGGATTCCTTGGCTTTCCAAATCCAAAGCTCCATAATCCATATTCCTCCAAACAAAAACATGGTCAGTAATCCCACATCAATATTTAGATGCCTACCAATTTCTGTCTTAGAGTTTCCATTGCTCTGAAGCAACATCATGACCAAGGCAACTCTTACAAAGGCAAACATTTAATGGGAGCTTGCTGACAGTTTCAGAGGTTTAGTCCATTATCATAGCAAGAAGCATGCAGGAATACATGTTGCTGGAAGATGATCTGAGAGTTTTACATCTTTATCTGAAGGCAGACAGGATAGAATGGCATCCTCAGACAGCTAAAAGAAAGCACTCTTCTAAAATGGGAGGATATCGAGCATAGGAGAAAACCTTCAAAGCCCACCCCCACAGTGACACACTTCCTCCAACAAGGTCAAATCTCCTAACATCACCACTCACTAAGCATGTTCAAACCAGCACAAACTGCTTTCTTTCAGCTTGCCAACAATCCCCCATTGCTCATTCTCACAAAGGTGAAAAAACAGAAACTACGTTTTATTTCTACAAATTTTTGTCAACCCCTTGTTGATTTGAAATCAAATAACATAACGTTAATCCATAATACTTCATCTTGGTCCCTCAAGTTTCATGATGTTATGTGATAATGACCAAAGAAGGCTACTTGAACAGGGGTAAAAAAGTCATTATGAGTCAATAAACAACTAAATTGTGTGTTTATGATACCAGTGAAGTCATGTATCTTTCTCAGAGTAAACTTTTAAGAAGATTGACATATGCTTGATGAACATACTTTAGTTTATAATAACAATAAAACCAAAAGCAGAACTACAGATGCCAAAAAGCAATGTTAATGCACTTAGAGACTTTTAAGAAGTATGCACTTTGATGAATTAGGTTTTTGCTTTCTTTTAGGCAGATGGTGCTGTTAATGATGCTGTCAACTTGCTGAGTTTTGTGGACTAAATGGTATTTTCAACATAAAGACAGATGTACTAATGACTGGGAACCTACAAATTCTTTATGTTTTTTTTTTTTTTTTGTTTTTTTGGAAAGAGGTTTGATAAACATTTTCTGATAAAATTGAAGATTTACCTGGAAATTATTTCTGATAAATTTGAAGAAATATATAGAAAAGCATGATAAAATTGAAGATTATCATGGAAAATTATACAAATAAAATGGTAGGCATAAAAAACATTTCTAAATTAATTGAAAGGGGAATTATAAACATCTTCTTATGAAATTTAAGATTTACATGAACTATATTTCTGATTAAATGAAGAAATATATAGAAAAAGTATTAAAATAGAAGATTTTCATGGAAAATAATACAGTTAAATTGGATAACATATAAACATTTCTAAAATAAGTGAAAAGGTAATTATAAACATTTTCTGATATATTGAAGATTTACATGGAAAATGTTTCTGATAAAATAGAAGAAATATATAGAAAACACGTTAAATTGATGATTGTTGTTGAAAATTAAACAGATAAAATGGTAGGCATAAAAACATTTTTAAATTAATTCAAAGTGTATTCATAAAATTTTTTTGGTAATATTCGAAATTTACATGGAAATAAATAGAATAAATATATAGGAAAACATGTTAAAATTGAGGATTTTCATGGAAAACAATACCTTAAATTGGTTGGTATAAACTACATTTCTAAATTAGTTGAAAGATGAATTATAAACATTTTCTGATAAAATTGATGTTTCACATGGAAAATATTTCTGATAAAATTGAAGAACTATATAGAGGTCAGGAATGGTGATTCCCCCAGAAGACCTTTTGTTGTGGAGAATAGTTTTTGCTATTCTGGGTTTTTTGTTATTCCAGATGAATTTGAGAATTGCTCTTTCTAGATCTATGAAAAATTGATTTGGAATTTTGATGGGGATTGCATTGAATTTGTAGATTGCTTTCGGGAAGATAGCCACTTTTACTATATTTATCCTGCCATGGGAGAGTATGGAGCATGAGCATGGGAGATCTTTCCATCTTCTGAGATATTTGATTTCTTTCTTCAGAGGCTTGAAGTTCTTGTCATACAGATCTTTCATTGATTGGTTAGAGTCACACCAAGGTATGTAATATTATTTGTGACTATTGTGAAGGATGTCATTTCCCTAATTTCTTTCTCAACTTCTTTATCCTTTGAGTAGAGGAAGGCTACTGATTGGTCTGAGTTAATTTTATATCCAGCTATTTTGCTGAAGTTGTTTATCAGCTTTAGGAGTTCTCTGGTGGAAGTTTTGTGATAGTTTGACTTCTTTCTTTCCAATTTGTATACGATTGACCTACTTTTGTTGTCTGAATGCTCTGGCTAGGACTTCAAGTACTATGTTGTATAGATAAGGAGAAAGTGGGCAGCTTTGTCTGGTCCTTGATTTCAGTGGGATTGCTTCAAGTTTCTCTCAATTTAGTTTGATATTGACTAACTGTTTGCAGTATATTTGCTTTCACTATGTTTAGGTATGGGCCTTGAATTCCAGGTCTCTCCCCAAGACTTTTATCATAAAGGGATGCTGGATTTTGTCAAAAGCCTTTTCGGCATCTAATGAAATGACCATGTGGTTTTTTCCTTGATTTTGTATATGTATTGGATTACATTGATGGATTTCTGTATATTGAACCATCCCTGCATCCCTGGGATGAAGCTTAATTGATCATGGTGAATTCTTTTTGATACATTCTTGCATTCAGTTGGCCACAATTTTGTTAAATATTTTTGCATTGATGTTCATAAGGGAGATTGATCTGAAGTTCTCTTTCCCTCTTTGGTCTTTGTTTGGTTTAGTTATAAGCACTATTGTGACTTCATAGAATGAGTTGAGTAGAGTTCCTTGAGTTTCTATCTCATGGAATAGTTTGAAGAGTATTGGTATTAGCTATTCTTTGAAGATCTGATAGAATTCCCCACTAAACCCATCTGGTCCTGGGCTTTGTTTTGATGGGAGACTATTAACAACTGTTTCTATTACTTCAGGACTTATTGGACTATTTAGATGGTTTATCTGATCCTGTTATGACATTGGCACCTAGTACCTAGAAAGTTGTCCAATTCATCCAGATTTTCAAATTTTGTTGAGAACATGCTCTTGTAGTAGGATCTGATGATTTTTTTGAATTTTCAGCTTCTGTTGTTGTATCTCCCTTTTCATTTCTGATTTTATTAATTTGGGTAGTACCTCTGTGCCCTCTAGTTAGTATGTTCAAGGATTTATCTATCTTGTTGATTTTCTCAAAGAACCAGCTCCTGGTTTTGCTGATTCTTTGTATAGTTCTTTTTGTTTCTATTTGATTGATTTCAGCCTTGAGTTTGATTATTTCTTGTTGTCTACTCCTCTTGGATGCATTTACTTCTTTTTGCACTAGAGTTTTCAGGTTCATTGTCAAGCTGCTAGTGTAACCACTCTCCATTTTCTTTTTGGAGGCACATAGAGCTGTAAGTTTTCCTCTTAACACTGCTTTAATTGTGTTCCATAAGTTTTGGTATGATGTGTCTTCATTTTCATTAAATTCTAAAAAGTCTTTAATTTCTTTCTTTATTTCTTCTTTGACCAAGCTATCGTTCAGAAGAGCATTGTTCAAAGTCCACATGTATGTGTGTTTTCCATTGTTTTTCTTTAAACATAAGAACAGCCTTAGGCCGTGGTAATCTGATAAGTTGCAAGGAATAATTCCAGTATTTCTGTATCTGTTAAGGCCTGTTTTGTGACAAATTATATGGTCAATTTTGGAGAAGGTACCATGAGGTGTTGAGAAGAAGGTATATTCTTTTTACTTAGGATGGAATGCTCTCTAAATATCTGTTAGATCCATTTCATCCATAACTTCAATTAGTTTCACTGTGTCTCTGTTTAGTTTCTGTTTCCATGATTTCTCCATTGTTGAGAGTGGGGTGTTGAAGTCTCCCACTATTATTGTGTGGGGTACAATATGTGCTTTGATCTTTAATAAAGCTTCTTTTATGAATGTGGGTACCCTTGAATTCAGAGCATAGATGAACAGAATTGAGAGTTCATCTTGGTAGTACTTTCCTTTGACCAGTATGAAGTGTCCTTCCTTATCTTCCTGGACAACTTTTGGTTGAAAGTCAATTTTATCCAATATAAGAATGGCCAATTCAGCTTGTTTCTTGGAATCATTTGCTTGGAAAATTGTTTTCCAACCTTTGACTCTGAAGTAGTGACTGCCTTTGGCATTGAGGTGGGTTTCTTGTATGCAGCAATATGTTGGGTCCTGTTTATGTATCCAGTCTGTTAGTCTATATCTTTTCATTGGGGAATTGAGTCCATTGATGTTATGAGATACTAAGAAAAAGGGATTGTTGGTTACTGCTATCTTCTTTGTTACAGGTGAAATTCTGTTTGTGTGGCTATCTTCTTTTGGGTTTGTTGAAAGAAGACTAGTTTATTGCTTTTTCTAGGGTGTGGTTTTCCACCATGTGTTGGTATTTTCCACTCATTATCCTTCGTAGAGCTAGATTTGTGTAAAGATATTATGTTGGTTTTGTCACAGAATGTCTTGTTTTCTCTGTCTATGGTAATTGACAGTTTTGCTGGGTATAGTAGTCTGGGCTGACATTTATGTTCTCTTAGGGTCTCTATGACATGTGCCCAGGATCTTCTAGCTTTCATAGTTTCTGGTGAGAAGTCTGGTGTAATTCTGATAGATCTGCCTTTATATGTTACTTGACCTTTTTCCTTTACTGCTTTTAATATTCTTTCTTTGTTTAGTGCATTTGGTGTTTTGATTATTATGTGAAGGGAGGAATTTCTATTCTGGTCCAGTCTGTTTGGAGTTCTGTAGGCTTCTTGTATATTCATGGGCATCTCTTTCTTTAGATTAGGGAGGCTTTCCTCTTTAATTTGGTTGAAGATATTTACTGGCCCTTTAAGATGTATATCCTCACTCTCTTCTATACCTATAATCCTTAGGTTGGGTCTTATTGTGTCCAGGATTTCCTGAATGTTTTGGGTTACAAGCATTTTACATTTTGCATTTTCTTTGACTGTTGAGTGAGTGTTTTCTATGAAATCTTCAGCCCCTGAGATTATTTCTTCTATCTCTTGTATTCTGTTGTTGATGCTTGTAAAAATGACTCCTGAATTCTTTCCAAGATTTTCTATCTCCAGAGATGTCTCACATTGTGATTTCTTTATTGTTTCTACTTCCATTTTTAGATTCTGGATAGCTTTGTTCAGCTCCTTCACTTGTCTGTGTTTTCCTGAAATTCTTTAAGGGATTTTTGTGTTTCATCTTTAAGGGCTTCTCCCTGTTGACCCAGGTTCTCCTGTGTTTCTTTAAGGGTTTTTTGTGTTTCCTCTTTAAAGGTTTCTGCCTGTTGACCCATGTTCTCCTGTATTTCTTTAAGGGAGTTATTTATGTCCTTCTTGAAGTCCTCTATCAACATCATGAGATGTGATTTTAACTCCAGCTCTTGCTTTTCTGATGTGATTGGTTATCCAGGATTTGCTGTTGTGGGAGAACTGGGTTCTGATGGTGTCATGTTGTCTTGGTTTCTGTTGATAATGATCTTGCATTTGCTTTGGCCATCTAGTTATCTCTGGTGTTAGCTGGTCTTGCTGTCTCCAACTGTAGCTTCTCTGTCCTGCAATCCTGTGTTTCAGTACTTCTGGGATTCCTGTTCTCTCAAATGCCCTGCATATGGCTGGTTCTCCAGGAGGTATCAAGAGATGGGGTCTTCCCTGTGGCAGACCTGGCAAGGGTCAAATGCCTTGCATGCTGCTGATTCTCTTATGCCCTGCATGCTGTTGGTTCTCTAGAAAGTATCAGGAGATAAGGTCTTCCCTGTGACAGAACTGGCAGGGATCTGCCACAGCAGAACAAACAGGGCAGGCAGGGGTGGAAGACGGGGGCTACTAACTTCTAAGAATCTCCCATTACATTTACCACTGATCTTTAGGGATTAAGACAACTGATGAACTTATAATGCTCTAAAGAGTTGTAGTTGGTCCTAAGGACCATTAATTTTGCTGAGTTGATACATACTTTGCCATATAATCTAAGATACAGAGCCCTGATATTAATCCACTAAGAATGAGAGTTAAATCCTTAGCCAGTACTGACAGCACTATAGTTAACCAGGGGAACCAAGATAACAGTGACTGGTACCAATTCTCTCTCTCTCTCTCTCTCTCTCTCTCTCTCTCTCTCTCTCTCTCTCTCTCTCTCTCTGATTTTTGTTCCAAACTTTTAAAAATTATTTTAAAGATTTTTTTAAATTATTTCTGATTGATTAACATAGAAACAGCAGGTTTCTTTCAAAACCATATGTAGGCCTCCTTTTTTAAGAGAAGTATAAAATTTTCCAATTTTGTATGAGCATTTCTATAAGAGAATTTAATATTGTTTTAATTCAGAAATGGAAACTTTTAATATTTGTCTACTTAGTTCCTTAACATTATCTCCCATGAGAAAAGATAATATGTTATGGCTCTTGTATAGCAATTACTGATCTAAACAGGACTGGGATGAAAACAGTTTGTGCTCATTCTTATTTTGTAGTCTAGAATCCGTGTTAAAATGTATTTTCCTTTCTTTTTATTATATAGGTTTACCTGGGCAGAATGTGTACTAAGGCTCAAAAAAGTAATTTCTCTCTAGGGCACATGAGACCTTGATACTAGATAGGGAAAAAAGACTGGTGAGGTAGGGCATGCTTAAACCCCTGGAATGTCAGAAACCTGAAATGTAAGAGTGGAGCTGTCCCCTCACAGCCTCCATTGCCTCCACTGGAACACATAACCATGACTATGAACTGAGAGGACCATAGACAATCAGTCATGTAGCATAGCACATGGAGTTCTTTTCCATGCTAATGAGGTGTCTAGATCAACTTAGCTTTCCCTTCATGGATATTCTCATTTTCTTCCCCGTAAAACTGCATATCTCTTGTTTGCCCTAAATAAAGTATATATGTCCACATCCACCTCCAAGAAATATTTACAAGCAAGGGTGATCTCCAAGAGCTGCTTTCATTAACGGTCACCACAGTGAATTCCTTCACCTAAATGAGCTTTGCCATTAAGACTCCCAAAGAAAGCCTGTTCTTTTCTCCAACCCCTCAAATACTAGGCACTCTATCCCAATCAGAAAGGATCCTGCTAGTCTAGACTCCACTTTCCCATGCCTACCTGGTGTGCATATGTCCTGAAGGGAAATGTAGAACATGGCTCCCCTTTCCTGACTTCCTCTAAGAGCTAGTATACTGTTAACTCCTGGGCACCCGGAGAGGACCCCTAATGGAAACTCCAGCTGCCTATTCTGCTTTCTCCTCTTTGAGCCAGAGAATAGGTGGGGCCTATACATCATTGGTGAAGAGAGGGCAGAATCAGAGACTCAAAACAAACCTGGGTACTACAAGGAATGAGGCTTACCTACCATATACTGGACTCTAATGAGTTATACTTTGTCAAGAATTCAACACATTTGATGCACAGTGAAAATTTTCATCTATGCCTAAAGCATCATCTATTAAGTGAGAGGTTTGGGCTATAAAAGCCAGGTCATTGTCAAACCCCATTACTATATGGAGGTCAAATTAGGAAACCAGCTCTTGAGGAGCTTTTAAATTGCTATTAGAGCAATTTCAGTCTATGTAGAAAAGTTTCTACACATTTGGAAAAAATATGTCTATAAAAACTAGCAAATATCATATCCTTCCCTGGAAAGCTGAATCTCAGTGGAGTCATTTTCCCAGAGTTCTCTGAGATGTTGTCCTTTCACTCAGACCCCTTCCTCTGTAAGGGCTCTCTGTTTTGGATTCACTTGTGCTCAAACATGGCATCTGACTGAGACATCTCATGTCAAGCTGTACAGTCTAGGTATAGCAGACCTTGGTCTGAGCAACTTGTAATGTTTTGTATATCCTAGATGAGTAGCCTGGTAGAGGTCAATTACAAGACTCCTACCAATTGTTTCTTGGATAATGACCTTCACTTCTGGTGTTGTTCATTAACCTGTTGGTTTGAGCTGTCCATTTTCTCAGGCAACACCAGACGGAGGTATGTCATCAGAGTATCAATAGGATTCACTGGTCTTAGGGCCACTTGTCCAATGGCTAGGTCAGTGGCTCCATTACCACTTGCTCCAAGGAAATCATCATTTTGATAGTCTGAGCAGTGGAAGATAGCAATATACACAGGAAGTCAAACAGCCCTAGGAAGACCAAAATATTTGAAATTGTTTTTATTTTTATTTTTTCCAGTTGTAAGAGGCTCTCTTTCTCTGTAGATCATACCTTGATTGATCACATATTGTAGTAAAACTTAACCATTACAGATACATATGCTGAAGGATCATTTCCTAATTTAAGAGCCTATGTAATATCAACTAATTCTTTTCTCTTGGTTGAGGTACCTGGCTTTGGCACAAATTCTTTCAGTTTAAATATTTAATGGAACTCTACATCCCTAGTTATATCTTTCATCTAATTTCTGTCATGGAAGAACATCTGTAAGTTATCATCAGGAAAGAGATGAACAGGATTGATAGTAGTGGGGTTCTAAGACCATACTATAGGGTTGTCTAGAATTGTGGCTTGGTACTGGGTCATACAGGTATTGTACAGGCATCAGAAAGGCATCATGGTCATCACATTTTACCTGATCCAGTGCTTTAAGAGGTATGTCACAGTGCATTATCATGGCCTCAAAGTTCAAGTTATAACCCCTTTTGAAATGCTTTGTTTCACACAAAAGAGATGAAAACTTTTTTAGACATCTGGAAGTACTAGAACTATAGACAAAGTAGAAATTTTTTAAAATTGTTTGGAAAATTCTGAGTTATTTAGTAATGGAACAGGAAATCTCTTTTGGCATTCTCATCTCCAACAACCCCATTTTGAATAAATGTGCATTTTTGTAAAATGCAACTGTTCATAAGTAGAAGTTGGCTTTCAAAGCACCTTTTCTATTGTATAAATGCAAAATATGTGGTTTCTTCTTAGTTGTTCTATCTTTTAACAACTACAGATGCTTTCTTTTCCCCCCTCTTTCTTTACCACTATAGCACTACTCATGTTCTTTTCTTCATAAGCTGCACAATTTTTAATCTGAACTCTCACTATAGACCCCAGTAATATAGTGGTGAGTAACCATATCTCAACCTTAATATTTCATTGTCTTGAAATTTTCTCCATCAAATATCTTGAACTCAGTCCCACTTGAACTCAGTCCCACTCAAATACACAATGCTAATGGACCTAGACAAGTTCTCTCTCAGAATTCAGCATAGCTACTAAATACAGCTACTAAAGATACTTACTAAAATGATTCCCACAATTGCCTGTATTTCCCTCTAAAGTCTCTTGATATGTACATGCATTGTCCACAATTTTCTTTGTACTCTTATTTTCTTAAATCCCACTAGGATGGCCTATTAAGCACTGATTACAGAATGCTAGATCTTTTCTTATACAAAACTCCAAAATCTTCCACGTTTCTCCCATAAACCACTTCCAAGAATCAATAATTTAAGACCCAAGTAGAACTGGAGGGTAGGAAAGGAAGAGGAAACGTTACGTGATTATATTTAATTAAAAGTAAATTGAAAATGAAAGAAAATAATGTTTTAAAAATCATTTTTTATTAATCATTTTATTCTTTTACACTTCAAATGATATCCTCTTTCCTGGTTACTCCTCCACAAAGCTCCCATCTCTTCCCCCCTCTTCCCTTCCCTTTTGACTCTCTTAAGGTACTCCTTTATCCACTCACTCGTGCTCCACCACTCTAGCATAAAAATCTTAAAAAATAAATCAAAACGAAGCAAATTCTGACCCCTCCTAGTGAAGAAAGAACTAGGAATATAAAAAGTATTCTCATTTCCCGGTTGTATGCAGCCTCTATCTTTCAGACCCAAACTGTGGTAGTAGATCTACTGAAACTTCTAGTCTTATATTTAAATGAGGTTTACAGATCTAAAGATGTTTTGTTGTCAGTATCCAACATAGTACAAACTGGAAAACTAATATTCTTACCTCTTAAATTTTTATGAGTAGTAAGCTGCAGAGTTGTAAAATATTTTGTATTTGTAGAAATATTTGAGTGTGATTCATAATTTATATTTTGACATAATTCTTATGAATTTGAAAAAACTAAACAAATAAACTGGGGGGACCCATGGCTCCAGCCAAATATGTAGCAGAGGATAGCCTTGTTGGACATCAATGGGAGGAGAGGCCTTTGCTTCTGTGAAAGCTCAATGCCCCAGTGTAGGGAATGCAAGGGTTGGGAGGCAGGAGTGGGTGAGTGAACACCCTCATAGAAGCAGGGAGATGGGTAATGGGATAGGGAGTTTCCTGGAGGAAACTAGGAAAGGGGATAACATTTGAAATGTAAATAAAGAAAATATGCAATAAAAATGTAATAAAATAAAATAAGCTACATGAAATAAATAAACAACAAAATATATAAAATTTCAAAGAAATGTCTATATTACTTATTATTATGTCAGATATTATGTTATATATATTATGTCATATATATACACACATGCACACACATACACATACACACACACACACACACACATATATATACATACATATATATATATAGAGAGAGAGAGAGAGAGTACTAAGCAATTTTGGCACACAGTTTGTGAAGATCATTAACTAAAGTAGGTTGTATCACAAATAATTCCTCTTATCTGCCTGTTTCTGCCTCACAAAAGTCATGATTTTGAAGATACTTGAAATCTTTGTAGAAAATTTTGTGCAAATATTGCAAGAGAAAGCCAATGAGTGTTTTTCTATAAGTCTTAAATTTGACAGAAATTACAAACATAAATATATTATCATTTCAACTGCCTAAATATAAACTAATCTAGGCTGACATCACTAGATATGCCAAAATGGAGGAGAAGAAATTTGTAAGTCATCAGCTAAACATAACAATCTACAGATCACCAAGGAGACTGGGATCAGAAAGATAATCAACAGGAAAGAACAAGTACTGAATTTTAAATACCATCTAGTCAACCCTGAAAATATGCATGCAAATAACATATACAGATGAAGCAGGTACACAAACACACACACACACACACACAGAGAGAGAGAGAGAGAGAGAGAGACCACTACCCCTACAACATATGACAGCAACAACAAAAATTAATGAACAAGTTAGTGTATGCAATTTAAAGAAGCCTGGAGGCAAAGAAATGAGGAAATGGCACAATTATATTTTTATGCTTAAAAGAACAAAAGTAATTAAAGGTATATGTATTATTTTTTAAGTCATATGTTAACTTTGTAATATTTAATCCTTGCGACCAGCTCATCTAAAATCTGTCATTTGATTCCTACCTATCATCATATCATTATAACCAACTAGACCAATTTATTTTACCTATATAGTTCTTCATGTGTCAAAATCCACAAGAGTGACAGTCTCATCCCACTGCTGCTTGGAACAGCCCAGGTCAGAAGACACTGAGAGGTCACAGACACAGCACATAAGCAAGGGCAAGTTGGAGACATTGGAGAGAAAAGGAAGCAGAGCTGTTTGTGCACTATGAAGAGAGGCAGAATGGAAGATATAATTGTGGTGAGGAACAGCCTGATTAGATACCTACACTGCCACCTGAGTCCATGATGATCTCTGGGCCCCAGCTTCCACTTAGGGTCATGTATGATTCTACATTATTACTGCAGCAAGTGACTGTGTCTCTGTCCATGACCCTTGTTACCAGTAAAGACCATATAAATATCCATGGTCTAGACTGCTCTCTGAGGCTATTTTTATGTTCAAGACCCATTCTGAACCCACACTACCCCTCCACAAAATGACAGCAGTAGTACCATTGGTACAGGAGAGTTGGCCTGCCCCTAGCCAGTGTGGCATGTGAAACCTGGTCTTATGGCATGGATTTGGGAGAGCTGGCCTTGTACTCACCTAGAAAGTGGTGGAAGGCTGATATTGGTGTCATAGTTTTGAAAGAAGTGTCAATCTGAACGACTTGACTACCACCTAGCTCAAATCCAGGGCTTTGAGCTGGCCCACCCAAACAACTAACTCAATCATGAGTTGCTGGAGTACATAAAGGATCCTAAAGAACCAAATTTGCAAAGTCAGGGCAAGTGCAAGATATCTGAGATAAATCTCCTTGTAGCTGCAAGGTGATGCCCCCTGACTTTAGTTAATCCCAAAGCTGTAGAGTTATTGTATCTGAATCAAATAGTGCATCTGTCGACTATGTGATGAAGATGGAATCTGCTCATATTGGATTTCTAATTGTAAGAACCAAGGAGGAAAAATAAAAGAATTTTAGTAAGAAAAAAAATCTCCTTGTAGCTTCAGTATTGTTAGTGTCACAGAAGTCACAGACCTGGAACCAGACCAATGACTCATTTTAATGAATATTTGGTATTTGGACAAAACAGCATGCTGTGTAACACACTAAGGCACACCACAGCTTCAACTGTGAGATGTTTTATTTTATTTTACTTTAAAAAAATTAATCCTTAGTTTTTAATTTTGGGGTGTGGTTACAAAGGTTGAGGGCAGATTTGGAAGACTGGAAAATGAGTGAGGGTGGGGTGCATGATATGAAATCCACAAAGAATCAATAAAAATTTTGAAATATCCACAAAGCATAGTTGAAATGCAATGGCTACATCATTATGAAATTTACTCTTAAGATCCCTATTGCTATCAATTATAATTAAACACTCTATTTTTAATGGCTTTATGACCCCCAAACTCTCCATGCTGAGATTTTTTTCGTGGTTTCTAATTGAAAAGTTATGATGTCAGTATGATAATGCGGCTGAAATGAAGAGATACTAGTGTGTCTACTATAGCACTCTAGAAAAGGGAGGAGAAAAAAGCCCCACAATAATAATATTTGAGACAATTGTACACAAACAGATTGCTAATAACATCTAGCTCAATAGCTCCCAGCTATGTAATGTGAATCCATTTGATGCTTCTGTGAGACACTGCCTTCTCTTGCATAATGACTTAACATTCCAAAGGATATACTTTTATCATGTAGAGTTTTGGATTAGCAGCATCTAAAATATGATCTTATTTGTATAAGACTGTGGAACTCAGGTAATTTAATAAAAAAGAGCAATACATCAGTTCCTTAGTAAATGTTGTCCTTGACTTTATTGGTAACTTAAGCTATGAATGTCACATAAAAAGAGACACACATCAAAGAAATTTTGTTGCTAGAATGTTAGGCTCCCTCACTAAATGGAAACATTTCTTATCTTCTCAGATATTGTGAGCAATTACCATCACAGGGAGTAAAGATTTTGACAGCCTTGAGGTTAATGTCATTGGTGTGCATCCTCTTTAAATATTTTCAATGATGATGCCACATGAAATTAGATTCTGCAGCCAAGAACTAGAAGAGTACATCCTCACTCAGTGATGCTAGTATTGCCATGGTGCAAGTAAAGATAAATACATCTGCAAAACGCATACATATCAATGTTAATTATGAACCCATGAAGTAAATTTCTTAGAAATATTTATAAAATAAATTTAACAAACTATTATAATGACCATGAACTATGATTACATCTTTTCATTCTGAGAGTCAGAGATGAATATTATGTTCTAATTATCTCAGGTAATAGAGCACATTAATACTCATAGGGTGATGATTATATGAACATAGCAAAAGACTGATAATGACAAGATGAAGTCGAATATACTTTCATTATTAAATCCTGAAAAAACTAGTTAAAGTCTCTGTATGATATATATATATATATCGTATTCCAAAAATGGAATGTGAAGCAAAATTTTTCTTTAGGTCATGAACATTACAATAGTGTAACAAGCTCTATCCTTACTCCTCATAGTGCTAAAGAACATCTAGAACAATAAATCAGACAAATAAAAATAAGTCAAATAGAAAAGTAAGGTTTAAATTTTCAGTATTTGCACTGGAGGACCAAAGTCCTTTAAAGATTTTAGATTTTATTATAAAATATTTAGATCTGATAATTCCTTTTGTCAGTGTCACAGGATGAAAAATAGTGAGAATGCTCTTTAGCATTGCTTGATATCAGTTATAAAGGGTATCCGGAAGAGTTCATTTACAATGTTTATAAACAAAAGAACACTGTATAAATCTAAGAAGAAAGATAAAGACCATCACACTAAAACTGTGACATGCTTGTCAGGTATACTGGTCCTAACTGATATTCCCAGAACTTGGAATATGAAACGCATAGTGCATAGAGTTAGAGTTCAAGGGCAAACTAAGAAACAGAACAAGTACAACAGTATCCTGAATTAAAGGAGATCCTTTCACAATGTAAAAAGAGCTCTAATACACTAAGGGAAACTTAAAACACCATACTAGACCATGCACTCTAATCTTAATGATAATTGTATGATTATGTTAACAAGCAGATCACTACAGTCTTAGTTAGAGAACACCACATTATTGACACAAAAGAAACATGTAGAGCAATGCAATATAACAGAAAAAAAAAACAAACACATGCAACTATATATAATCAAAAAATTGTCAAGCATTTCAAGAAAACATTGAAAATGCTGTCCAAAATTTAATAATAATCAACATAAAAGTTAGTTACATAAAAAGATACTAATACTAGATTTTTCCATTTTATCTTGAGAAAGAGAACATTTCTTTCCTATAAATAACAATTCCTACTACCTAGCACAAACACACACACACACACACACACACACACACATATATATATATATTATATGTATACACACATACACACACATATATATGTATGCGCGTGTGTGTGTGTGTATATATATACCTTCCATATGAAGTCATCACAGAAGAGGAGTATTTACAGAGGTTTAGCATTAACCTCAAAATGATAGTCCAAGACTTCTGTACATCAATGTGAATTATTGTGCATGTCAGCTCTTGACAAAATCAACTGCTTTGCCTTAGTGTAGAAATCTCGTCTGTCCCATATTATGTGAAGAGCCTCCTCATTTAAGATGAATCTATACATTCTCTCCTTGGTAGTCCATAAAATAATCACATATAGTTTCTTAATGAAAATAGAAGTTTTCATTTATTAATTGTAGAGGCAGTACCCAGATAACACATGATTTAAATGCATGCATAAAAATGGAGAAAACCAATGCTATGATGAAATAGCTGATCAGAAGACTAATTCTTGACTATTTTAGTGAACATTAATAAGCACACGGGTTCCCATGATGTGACTGATATACTGATGGGCATTTTGTTTTCAGAATGATTCAGATTGGTTCTTTATTCAATACACAAAATTTTAGATAATGCTGTGCTTTCAGCAGGTACTTCAATGTATGTGAGGCACATAGTTCATGTTCTCTTGTTTCTGTACATCAAATATGGGAGGTTACTACTGTGTGTATTGACCACTCATGCAAGTATTTTCTGTAAGACTTTAAGAAAGTATGTCATATATTTGCTGTTTCTCACTTCCACCTAAGTTCGCTTTTGAATGAAGCAAGCCAAGTCATCTATTTCAAATGGAGATCAGAGAAGAGGTTTGGTAAACTAGGTATTTCAGAATATGTCATACCTAGGATTTCAATGTCCACAAAAATAGGTGGATCTGTGAGAGGAACAGAGGTGAAGAATGATGGTAAACAAAATTATCTGCTCTTACTCAGATGTAGAGCCCTAGGCAAAATAATGCTTAGAAATCCTCCAGAGGAGAAAAACAGGCTGAAAAGAAAAGTGTTGACACTCATCAAAATATACACAATAGATGAAAATACAGTAATAAAAATACACAAAATGGGTACATACATGCAAAATTCATACATGGCATTCCACATGATGCTTCATGTTAAACTTTTGCTCAGGTTCATAGCTTGAGTGATATGATAGATATGTTCTCTTTGATTTTGTCTTCTTGGTCTTAAATGCTTCCTTGCTTTTCTGCACATTTAATGATCCCAAGTGCTTTTTGAGAATAAAAGACAAGAAAAACATGGATGGAGATAAGGAAGTTGATTAGTGGAAATCTAGACAAGCAGTAAGTGAGTCCTTCATTTGTTTACTTTTGATCAATTTTCATGATATATAGACACTGTAGCTGATAAGATTTTGCCCACCATGCTCTCAGTCTTTAATCTGTTTTGTTCCCCCTAACTACCTAAGATCTAAGTAATTTTTTAATCTTACTGGTAATGATTTCACTGTTTCTACAGGAGTATAAGACATTTCATTGTCTATACTGCTAGATTCACATTTTTTTTTCAGATTAAAAACCTGAAGGAGATTTATGTTTTACCATGGTCCTAGAGTGACACTCATTTTTAGTGGCACTTCCCGTTTCTCGGTGTTATGCTTTCCCCTACAAACACATCTCAAACACAGCATGTATTCATTTTGTAGATGCTGAAGTAATGTTTCTGTGCTCTATTAGTATTTCATCTACTAAAAAAGAATGCTGAATTCCTCAGCATAGAAAAATGATGCATCCAGCCTAACCTATGGCTAAAGATCTTTAAAAGATACTTTGGGTTTTGTGCAAATAATCTACATTTTATTATTTTATTCTTCTGCTGTGTGATTCTTTTGTAAATGAAGTTAAAGATGGGGACAAATATTTGTTTATTTTGAGAATTTTGTGTTTTCCCTTTCCTTCTGTTCTATTTCATAGTCATAGTCATATTTTTCCTGTGCTAATAGAACAGTTGTTCCTCTCTTAGAATAGGGGATGCCACTGCAAACAGTGACCTCCTCATCCCCCTTTCAAACACCAGAATAAAAGTATTGTTTGTGATTCCTGCTCACATATAAGAGAAGGGTAAAAAGGTTACAATTTTGGCAAATTCCTAACACTGAGTTCATTTACTGATTTCACATTGTCATATCTCATTTCCCCCATCTTATTTTTAGCTATAATAACTATTCCACATTTATTTCTTTTTTCCAAAGTGTGCTAAATATAGAAAAATTATGTGGATCTTATGTGAATGTGCCAAATCACACTCTAATTTTTGTTTTATCATAATATTTTTATTAGTGAGTGAATTGTATTTAAAACATGAAATTGTATAATTATAGAATGTATCCTAGAACAAGCTAAGGAAGTTGTCACAATTTATTCTGTAAACATTTGATTATGAAGACTCCTCAATATAAGACATTATTATTTGCTTCCCTAGAACTTTGTCAATTTATAGTCTGAGGCAGAGTTGCATTTGATGTCTAATAGTATATCAATGAAAGAAATTCAAAGTTGAGCAGAATTCTACAAAATGTAGAGTAAATGAAAGAATATTCTCAGATGAAATCAAGAATGGGGAAGTGCCTTACAGTTCTCAATTGCTGTTTTATTTGTCAGAAATACCCTTAAGAATATTGGAGAATGAATAATTGTGGGGAACAGGGTTATATCATAATATTGATTAAATTCACAAAAGATAATGCATAGTGATATTGAATGCTGAGGAAATGACATATCAATTCGAGATCAGATAGAAATGAGAATGATTTATGAGAATGTAAAGCAGAGTTTAAACATAAAATTTTGATCAAGGATGAGGCTTACAGGTATCCTGTCACTCAAAAACATGTAACACCATGGACATTAGAGGAAAACATTGTCATCCTGAAAGTTCTGTTGATTATATTTGTAAACCATGTTATTTAAACATTGAGTACTTGTCAACTGATGTACCAATGTGTGTCAGTGATGTATACTCATTTGATGAGGGCACTGAAATCTTATGTGTGATAAACACAATGTAAAATTATAGATTATTTTTCTATTAAGGATTACAAAGTTATACGGCACAAAATAAGTCATGCCCAAAGAAATGTTTTCATTTCTTCTAATCAATGGGAGTTCAATATAGCAAAACAAGGCAAAAATTTATATGTATATTTCTCATTGCCTTTTTACAATTACATTCTATATAAGCTTAATACTTGTTATCAAAGAAAAGACTAATATTACCATAAATGTCTCAAGTATACAGAAGATGTATAATCCTGATTATTTATTTATTTTGTTTTTAATATAAATTTATGTTAAATAAATATAAGGTTGTTGAATTTATTTCACTGATAGGTATATATTTATTTCATAAGAGATAATAAACTGTTTCCAAAGTAATGGAATGTTTTATTATATATTATGTTTATACCACAGAGTTTGCTATTTGCCTATTTAAACTTAGTTGATCAGTTTTATTTTTCTATTATTATTAGAAACATAATAGCATAGTTGATAAGCAAAATGAGTTTATGGAAGCAAATCTTAAAACTGAAATCATCCTAAATGTAGTTTTCTCTGAATAGTAATAAAATTATATGTTAAAGGGGGAAATTATGACTTTCTGTAGGATGGTTATAAATAAAACAAGTAAAAACCTTAATCGTGTCTAAAAAATATCTATTGGGGAATAATATCAAATTATGGAGCAGTATTTTGTCTCATGTGTTACTAATAATATATTTTGTAATATTTTAGAGCTTTGCCATACAGAACTAGTCTCTATATATTTTAATTTAAAAGTTTTCATCCCTTGCTATACAATAACCAGCCTGTATGCTTTAGTATTTATAATTTGCTTTATCATATTTAGAATGAGAGTGATAACCCACTCTACAATAAAATTGTACATTACTTGTTTTAAGTGGCTATCAATTTTACAATATATTTTTCCTTGTTATACATTCTTTACAAATTGGTTAAGATTATTTGATTCTATTTCATTGAACAAAATATTTTTACTTGTCTCAATTATTTTTTAATTTAAAGTGTTAAAGAACAGCAGACCTTGAATTTTTGGGAAGAATCAAATATTATACATCATCATATTTCATTATCAAGTAGCATATGACATTACAATGGATGTAGAGAAGTAGCTATATTTCAGTTCTAGTCCTTTGTTGTGATACAGAACTTTAGAAACATATTTAGTAAGAAATTATGGTACTTAAATAACTCTTTATGCATATTCTTTTATCTTGAGTGTATAATCCACTTAATATACTGGAAATATACTGGAAAAATAGTAAATGAACAGGTAGAATCTTTCAGAAATATTACCATATTCCAACTACTCTGGTGCCCATCCTGAAAGAAATTACATTGGAAGAAAATAACAAATGGTCAAACAGACTTTTACTAAACCCTACAAGCTATAACAAGAATAAAAGTGTTGCATCTCAGAGAGAACTACAGAAATGAGCTTTTAATTTATTTTTATTTATTATTTTTTGCTACTTATTGACTTTCCACCCCTCTCAATGTCCCCCTCATGGTCATACCCTCTTACAATCCTTCCCTTATAGCACCTATACCTCCTCCACTTCTTCTCTGAGCAACTTGGGGTTCCTATGATTATCACTTCCCCCTCCCAACATATCAAGTCTCTCTGAGGCTGGGAGCATCCTCTCCCACTGAGGTCAGACCGGGCATCCCAGCTAGAACATATTCCACATGCAGGCAAAAGATTTTGGGATAAGCCCCGCTCCAGTTTGGGACTCAGGTATGTGCACGGAGGCCTAATCTAGTTAGTGTGCATTCTTTGGTTGGTGTTTCAGTCTCTGAGAGACCCAAGGTCCAGGTTAGTTGATTCTGCTGGTCTTTCTGTGGAGTTCCTTACTCCGTCAGGGCTGCAATCCTTTCTCCTCTTCTTCCATTAGAGTCCTCCAGCTACATACACTGTTTAGCTGTGGGTGTTTACATCTGAGTCAGCATTTAGCTAGAACTTCTCAGAAGACAGCCAGGCTTGACTCCTCTCTGCAAATATAACAGAGTATCATTGGGATTGGTGCTTGCCCATGGGATTGGCACAATTTGGGCCAGTTACTAGTTGGCCATTCCCTCAGTCTCTGATCAATCCTCTGTCCCTGCATTTCTTGTAGACAGGATACATTTGGGGTCAAAAATTTGTGGGTGTGTTGGTTTCACCATTGTTCCATTGGGGTTCCTGTCTGGCTACAGGAGGTGTCCTTTTCAGTTTCCCTCTACCCGATGCTGTGAGTCACATTGGATGACACTCTCCATTGATTCTTGGGCACCTCCCTTATCCCAGGTCTCTGTCTTATCCTGGAGATTATCCCTACCTCCTCACCCTCATTAGTTTCAGCTATCCATTCTTCCTCAAAAACATCTGACCATCCCTCCTGTCCCTCGCCACACTTGATCCTGAACACCCCCATTCCCACTCCCTGCCTCTTTTCTACCCAGTTCTCTCACTCCATCTACCTCTTATGAGTATTTTATTAACTCTTCTACTTGAGATACAAACATCCTTGCTTTTGTCTTCCTTATTATTTGCTTTATTGAATCTGTGAAATGTAGTATGGGTAGTCTCGACTTTATGGGTAATATTCACTTATAAGTTAGTACATACCATCCACATTGATTTGGAACTGGGTTACATACTCAGAATGAGACTCTAAAGATCCATTTACTTACTTTATTTGTTGCAAAACTCATATCTTTTTAATACCTGCATAGTATTCCTTTGCGTAGATGTACCACATTTTCTTTATCCATTCTTCAGTTGAGAGATATCTGTTATTTCCAGTTTCTGGATATAAAAAAAATAAAGATGCTCTGAACATAGTTGAGCAAGTATATTTATGTTATGGTAGAGCATCTTTTGGGTATATGCCTAGAAGTGGTATAGCTGGGTGTTGAGGTAGAACTATTCCCAGTTTTTTTTGAGAACCTGCCAAATTGATTTCTGGAATGGCTGAGCAACTTTTCATTTGTACCACCTGTGTACAAATGAAACCCTAACCCTAACCCTAACCCTAACCCTAACCCTAACCCTAACCCTAACCCTAACCCTAACCCTAACCCTAACCCTAACCCTTCCTCTTGATCCACATCTTCACCAGCATGTGCTACCACTTGCTAACACACATCCTTCTCCAATGGCAAGGAACTAAAAACAGCAAGCCATATCTTTATATGTATATATTTTAAAGAACTAACAAAATGCATAAACAAAGGAATAAAACACTGTAGAAACACATGAAATATATAAAATTATAGTGAGTATAGTTAGTTCAGTCAATTTGATACCAACAACACATCTTCAAATTGTGTCTAGTTACCTGTATGTTATGTAATAATACAATAAAACAGAAATGCAGAAAGAAGTCTAAATAAAACACTATACTAAAAATGATTGAAATGTAAAATCTTTTAAAATAAGATGATGAAGATACTTTGTACAATAATAACAAAAATATACTCTTGTAAAAAAATGTTAAATAAAAACAAAGAAATCATATGCTAGCATATTTCATAAGAACAAAGGTGAACTATTCAGAAATCAGCTATCATAAACCAAAGATCAGTGATATGAGATCCAGTTAAATGAGTAGGATGAAGCAATCCATTTTGTTATAATCCCACATTCTCCTAAATTCTATAGTCTCAAGTGCATAAAAAAGGAGAAAAGTGGAAGAAATGAAAGGACTATTGTTATTCTTGCATTATTTGTGAATACATAGACTTCTATGAGCCATTGAGAAAAAAAACTTTATTTCCCATTCCTCACACTTGCAACAGTTTTATGGCTTTAGACATTTCTGTTTCTGTGGAACGAAGCACCACAAATTCAGTAGACAGTAAATCTCTTTCACTCTCCTCATATGTTAAACACAAGAATCCCAAGATAACAATAATACTAGATAAGGAGTTAGGCAAAAACCTGCTTTATGTTCTATAATCTACTCATGATGTTCACAGATAACAAATGTAAGCTTAAGGAAAATTCCAGATGACAAAATGCAACTTTTGTAACATCAACACACAGCCATTTTTAAAAATTCTTCCCATTCTCATACATTACAATAACAAGACTTGTGTCACCAAGAAATATAAATATATAGAGAGATGATTAAGTACGTAATTTACATTGAGTGATTTGAGATTGTCACATATACTCCATAACCTTTGATGAACATTGTGATCTGGTGCAGGTTGACAACTAAGAACATCCACTTGATTTTATTATTTTATTTTGCTATTGAAGAAATCAATAGGAACCACCAGCTTTTACCTAATATTTCTCTGCTAGTAAAAATTGAATGCAATTTATTGGTTGATCGGAGTGAAATCAGTTTATCCTCAAGAAGAGGTGATTATTTTCCTAATTACGACTATAGAAACAAGAAAAAATATTTACTTGTATTTACAGGACCAATGTTGTTGCCAACTGCCATGCTTGGACCACTTCTACACATCTCCAGAACTCCAGAGGTGATGTGGGGCAGTTTGGATTTCAGGAAGCATTAGTTCCTTTCATGGTAATTTTCTTAGTGCCTTAGCAGATTGGAAGGCAGAGTCTGAATTTATGTGTTATTTGATCTATAAAGTTCAAAGCATAAGCATTCATAGAATTTATATGTATATATCAGAACTTTATTGTAAATAGAGCAAAGAAGCAATGGGAATATGAAATGTTTTATGGGAAGCATAAGTTCATTTCTGCTATTTAAGAAAATCACAATGAATTGGATTTTAATAATGAGATGAATAATTTACACCTTCCAACACTTCCAGATCTTGTTAAACATACCTCAGTATTAGATTAAGATTTGTGTACTTTATCTTCTTCAAGTTTAAGTTGGTTTATTTATCTATTTTAATGTCCTACAGCTTTACTATGGGTCATTTCATCCTCTTCTCAGTAGCTATGAACACTTTCCTTATCTGTACCAGATGGCTATCAAGGACACACCTGTAGTTAATGGCATGGTATCTTTGGTGATTTATTTCAGCTAGAACTGGGTGGGACTGATGATTTCAGATGATGATCTAGGACTTCAATTTGCCTCTGAATTAAGAGAAGAAATGCAAAGATATGACATCTGTTTAGCCTTTGTGACTGTTATCACATATAACATAAAATTATTCTTAACAATGGCTGATATGTATTATGATCAGATAATGATGTCTTTAGCAAAAGTTGTTATCATTTTTGGAGACAAAGATTCTCCTCTACAAGTGATCTTTAGACTGGCAGTTAGTAGACATTGAAAGAATCTGGGTTGCTACCTCACAGTGGGATATAATTACAACTAATGGAAAATTCCTTTTCAACTCCTTTCATGATACCCTCACCTTTTCACACCATTATTCTGAGATAGCTGGCTTCAAAGAATTTATATAGACAATGCACCCTTTAAACTACAGCAACACAATTTCTTTTGCTAAATTATGGTGGTTGAATTTTAACTGCTTTTTGTCATGATCTAATTGTAAGAAACTCAAGACATGTTCAAGAAAAATGCTACTGAAATGGTTATCCAGCCACCAAGTTGAAATGTCCATGAGTGACACAAGTTATAACCTATACAATGCTGTTTATGCTGTGGCCCATTCACTCAATGAGCTACTTCTGCCGCAAGCAAATACATTTTCACATAATGTTGGGAAAGGACTGGAGTTTGATTCTTTGCAGTTAACATGTCTTTATTTAAATAGACACCCAAAGACAGCTTGGTCATCATTAAAGACATATAATTGATAGCTACCTGGCACAGAAATGGTTCGTGGCTACAGAAGAGAAAGAAATAGTCTTTATAGTAAATATAAAAGTAAATAGTAAAAGTAAATAGTAAAGATGTTGAACATTAGAAAATAAAATCAACTTGTATAATGTGATGCTCAATGTAGAACCTTTGAAATGAGTTTCTTAAATGAATAATAAGCTCTACAACCAAGCATCTAGGAATGTTTGCCCAAATGTGTTGATTTCTTTACTATTTCTTGGCTTATAATACAAACTACATTGGTACTATCAATTATTATTCTGCCAACAGTGGCACTAAAGTCACCATTTGACAAATGATGTGAAAATATTGTACAGAATATAAGTACCTTATATAAATACTATGCATTTAACAGCTGAAATAAGAGCTTCAGGATTCTTGAGGAAGTCCTTTTTTAAAAAAATTAGTTTCATGCTGTATCTTATTTTTTGTTTTCTCATTAAATATAACCAAGAGTCTACATGTTTATTCAAGTTGTCAAACTGCTATTTATCAATGTAACAAATAGTTTCTAAATAAAATCAAGTTAAGCTCCCACTTTTGACAAATTGAGACTTCACTTATATCTGGCATAAGATACCACTAATGACAGAAAGGGGTGAAGAAATCAGCAGCATTCTCCAAGCATATCATTCATTGTACATGTTTTAGGGTATTCAATCCCTGATTGGAATTTCTAAACCTTTGTAATGTTTACATGAATTTCTGTTACTCCTACTAACTGATTAGGCTTAATAAAGTTATATTTTGGAGACAAATAAAACCCAGTGGAAATCTCCACTTCATATTTTCTGCCTTAATGTATATGTATATAGTTAAACTAAAACAATACATGTGTTTTAGGTGCTCTCTTCCCTGAAGAACACCCATTTTGTAAATCCTGCTGGAGACCTAGTGAACATGAATCAGAAAGAAAGATTGAATATAGATTATGATATTTTCTACACTGGAAATTTTTTACAAAGTTTTGGAATTAAGGTGAAAATAGGAAAGTTTTTCAAATATTTTACACATCCTCAACAATTGCTTAGGTCTGACGAAATGGTAGACTGGGCCACAGATATTAGACAGGTGTGTTGCACTTAATTGTAGTACTCTACATATAACATAAGAAAATTAATCTTTTGGTAGCATTGTTATTCCTCGTGGAATATAATTTTTCACATTTAGAAATTTGTTCACTATCTCTCCATAATCATGAATTGTAGTGGTAAATAATGAAAAAAGAACTTCCTTAGCACTCAGACCTTAAATTGTTCAAACCACTGTGTCCTCCAATTCTTTTGAGCTGCTGGTCTCTAGGCCCACAAACTTTCTCGCCCTGAGAGGCCATCTAAACTCCGCAGGGACATATCACTTTGTGGGGCTCAGTTAACTCTCCAGCAGGAGTCCTGTGCTCCTGCTAGGCACCCAAATACCTGGTAAAGCATGACTTTTAAATGTAAATAGTTAACCAATTATATTTATGCATATGAAACTCCCAATTACACGATGCCAATTTACAATGATAAAGTCTTATCTCAATATTCTAACCTTAGTGTACATCTGCTGTCTTCTGTAGAAGTGCATGTCTCATCCTGTACTCCGGCCATGCTTCCTCTCCCTCTCCCTCCCCCTTCTCCTCTCCCTCCCCCTCCTCCTCTCCCTCCCCTTCCCCCTCTCCCTCCCCCTCTTCCTCCCCCTCTCCCTCTCCCTTTGTTTCTCTCCCTTCCTCTGCCCCTTACTTCCTCATCACAGCCTTCTCTGTACTCTTGAATTGGGCTGGGAAGTTCTTGCAACACTATATTCTTTCTTGATTTGTTATTTTTCTAACAGTGTTTTATACCCGAATGTGTGTACATATACATGTGCATACATATACGTAATATATATTTAAGAATACTTGAATCATGATAAATTCAGAATAAATATCACAAGCTACAATGGAATGTTGCATTTTAAATTAATATTTGTTTGTATAAGGAGATTTTTTTTTACAATGGAATCATGTTCTAAGTTCTTATAAGTCCTTCCCAATAACTAAACTCTATATTGCTAACACATGTGTGTGTGTGTGTGTGTGTGTGGATTTTTCTCAGACTCTATCCTCAACATACAGTACACCCTGAAGTCCAGGATTTAGAAAATCCCCTCAGGAGGGAAAGGCTGTCTGTTGCTTTGATTGTACCTCCTACCCAGAGAATGAGATTTCCAATATGACAGGTAAGAATAAATTCACTAAAAATCTTCACTGGATTGACTAACTTCTCCAATTATTGCATAATTCAAAAAGAATTCTCTAAGGGAACTTAAATGTTTAATGTAATCATTTAATAAAAGGATTAATAATATTGCTCCTTGAAGCAACAAAAACTTCTTTGATTCTAATGCGATTTGACATAGTCAAGAAGCATTGCACATAATAATTTATCCTGGAAACTCCTTGAGAGTAATAAACTATGCAGTTTATCTGCAGTACTTGGAGAGAGGGTGCATCTAATATTTCTCTTTCCAAAAACTTTGGAATCACACATTCTTGTTTTTGAACTCAAGAGTTTTGTGATATGGTGCTAATGCTCAGTGATAATGTATCCTTTTTGAGAAATAAGTCTTTGATAATGTGTCCTACAGTAGATGATGCTGAATACAACTTAATGCTTTTCTTATAATTTTGGGAGAGAAATATGTGCATTGACTATTTGGATTAAATTGGTTGTATCATCTTCATTGCATCAAACTTCACCATGAAAGTGATGTTTATTTCAATATATTAAGCAACCAATGAATAGAATATCTTCTATTGGATTGAGAGAGCATAGAAATGAATAAAATTAGAGTTTTATTTAATCTTCTGACCAGTGTATAACTAGGGAAAATGAGGAAATATGAAAAATGTTAGAATTCAGATACAGAAAATTTGCACTGAAATGTGAAATACTTTGGATAGAGAAAATTACTGTATGTAATGCAGGTAATTACAACATTTTTATGGCATACTATATAAAATTTATTAAAACTCATGGATTATCAGGTGAAATTATGACATTTAATATCAAGAACAAATGGAAAGTCAACATTTATTTACTTAGTGTTGGTCAAACAAGAGGATTCTACAAACAAATGTTTTAAGTTCTTACTTTGGGGGTATATAAGGAGAATTTTAAAAATAGCATATTTATAATATTAAATAATGGTATAAAAAAGAAAATTTTGTTATTTTTAAAGTAATCATTCTGCTAGTTTAGATGAGGCCATTTAAAAATTATGAGATGATAAAAAAAAAAAACAGAAACAGAATGTACATTCCTGGATGGAAGGATATCATCACTTTTCAATCTGATCAGTGAAAACAAAGAGATTGAAAGAAACTTGACAATATTTTGGAGAAATAACAATGATACCAGTGGAAGGGACTTCATTCCCCATCCAGTATTAAGTGTCACATATATGTCCTTGAGAGATGGAAAGTTATCTTGCTTGTGATGTTTCTTGATAAATACAACATCTTCGAGATCATTGAGAGTCAAATATCAAAGATAATATTGTGCTGAAAATAATAATATTGTGTGGTAAATATTGTGCTGTACCCCATACATTGGAACATAAAAATAAGGTAATATTTTAATATGTATAGTTTGGTAGTAATTGGTTTATAACTTCTCTGCTTTCCTTTGCTTGATTAAAGGAAAAATTAAAGCAAGATATTAATTGAATAGAGTGTGTATATCTAAGAAACCACATGAAGACACTGACATTTGAGTTATATCTTATGGCTGATAGTCAGACAATAACATACATGTAAGCATATGAAATAATGTTAGGGTAGTGAGAAGTCTATAGTAATATGAAAAATACAAGTAGTGTTCTATGAATTATACATTACCATTTATTTTCGGACAGTAAGCAGTATATTCTCTTACACTTGTAGAGAGCCATATTGGGGTGTCTTGTTGCCTGGCAGCTAAGACCCAGCTGCCTGCATCCTTCTTATTAACACAACCCCACCTGGCGGAGCTCTGGGGCCAAGGTGAAGTCTTTTGTTCTTCAAGGATTTGCAACATCCTGAGAAAAGAGCTAGCTGCCTGCATCTCCTGCAGAGTAGCAGAGCTGTGGAACAGTGGAGCCTAAGCCCGGCTGAACAGACTCACAACTCTGGGAGGAGGGTCACGCCCCCAAAGCTTATATTGTCATTTTTTCCCCAAGTGAAAAAGAGACTTTAAACAGCTATGGTGTCTTGACTCATGTTTTCTCTTCCTCGTCACCCCGTTTTATTTCCCCAGCTCTTCGTCCAGAGAACCCGAGTTCCTGTGAAACCACATGTGGTTTCACACACTACCTATAGTTTTCTTGCAACTCTAAACATGTAAAAACATTAAAGAATTATGTTTGCTTACTCATGCATGAGTTCATAGAAATCTAATATCAAGATTAATTTTTATGAGCAATCACATTTAAATTGCTTACATAGGGAAGGTCAATTTGACCAATTCAGTTTGATTCATTAATGAGATATAGTAAATTCCTTACGTATAGATAAATCTTTGAATAATAGAGTAATATCAATGCTGATGATATACATTTTTTTATCCAGACATGGATTATTGTTTCAAGTGTCCAAAAAATAAATATGCCAACTCAGAAGGAACTCACTGTCTCTCCAAAATTGGGACATTCCTGTCTTATGAAGACCCCATAGGAATGGCTCTGGTCTGCTTGGCACTAGTCTTTTCTGCTCTCACAGCTCTGATACTTGGTATTTTTTTAAAGAACCAAGATGCTCCCATTGTCAAGGCCAATAACTGAGCTCTCAGCTAATGCCTGCTCATCTCACTCATCTTTTGTTTTCTCTGTTCTTTGCTGTTCATTGGACAACCACATATGGTCACATGCATCATGCAACAGACCATATTTACAGTTGTGTTTACTGTTGCTGTCTCTACTGTCTTGACCAAGACAATTACTGTAGTACTGGCCTTCAAGCTCACTCTTCCTAGTAAAAGGATGAAATAGCTGATGACATCAGGGGCATCAATCTTGATCATTCCCATATGCACCATGATCCAGCTGATTATTTGTGGACTCTGGCTTGGAACTTCTTCACCATTTGTTGATAGTGATGGACATATTGAACATGGCCATATTTTGATTGTTTGCAACAAAGGTTCAGTTATGGCCTTCTATTGTGTCCTGGGATACTTGGGTTCTATTGCACTGGCAAGATTCACTGTAGCTTTCTTAGCCAGGAATCTTCCTGATACATTCAATGAAGCCAAGTTCCTGACATTTAGCATGCTGGTGTTCTGTAGAGTCTGGCTCACTTTCCTTCCTGTCTACCAAAGCACCAAAGGAAAGGCCTTAGTTGCTGTGGAGGTGTTCGGCATCTTGAATTCTACTGCAGGACTATTTTGCTGCATCTTTGCTCCAAAATGCTACATTATTTTGTTAATACCTGAAAACAAATCTTTTCACAAGTTTAGGCTCACAAATGCTAATGTTTAAATTTCTCATTGAATTTAATTAACATTTCCCTTAGGAAGGCCACACAGCTGATTCTAATCATCAAATATCAGATCAAGTAACAAGATTTGTTTCCATGCATCACATTTTTGTTTTTAAAAATAAGCTTCTGATGTGACTTGGCCCTTTTCTCTTACTGCTTTTAGTATTCTTTCTTTGTTTAGAACATTCAGTGTTTTGATTATTATGTGACGGGAGGTATTTCTGTTCTGGTCCAGTCTGTTTGGAGTTCTGTAGGCTTCTTGTACGTTCATCGGCATCTCTCTCTTTAAGTTAGGGAAGTTTTCCTCCATAATTTTGTTGAAGATGTTTACTGGCCCTTTAAGTTGCAAATCTTCACTCTCATCTATACCTATAATCCTTAGGGGTACAGAGCTAAACAAAGGGTTCTCACCTGAAGAATATCTAATGGCTGAGAAGCACCTAAAGAGATGTTCATCATCCTTAGTCATTAGGGAAATGCAAATCAAAACAACCCTGAGATTCCATCTCACACCAGTCAGGATGGCTAAGATCAAAAACACAGGAGACAGCAGTTGTTGGCGAGGATGTGGAGAAAGAGGAACACTCCTCCACTGCTGGTGGAATTGCAGGCTGGTACAACCACTCTGGAAAGCAGTCTGGCAGTTCCTCAGAAAACTGGGCATGACACTCCCGGAGGATCCGGCTATACCACTCCTGGGCATATACCCAGAGACTTTACCTGCATGCAATAAGGACACATGCTCCACTATGTTCATAGCAGCCTTATTTATAATAGCCAGAAGCTGGAAAGAACCCAGATGTCCCTCAACAGAGGAATGGATTCAGAAGATGTGGTATATCTACACAATGGAATACTACTCTGCAATTAAAAACAATGAATTCACGAAATTCCTAGGCAAATGGTCAGAACTTGAAAATATCATTCTTAGTGAGGTAACCCAATCACAAAAGAACACACATGGTATGCAGTCACTGATAAGGGGATATTGACCCAGAATCTCGGAATACCCTAGACACAATCCGCATATCAATAGATTTCTAAGAAGATGGAAGGAGAGACCCCTGGTCCTGGAAAGACTGGATGTAGGGGAATGCCAGGACAGAGTAACGAGAGGGGGTTGAATGGAGAAAAGAGGGAGGGAAGGGGGCTTATGGGACTTTTGGGGATGGAGGAAACGGGAAAGGGGAAGTGATTTGGAATGTAAATTAAAAAATTAAAATAAAATAAATAATAAAAAAAAATAAGCTTCTTATGAGAGTTCTAATATGTGACCCGGACCTCAGGTCTCATGAATAAAAAACCTTGGGATTGGTAATTTCATCACTAAAACTGGTTTTCTTTAATTATTTTCTTTGACTTAATTGTTTGGTACATGGGAATTGGTACTTAGTTTTATGAATTTTCTATTTTATAATATCCAGTAGAAAACATGTATCATTGTTGTATTTCATAGTATATATTGGTTGATATATATATAATATATATACATATATTGTATTATACTCTTATATATCTATATGTGTTTGTATGTATGTGTCACACAAAATAGATATTTTATTTAAAAAATAAATGAATAATAAACAAGTGCATTAAATCTAAACATTCAATTCAATCTTATAACTTTAATACTTTTTGACAGAAGTCACTTGATACAACATACTTCTGAGAAAAATTTTCAGCTAAATTATTGTATCATTTAGCAGATTAAAATGAAATCTCAAAGCTGATGAACAAAGGCTCAGCAATCAAATCAAGACATATGATATGTTTCCTTACGGGGGGCGGGGGAGGGGGTGGTGAGGGCAAAGAAAAAAGAATATTTTTTAATTATTTATATTTCATTCATTTTCCATCCTGATCACAGCCCCAACCTTCCTCTCTACCCAGTCCCACCATTATAAATCCCTCCCACCATTGACACCTTTCCTTATCTTCAGAGAAAGGGAACCCTACCTTGGGGAATCTAGTCCCTTTAGGTCTAGGCATATCCTCCTCCACTGAGGTCCAACCAGGCAGTCCAAGTAGGGGAGAAGGTGATCCAGTGGGAGGGAGTAGAGACCAGACAGCCACCATTGCATTTGTTAGGGGAACCACACTACCACCAAGTTTCACATTTTCATCCAGCTCTTGCATGTTCCCTAGTTGGTGTCCCAGGCTCTCTAAGATGCTATGGTCCTATGTTAGTTGACTCTCTGTGTCTTCTTGTAGTGTCTATGACCCTTATGATTTCCTCACTTTTGTCTCCCACTCTTTCACAGGACACTCTTGACTCTGCCTGATGTTTGACTGTGGATCTTTACATCAACCTCCATCCACTGCTGCATGAGGCCTCTGAGTAGACAGTTACCCTATGTTCCTTTCTGCAAGTATAGCTGGGTATCATTACTAGTGTCATGATTTGACTCTCTCACATTGAATTGGTCTTAAGTTGTAGGAGTAATTGATTACTCCTTCAGTCTTTGCGCCAGCTTTATCCCACACATATTACAGACAAGGCAAAGTTTGGGTTGACAGTTAATGGACAGATTGCTGTCTCTCTCTCACCTCTGTAAATACTGCCTGGTAACAGGAGGTTGCCACTTCAGTCTCCATATCCCCCCTAGTACGAATCTAAGCTAGGTTCCTTGCAAATACTCCCCATGTCCTTTTACTTTTTTTTTTAATTTTATTTTATTTTCTAAGTTTTTTTAATTTACATTCAAAATCATTTCCCCTTTCCCGTTTCCTACCTCCCCGAAAGTTCCATAAGCCCCCTTCCCTCCCTCTTTTCACCATTCAACCCCCTCTTGCTTCTCTGTCCTGGCATTCCCCTACATCCAGTCTTTCCAGGACCAGGGGTCTCTCCTTCCATCTTCTTGGAAATCTATTGATATGCGAGTTGTGTTTAGGGTATTCCAAGATTCTGGGTTAATATCTCCTTATCAGTGACTGCATACCATGTATGTTCTTTTGTGATTGGGTTACCTCACTAAGGATGATATTTTCCAGTTCTGACCATTTGCCTAGGAATTTCGTGAATTCATTGTTTTTAATTGCAGAGTAGTATTCCATTGTGTAAATATACCACATCTTCTGAATCCATTCCTCCGTTGAGGGACATCTGGGTTCTTTCCAGCTTCTGGCTATTATAAATAAGGCTGCTATCAACATAGTGGAGCATGTGTCCTTATTGCATGCAGGTAAAGCCTCTGGGTATATGCCCAGGAGTGGTATAGCCAAATCCTCCAGGAGTGTCATGCCCAGTTTTCTGAGGAACCACCAGACTGCTTTCCAGAGTGGTCATAGCTGCTTGCAATACCACCAGCAGTGGAAGTGTTCCTCTTTATCCACATCCTTGCCAACAACTGCTGTCTCCTGTGTTTTTGATCTTAGCCATTCTGACTGGTGTGAGATGGAATCTCAGGGTTGTTTTGATTTGCATTTCCCTAATGACTAAGGAAGATGAACATCTCTTTAGGTGCTTCTCAGCCATTAGATATTCTTCAGGTGAGAACTCTTTGTTTAGCTCTGTACCCCATTTTTTAATAGGGTTACTTGCCTCTCTGGAGTTTAACTTCTTGAGTTCTTTGTATATATTGGATATTAGCCCTCCGTCGGATGTATGGTTGGTAAAGATCATTTCCCAGTTAGTTGGTTGCCGCTTAGTCTTTGTGACGGTGTCTTTTGCCTTGCAAAAATTTGTAATTTAATGAGGTCCCATTTGTCAATTCTTGATCTTAGAGCATAAGCTATTAGAGTTCTATTCAGGAAATTCTCCCCTGTACCCATATGTTCAAGGTTCTTCCCTAGTTTCCTTTCTATTAGTTTCAGTGTGTCTGGTTTTATGTGGAGGTCCTTGATCCACTTGGAATTGAGCTTAGTGCAAGGAGATAAGAATGGGTCAATTTGCATTCTTCTGCACGTTGACCTCCAGTTGAGCCAGCACCATTTGTTGAAAAGGCTATCTTTTTTCCACTGGATGGTTTTAGCTCATTTGTCAAAGATCAAGTGACCATAGGAGTGTGGATTCATTTCTGGGTCTTCAATTCTGTTCCATTGATCTACATGCCTGTCACTGTACCAATACCATGCAGTTTTTAACACTATTGTTCTGTAGTACAGCTTGAGGTCTGGGATATTGATTCCCCCAGAAGTTCTTTTACTCTTGGGAATAGTTTTAGATATCCTGGGTTTTCTGTTATTCCAGATGAATTTTTGAATTACTCTTTCTAACTCTATGAAGAATTGAGTTGGGATTTTGATGGGGATTGCATTGAATCTGTATATTGCTTTTGACAAGATGGTCATTTTTACTATATTAATCCTGCCAATCCATGAGCATGGCAGATTTTTCCATCTTCTGAGGTCTTCTTCAATTTCTTTCTTCAGAGACTTGAAGATCTTGTCATACAGATCTTTCACTTGTTTGGTTAGAGTCACACCAAGATACTTTATATTGTTTGTGGCTATCATGAAGGGTATCATTTCTCTTACTTCTTTCTCAGCCTGCTTATCCTTTGACTATAGGAAGGCTACTGACTTGCTTGAGTTGATTTTATGTCCAGCCACTTTGCTGAAGTTGTTTATCAGCTGTAGGAGTTCTCTGGTGGAGTTCTTTGGGTCGCTTAAGTATACTATCATATCGTCTGCAAATAGTGACAGTTTGACTTCTTTCCTTCAGAGGCCTCTAGTTAGTCACCCCTGATGCTCCATTCTGAATCCTGTTCCCACTAATTTCCAGTCTCACTCCCAGTCTTCTCTCATTCCCCTTCTCCCTGCACCTGATCTTCATCCTTATTCCCTTCCTCACCTCCTCTCCTACCCAGTTCCCTCTCACTATCCACATCAGATGACTATTTACTTTCCCATTCTGAGAAAGATTCAAGCCTCTTTCCCTGGGATCTATCTATTAGCCAGATTCCTAGGGTCTTTGAAATGTAGCATGGTTATCCTGCAATTTATAGCTAATGTACACTTATATGTGAGGATATATGAAACAGGTTTTTCTGACTCTGGGTTACGTTACTCAGGATGATATTGTCAGGTCTTATCCATTTGCCTGCAAAATTCCTGATTTCTTTGTTTTTCATAGCTCAATACTATTCCGTTGTGTACATGTATTATGTTTTCTTTATCTATTCTTCAGTTTGGGGTCATAGAGATTGTTTCCAGTTTCTGGCAGTTATGAATCAATGATCAGAGTTGAGCAACTCTTCCTGTAGTATAGTTGAGTTTCCTCTAGGTATATGCCCAAGAGTAGTATAGCTGTATCTTGAGGTAGAGCTAGTTCTAACTTACAGAATAATAACCAAATTGATTTCCAAAGTGGCTGTACAAGTTTGCAGTACCATCAAAAATTTGACCTTAGCATTGATCTACCCTTCTGACAGATGTAAGAGGGAATCTAAGAGTTGTTTTAATTTTAATTTTCCTGATAACTTAGGACATTGACCATTTCTTTAAGTGTTTCTGGCCATTCACAATTCCTCTGTTAAGAATTCTCTGTTTCACTCTGTACCTATTATTTAACTGGGTTAGTGGAGTGGTGTTTTCTAATTTCTTGAATTCTTTATAAATTTTGCTTGTTAGCCTTTTGTTAGATGTAGGACTGGCAAAGATCTTTTCTAATTGGTAGGCTGCAATTTTGTCCTATTGTCAGTGTCTTTTGCTTTACAGAAGATTTTCAGTTTCAGGAGGTCTCATTTGTCAATTATGGATCTTATTGCCTGAGACATTGGTGTTCTGTTTAGGAAATTGTCTCCTGTACCAATGAGTGCAAGGCTATTCCCCACTTTCTGTTCTATTAGAGTTAGTGTATCCAGTTTTAAATTGAGGTTTTCAATCCACTTGAATTTAAGTTTTCTACAGGGTGATAGATATAGATCTATTCACATTCTTCTACATGCTGATATCTGGTTAGTAGTTTCCTTTTGTTGAAGATTCTTTCTTTTTTATATTGTATGGTTTTGCCTTCTTTGTCAAAATTAACTGTCCATTTATGTCTTAGGATTTTACTGCTGTGAACAGATACCATGACCAAAGCAACTCTTATAAGGACAACATTTGATTGGGGCTGGCTTACAGGTTCAGAGATTAAGTCTATTATCATCCAGGTGAGAGTATAGCAGCACTCAGACAGGCATGGTACAAGAGGAGCTGAGAGATCTACATCTTCTCCTATGGCTGCTAGCAGAATATTGGCTTCCATGCAGCTAGAATGAGAGTCTTAAAGCCCACACCCACAGACAAATTTCTCCAACCAGGCCTCACCTACTCTAACAGTGCTACTCCCTGGGCCAAGCACATACAAGCCATCACAATAGATGAGTGGGCTTATTTCAGAGTCTTTGATTTGATTTCATTAATCAACCTGTCTGTTCCTATACTAATACCAATACCATGTAGGTTATGTTATTATTGCTCTGTATTACAATTGAAAGTCAGGAATGATCATAGTTCCAGAAGTTCTATTATTGCTTGAGACTGTTTTAGCCATCCTGTTTTGTTTTGTTTTGTTTTGTTTTTCCATATAACCTTACGAATCAATCTTTCAAGGTTTCTCAAGAATTATCTTGGCATTTTGATAGGGGTTGCATTGAATCTGTAGATTGCTTTTGGAAAGATGGAGATTTTTTACTACATTAATCCTATTAATCTATGATTATAGAAATTCTAAATTCTGGTATCTTCCTCAATTTATTTCTTTAGCAACATGACGTTCTTCTCATATACATCTTTCACTTTTGTGACTTGAGTTACACCATATCTAATGAAACCTGTGCTAAGAAGAAAGTTAATAGTACTAAGTGCCTCTATAAAGAAATTAGAAAGTTCTCATAACAGCAATTGAAGTGTATATCTGAAAGGTCTAGAAAAAAAAGAAGAAAACACACCTAAGAGTAATAGAATAATCAAAATTAAGGCAGAAATCAATCAATTAGACATAAGATAAGCAATGCAATGAATTAAGGAAACCAAGACCTGGTTCTTTGAGAAAATCAAGAAGATATACAAACCATTCACTAAGCTTACTAAAGGACAGAGAGACTGCATCCAAATAAACATGATCAGAAATGCAAAGGGAGACATACAATGGACTGCAAGGATGTTCAAAGAATCATTAACTCTTACTTCAAATGTTTATATTCCATAAAATTGGAAAACTTAATGAAATTGATGATTTTCTGGACAAAAACTACTTACAAAAGTTAAATCAAGATCAGATAAACTAAACAGCCCTGTATCTCCTAAGAAAATGGAAGCATTCAGAAAAAATGCTCCCAAACAAACAAAGCTTAGGTCCAGGTGGTTTTATGTCAGAATTCTAACACTTTCAAAGAAGAGTCAATACAAATACTCCTCAAACTATTCCACTAAAGAGAAATAAAAGAACCACTGCAAAATTCATTTTATGAGGTCACAGTCACCCTGACACATAAACCACACAAAATCAACAAAGAAGATTTCAGATCAATTACTTTTCTAAACATATATGCAAAATACTCAATAAAATACTTGCATATCAAATTCAGAAACACATAAAAACCATCATCCTATCTGACCAAGTAGGCTTCATCTCAGGGATGCAGGGATGTTCTAATATGCAAAAATCCATCAATGCAATCTACCATATAAACAACCTGAAAGAAAAAAATTCACTTTATCATCTGATTAAATGCTGAAAAGGCTTTTGACAAAATCCAACACTCCTTAATGTTAAAAGTTGTAGAAAGTTCCTGGATAAAGTGCTCCTACATAAACATGATAAAAGCAATATACAGTAAGCTAATACCAAATATCAAATTAAACAGAGGGAAGCTTAAAACAATTCTACTAAAATCTGGGACAAGATAAGCCTCCCTCTGTAACTATCGATTCAATATATTACTTGAAATTCTTACTAGAGAAATAAAACAACTAAAGGAGATCAAGAGGATACAAACTGAAATACTCTACATACAATATAACTTCTTCATTGGTTTAATTTTTCTCATATGATAGGCCATTTCAAGGTTTCTTCATTCTTCATTTACTGATTCATTATCCCCCTTTCTAGATTTTCTTTCTGGAGATATATTGTTTTTATACAGTGTTATATAAAATGCATCTCTCTCTTTCTCTCTCTCTCTCTCTCTCTCTGTGTGTGTGTGTGTGTGTGTGTGTATGTGTGTGTATACACACTTATATTTTATATTTAACAATAAATGAATCATACATCATTTCAATATATGTCATATAATGAATGAATGTTACTTTATCAATTGCATATATATGCATAAAAGAATAGGTTCAATGTGACTATTATAATGTAACTGAAACTATTGGTAAATATGTAAATATTTTATTAGTAATACATATTTGATTATCCTCACACTGTACATTAATTATGTAGTAAACCTTGCAGATCAGGTTTCAGAAAATCCCTTCAGGAGGGAAATACAATCTTTGTCTTTTGAATATAATACCTGTTCAGTGAATTAAATTTCCAACTGTACAAGTAAGTTTTTGCCTTGCAGAAATTTTTATGGGTTAGTTCATTTTTCTCATTTTTATTTGGTTATCAAAGAGACCTAAAACATTAACTCTCATCACAGAACTAAAAGAATCATTGATACTGCCCCTTAAAGTGTAAAATTGATGTATCTAGAACTATATTTTTTTTTATTTACATTCAAAATCATTTCCCCTTTCCCGTTTCTAGAACCATTACATTATAGTGTTTCCTGGAAACTTCTTTAGAGTACTAATGTCACTGGAGTATATGCATTCCACCTGGAATTCAGCATTTTGTAATCAGTGCACTTACCTTTGAGCCTTCTCAAAACATGGAAGATACACATTGTCAGTGCTCTACTAGCTTTGTGACAAGGTGTAATAGCTCATTGATTCTGTATATAGGTTGATAGACATTAGTTTTCTATGGTATTCCATGGTATAACATATTGTAAGTTGGTAGGTTTAATTTGCAATTTTATTATAGTTCCTAAGAGAACATGGATGGAACATATAGAGCTCTGAATTATAATTTCTGTTAAAATATTGAAAGGTTAGACACAGAATTTAGGGATTCAATAAATGGAGTTATCTTCATTTTATACCATATGTACAATGGAAACGGTGAATGTGAAGTTGAGGTTGTTGTATTAAACTTCTGAAGGAATAGAAATATTTTTTTTGGAGCAAGGAGAAAGAAAATTATAAACTTAGACAATATGCTTGTTGTGAAGGTCTTCTTTATATTGGAATCTGATGCTTATACCTATCTTTTTAAGCAAAGAATAAGAATAAGAACCATGAATTAGGCTAGGTGGGTACTTCTACCTGGATTATCCCCCAAACCCCCATTTTATACCAGAAGCGATAGGTAGATTTTTTTTCCTTTAATCTAAAACAAAACAAAACAAACAAAAAAAAAACACGTCAGACTTTATTCTCCTCCTGGTCCACCCTCCAACTCTTCCACATCCCACATCTCCTCCCCCACATCTACAAGAGTATGTCCTCACCTGCCCACCACACCAGACCTCCCCATACTCTGGGATCCCAAGTCCCTCTAGGGTTAGGTGCATCTTCTCTGATTGAGTCAGGACCTGGCATTTCTCTGCTGTATAAGAATTCGGGGCCTCATATCAGCTGGTGTACACTGTGTGGTTGGTGGCTCAGTGTCTGAGAGACCTTGGGGGTCCATGTTAATTGAGACTGCTGGTCCTCTTACAGGGGTGCTCTCCTCCTCAGCTTCTTCCAGCTTTTCCCAACTTGAACCACAGGGTCACCAGCTTCTGTCCATTGGTGGGGTGTAAATATCTGCATCTGACTTTTTCAGCTGCTTCTTAGGACTTTTGAAGGGCAATCATAATAGGCCCCTGTTTGTAAGAACACCAGCAATAGAGTCATTCCTTGGGGTTTCCCCAAGAACTAGATCTCAATTTGGGCCTGTCACTGGACTTCCTTTGCCTCAGGCACTTCTCCATTTTTGTCCCTGAAGTTCTTTCAAACAGGAACAATTCTGGGTCAGAGTTTCTGACTGTGGGATGCAATCCCATCCCTCCACTTGATGCCCTGTCTTTTTACTGGAGGTGGCATCAACAAGTTCCCTCTCCTAACTATAGGGCAATTCATTTAACGTCCCTTCCTTTGAATCCTGAGAGTCTCTCATCTCCCAGGTCATTCTAGAAGGTCACCCCGTCTCCTACCTCCAGAGGTTGCCTGTTTCCATTCTTTCTACTATCCCTCAGGGCTTCAGTCCTGTTCCTTCCCCACCCTAATGCCTGATCATGTTCCCTCTTCCCATCCCTGTCACATTTCCCACCCAGATCCCTTCCTCCCCCCTCTCCTATGACATATTTCATCTCCTTCCAAAGTGGAATTGAGACATCCTCACTTAGGTCCTTTGGCTTGTTAGCCTTCTTGAGTTCTGTGGATTGTATTCTGGGAATTCTGAATATTTTTGGCTAAGATCCACTTATTAGTGAATACATACCATGCATATGCTTTGGGGTATGAATTACCTCACTCAAGATGATATTTTCTAGTTACGTCCATTTGCCTACAAAACTCATTTTATACCTGTTCTTAAAGAGCAATTCTCAAATTCATCTGGAAAACTAAAAGTCCCAGAAGAGCAAAAACAATTCTTAACGATAAAAGAAACTCTGGGAGAATCACCATCCCTGGCCTCAAGCTATACTACAGAGCAATAGTGATAAAAATTGCATGGTATTAATACAGAGACAGGCACATTGTTCAGTGGAATAGAGTTGAAGTCGCAGAAATAAAACCACACACTTGATCTTTGACAAAGAAGCCAAAAGTATGCAATAGGAAAAAAGGCATCTTCCTCCAACATGTAATAAGGACACATGCTCCACTATGTTCATAGCAGCCTATTTATAATAGCCAGAAGCTGGAAAGAACCCAGATGTCCCTCAACAGAGGAATGGATACAGAAAATATCATATATATACACAATGGAGTACTATTCAGTCATTAGAAACAATGAATTCATGAAATTCTTAGGCAAATGAATGGAACTAGAAAGTGTCATCCTGAGTGAAGCAACCCAATCACAAAAGAACACACATGGTATCCACTCACTGATAAGTGGATGATAGCCCAAAAAGCTCAAAATAAACAAGTTAAAATTCACAGACCACAGGAAGCTCAAGAACAAGGAGGACTGAACTGGGGGTGCTTTGGTTCCTCTGAGAAAGAGAAAAAAAATACAGAAACAATAATGGAGACAAAGTGTGGAGCAGAGACTGAAGGAAAGGCCACCTAGAGACTACCCTACCTCGGGATTTATCCTATAAACAGTCACCAAACTCCGACACTGTTATGGACTACAAAAAGTGCATACCTGAAAGGAGCCTGTTATGCTTGTCTCTGGAGGGGCCCTGCCAGAGCCTTACACACACAGATGCAGATGCTAGCAGCCAACCATAGGACTGGGCGTTGGGTCCCCAATGGAGGAGTTGGAGGGCTAACTGGAGGAACTGAAGGGGTTTACAGCCCCATGGGAAGAACAACAACGTCGGCCACCCAGATGCCCCAGGACTCCCAGGGACTAAACTGTCAATCAAGGGGTACACATGGTTCCAGCCAAAAATGTGGCAGAGGAATGCCTTGTCAGGCATCAGTGGGAGAAGAGGTCCTTGGTCCGGTGAAAACTCAATAGATGCCCCAAAAAAGGGAAATCGAGGGAGGAGGGAGGTGGGAGTGGGTCAGGTGGAGGGGCATATACTTGGAGGCAGGGGGTGCGAGGAGGGGTTGGGGGTTTTCAGGGAGAGGGGAAACCAGGAAACCAGCACGTGAAATGTAAATGAAGATTATATTCAATAAAAAAAGAAAAAAATGATCTTCAATAAATGGTGCTGGTCTAACTGGCAATCTGTATGTAGAATAATGAAAATAGATCCATATTTGTCACCTTGCACAAAACTTAAGTCCATGTGGATCAGTGACCTCAACATAATACCAGATATACTGAATCTAACAGAAGAGAAAGTGGGGAAAGTCCTATTAACTCATTGGTACAGGGGGGAACTTCCTAAACAGAACTCTAATAGCTCAGGCTTTAAGATCAATTATTGTTAAATGGTACTTCATGAAACTGGAAAGCCTCTGTAAAGTGAGGGACATACCAAATAGGACAAATCAGCAACCTCCAGAATGGTAAAGTGTGTTCAGTAAACCCACATCTGATAGAGGGCTAAAATCCAAAATATATAAAGAACTCAAGAAGCTAACCACCAAGAAATCAAACAACCCAATCACAAAATGAGATCTAGAACTAAACAGAGAATTCACAACAGAGGAATCTCGAATGGCTGAGAAGCACTTATAGAAATGTTCAAAGTGCTTAGTCATCAGGGAAATACAAATCAAAATGACCTTGAGATTTCACGTTACACCAATAAGAATGGTTAAGATTAAAAACTCAGGTGATAGCACATGTTGACAAGGATGTGGAGAGAGAGGATCACTCCTCTATTGCTGATGAGATTTCAAACTGCTAAAACCACTCTGGAAATCAACCTGGAGGTTCCTCAGAAAAATGAAAATAGATCTACCTGAAGTCCCAGATATACCACTTTTGGGCATATACACAAAAGATGTGCTGCCAAGCCACAAAGGTATATGTTCAACTATGTTCATAGCAGTCTTATTTGTGATAGCCAGAAGCTGGAAATATCCTAGATGTCCCACAATGGAAGAATGGATACAGAAAATGTGGTTCATTTACACAATGGAATATTATTCAGCTTTTAAGAAGAAGATATAGAATTTCATTCTTCCTTACATAACTTCCATGGTTACACAGTGACTATGTCAGGAAAAGTGAATATTTGGATAGGAAGGAAGAGTGTTAAAATATAATGCCGCAGTTGCCACTGATGAGCAAAGAACAGCAGGAAAATTGAAATGGTAGCATAACTTCATTGTAGAAAAATCTCTAGTAGCACAAAGACCACTAAATTGTGGCAGCTTGAATATGAAGGGGTCCTTTTATCCCACTTTGTCTCCACTAAGAAACTAGGCCATAAACCATTTCCTGTAGCAGAACACCCCAAAATCCAGGAACAAAACAATGAAATCCTCCACATGAGCGTCAGCTTAAAGAAAGCTACATAAATGGGAGATATCTTATCTCAGGATAGACTGGCTATTCTGGGAAGTTCATCATGTCATTAATCATTCATGACACAGGAAAGCAGCCTGTATGGGCCATCTGGGTACCTAACAATGAGGTCTTAGATTGTCTAACCCTAACTATATAATGATAAAATGTTAATCTATCTTAAGTGTAAGTTACTTTGTTTCTACAGCTGACTTGCCTGTCTGAGTTGTTATGAGGTTAGAAGCTGCAGTCTCAGATTTAGTATCTCATAGTAAAATGAGTAAAACGGGGCCAGAGGCCGGGAGTAGCTAAGGTAGCCTTTGTTCCATCTCTGCAGGAATTATAAGAAAAAGGGGAGAGTGACCTGTCTGTGCTCTTTGTTCTTACCATTTGTACCTCTTTCAGAGTGCATGATCACAGTAAAATGTTTACTACAAGTTTTCACATAAGTTTAGGTCTTATATTGAATAACATAAAATGTCTACATATATATCGATTAAGAGTAATTATCTGGGTAAACATTCATTATTAGTTGCCTATACTAGCTTTATAGGTTCATGGAGAGTTAAAGGCACTAACTAAGTTATTCTTGAAGTTTTGTATAAATAAAGCCCATCAATATTTTACCCTCAGTCCTTGCACCTATAGTGTAAATCCTTACCTCCCTTTTTTATGATCATTGGTTAATAGTTTGACAACCTCTTGGAATGTGCTCAAGGTTTTAGATGCTTGCTTGCTATCTCAGAAGCAATTAACTTGTCACATCTGAAGACTCTTAGAGTTCTCATTGCAGTTTTGACATCAGAAAAGATTTAGTAAGTAGTCATATTATAAAATAGGCTTGAGTGTCTTTGTCTGGGTCACCATTCTGAAGCAGTGTTGATCCTTGCATGCTAGTTGTTTCTGCAGAATAAACATTCTTTGTTCTTGCATACTATTTGAGTTTGAGGTCTTTCTTCAGTGATTCTTGAACTCTAACATTTGGGAGCTTATCTGGGATCATTGGGGTCACACTGACTCAAGAGTACAGCATTTTTAGGGTGGGGGTAATTAACCCCTTGCCTATTGGTGAGTTGGGATACAACTCTGTGTGTTTCTTTATCTTTCTCCTGCTATGATTTCTTTTGTCTTGTTTGGTGTGGGGTAAATTTCTTTCTTTCTTTCTTTCTTTCTTTCTTTCTTTCTTTCTTTCTTTCTTTTTTTTTGGGTCTGGACATCCTGGAGTCCAGTGGAGGTGGGACAGATGTACTGACAACTTGCTCCTGATCAGGGTGGTTCAAAGGGTAGTCCCAGACTCCCTTCAGTTGGAGATGGAGAGCTCTAGTCTGATCCAGGTCTTAGTAGAAGCTGACAAATTGTTTCCATCCCCCAGAACCCAATTCTGGGATAGGTCACTGCCTCTGGACTCCCTTCAGCTGGAGTCAGAGAGCATCAGTCTGACACAGGTTATGATAGAGACTGGCAGAATACTCCTGACTTGTAGAGCCTACCTTTGGGATAGGCTACAATCAGTTTCATTTTTATTTCTTTTCTGAACCCCAGTAGGTTTCTTTTGTGGTTCTGTGTTCATGTTTTACTTGTTGTTTTTAGTTTTATTTTGAGAAATACCGTGCGGCAGAAAACCAGCTCTAGCCCACTGGACCTAGGGTGGTCACACTTCAAGGACTTAAAAGTTCTTGGTGGAGAGTTCCATACTAACTGTACAGTCAGGGAAACTGACTTTCTTTTGGAGGAATGAATGGCTATCTTCCTATCCTAGATGGCTCAAGCAAGGTATTTTTTTTTACCTCCCTAGTACCTACTTGGTTAAAAGTATTGTGTATGGAAACCCTTAACACCCTGGCCAGGTCCCATACATCACTATCTGGCAACATTTCATGGAGAGTCCTGCTACACCCTTCCTTGGCTGAAACCTTTCCTACCTCCCACCCCTGTGATTTTGCAGGTTAAGGAAACCAAGTTGCTGAAGATTCGCAAATTTGCTTTTCTTTCCTTCTCAGCTTATGAGGAAGACTTCTTCCCATTTCTTTACAACTCTGCCCTAGCACTTGCCCCTTCTCCACACATGTCAGTCACAGATCCAGGCCCAAGGGAGGTATAAGGGTACATAGCTAGCCCTCCACACATCTGAATCTGTGCAGCAAGGCAGGGAGATTCAACCATGACTGCCCCTGTGAGTAACTGCCATGCCCCCAGGTGCAAGGCAGAAAATATAGGACCCACATCCATTTTTCCACTAATGATCTATATAACTGGAAGATAGAGAATCCTAAGTTCTCAGAGAAACCTGTCATCCTGACAGATATACTAGGCTCTGTAAGGGTTATCTGTGAGCCCTCTTGGGATGACTGTTAGCAGTTTTTGCAGGTACTCTTCATGACTAAGGAACAAGAATGAGTGACAGTGTCATTCTGTAAGTTGATTCTGGGTGTTGATGGCTAGCCTATAACTGTACAAGCAGATATTGATGTGGCTTTTTCCTTGGTATGCCCTGATTGGTGTCCAAATAGCCCTATGGGTGAGGAAAACCTGAAGGTCTATCACCAGATTCTGATGAGAAGTCTCTGAGAGACTTCTAAATGGCCCACAAATTTGTCTAAGGTCATGCCCCAGCATAGTGGGATGCTAGAGTATTGAGTGGAAAATGGGAGAGTGGATGGAGGAGCAACCTCATAGAGACAAAGGAGAGGGGGGTGGGTGGTGACATGTATGAGGGTGGTGGAGGTTAGCAGGAAGTGGAATGTAAATGAATAAAATGATTAATGAGTAAACGAATAAAATAATAGATGATTAATGTAAATGAATAAAATGGTTACTAATTATAAAAAAGTAAGGAGATTCCAGAGGGATTTCTCAAGAGATTAGTGGAAGCCTAACAGAGCAAGGGAAAATCAATGTACTATGAACCTAACATTTGTCAACCAAGCAGTGCCAGACATCCAAAGAAAACTCCAAAAGTTTGAAGGATTTGAAAATAAGCACTTGTCTGAAGTCCTGGAAATATCTGAGAAAAGTCTTTTAAAACAAGGAGACTCCAGAAGATAAGCAGACCAGGATATTTGCCAAGGAGCTACTGGTGACTACTGAGAAGGAGAGATCCGATACCTGAGAGTTAAAGAATATAGCATATGGAAGAGAAATGGCAAACCAGGCCCACCACCCAAGTAAGGGCCAACCATGTCAGAAGGGGAGGCCCTTCCTCCAGAAGAATCAAGGTGAACACTATAAAGAAATTGGCCATTGGAAAAACAAATGTCCCAAGAGACGTAAGAATGGAGAATCAAAGGTCTTAGAAATAAAAGAACTGAGTGATTGAGGGTGTCAAGGCTCATGTCTCCTCCATAAGCCCTGTGTAACTGTAAAGGTGGAGGGGAAGCCAACAGAGTTCCTAGCAGATACTGGGACACAACGTTCAATCTTAAAACAACCTGTGAGACCCCTATTCAACAAAAGAGCATGGGTCAAAGGGGCCAATGGAACTGCTCAATATTCATGGACTACTGGAAGAAAAGTAGACCTAGGGGTGGGATGTGTAACACATTCCTTTCTGGTCATTCCTAGATGTTCATTCCTGTTGCTAGGCAGAGACATCCTAATGAAGATAGAGGCACAATTCACTTTGGTCTTGAGAGAGTGCATGTCCTAAATAAGAATATTACCATACATGGACTGTGAGGTTAGAAGAAGAAAGTGAGGTATATGCCACCCCTCCTCAAAGCACTGGCAAAGACCAAAACCTGGAAATGATATGAGTAGAAATTCCTGGGGTATAGGTAGAGAAATTTCTTATGGGGCTAGCTAGGTATCACATCCCATTCCTGGTGCAACTGAAGACCAATGCCAGTCTGGCCAGAGTACACCAATACCAGATGCCTAGAAATGAGAAATTGGGAATAGTGCCACACATAACTCAACTCTGGGAACAAGGGATACTTGGTATATGGAATGGAAGTCATTGATTTGGGGTTTTCTTACTGGCAGGAGGGGAGTATCCAATGACCCATTCCATACAAGACTTAAGGGAAGTGAACAAGAAAATCAAAGATATTCATTCTACAGTAAACAACCCTTACACAATGCTGAGTAGCCTACCTCCTAAATGGGATGTCTACAGTATGCTGGATCTTAAGAATGGTTTCTTCAGTTTGCCACTAGCACCAGCTAGTCAGCCTTTGTTTGCTTTGGAATGAAACTCAGATTTATTGAACAACTGCCGTGGACAAGACTGTCACAGGATTGAAGTACTTGCCCACAATATTTGATAAGGCACTGCATGAAGATCTGGATGAGTACAGGCAAGCCTACCCCTAAATATATCTTTTACAGTATGTAGATAATCTCATTATAGCTACTCCAGTTGAAAACACTTGCTGTTTGACTACTGAGGCCTTGGGTACATACTCAAGAGGAAACAATGCCTGCTATCCCACACCAGAAAAAAGACAATCCTCAGCAACCTTATTCCCAGGACCTGGTGTCAAATTTGTGAGTTCTTGGGTTCAGCAGGATTCTGCATACTTTGTGTATCAGGATTCACAGAGTTTGCAAAGTCCCTTTATGAAGCCACTAGAGTGCAGAAGAGTACTGTAAACTGGACTCCCCAGATAGACAAAACTTTTCATGTGCTCAAGGAAATGCTTCTTGAGGCCCTGGCACTTGCCTTGTCAGACATTTATAGGCCATTTGTTTATTTGTTTGTTTTTTTGTTTTTTTGAGACAGGGTTTCTCTGTGTAGCCCTGGTTGTCCTGGAACTCACTCTGTAGAGCAGGCTGGCCTTGAAATCAGAAACTCACCTGCCTCTGTCTCCCAAATTCTGGGATTAAAGGCATGTACCACCACTGTCCTACCTTTCTACCTGTATATAGACAAGGACAAAGGTATAGTCAAAGGAGTATTGACTTACTACTTGAGCCTTTAGAAAAGGCCAGTGGTCTGTCTAAACAAGTGGGACCCTGTGGTACAGAAATGGCCAGCCCACCTATGCATCATGTCAGCCACAGGTTTAGTGATCAAGGATCTTGATAAAAATCACCATGGGATAAGAACTGATTATAACTGTCCAGAACCTGGACCTGGACTATTTGGTAGTGTTGAACTATGTCCAGATTCTGAGACAAAACCTAGTAGATATCCCCTGGCTGGATTTGTAAGTGACTTATTTTGCAGATGGGAGCAGCTTCATGAAAGGCAGAATCAGGGATTCTCTTGATTCCACAATATGGGCTTCTGTTCTCCCACCTGGAACTTCAGCTCAGAGAACTGAATTAATTGCCTTTTAAAAGGCCTTAAAATTGGCAAAAGGCAAAATTGTTAATATCTACAAGGACAGCTGATATGCTTTTGATATGGATTATATTCATGGATCACAAATAAAGAAAGGGGGTTACTTGTACCAGAGGGACAGACTATGAAAAATAAAGATGAAATACTGACTCTGTTAGAATCATTATGGCTCCCTCTCAAAGGATCTTGTCTCAAAATCTGGACATAGTTCAGCACTATCAAATAGTCACGCATAATGTCCAGGTCCAGGTTCAGGACAGTTATAATCAGTTCTTGTCCCATGATGATTTTATCAAGATCCTTGATCACTAAATCAGTGGCTGACATGATGCATAGGTAGTTCACTGTACAGGACATGAAACGGGCACAGACAAGGAGGAAAGAGGGATTAGGCTCATTGACAAGACTGCAAAAGAGGCTGTATTAGACTCCACAACCAAACCCATTGTAGTTCTGGTTCATCCAGAGCTTTCCCAGACTGTGCAGAAGACAAAAAGGAATCAAATAAAATATCAAGGACTCTATCAGAAAGAAGGATAACTTCCAGGTCTGATGACATGTTTGTGCAAGGGTAAATGTGACATTGTTCCTGCCTCTGGAACTCAGGGCTGCATAAGGGAAGGTGTGACATTGTTCCTGCCTCTGTATCACCAACAGTCCATTGATCCCATGACCCCAATGTGTGTTGATGTTTGCTGTTGACCCAAAGTTGATCTGATGTCTTTACTATTCTACTTTCAATCTTTCTTTCTGGGAAATATACTTCCACCATTGTTCAGAGCTAATCATGCCATAGTAAATAAAATGAATGCGGTGTTTAGGAATGAAGAATGGAAATGGGCCTGAAGCTCTGGAGGATGAGGAACAGACCCTCCACTTGGTCTTCAGAGTCATGGGAAAGGATTTAGACAATATAATCATAAAGGCCCTGAAAAGCTTACATAGTCCTTTTTTAGAAATGGTTTTACATGGTTTATTTCCATACTTGGACTTGAATTTGGAGTCATGTGGAAGCCACATGTACCCCCCAGTCCCATGACTATTGAATTGATTAGCAAGAATGAATTTGGAGATATTAAGAATAGAGAGTTACAGTGATTTTTAGAGCAAGGGTATGTATAGAAAAATAGGAATATATATGATTTAGGAATTAATTGTACCAGAAGGATCATACAAGAGGCTATGGAATTTCAAAGATAAGGAAATGAAGATTAGAGAATTTAAAGATGATGTAGGAGTGTATAAAAGTTAATGTTCTGTCTTTTTAGCTGATTGAAGAATTAAAGATAATAATGCCTAGAAAGATATTAAAGTGAACTAACTGATTTACTGTTTTACTTACACAAAGTGAGACAGAGAGAGAGGGAGAGAGAGAGAGAGAGAGAGAGAGAGAGAGAGAGAGAGAGAATAATGGCTACAAATTTAGAGCAATGTTTGAGAGAAGGTTGAGTAGTAATTTAGAAGCAATAATAGAAATAAGACCCATTACTGTTCTTTTAAAAGTTTGCACATGGGACTGGTGAGATGGCTCAGCGGTTCAGAGCACTGACTGCTCTTCCAAAGGTCCTGAGTTCAAATCCCAGAAACCACAACTCTGTTCAGTTTCCTGACTCTGTATATTATCCCCGTCTCCTTCCATACCACATGATGACTCACAACCATCTGTAATGAGATCTGATGCCCTCTTCTGGTGTGTCTGAAGACAGCTACAGTGTACTTACATATAATAATAAATAATTTAAATAAAATAAAATAAAAGTGTTGCATGCCATAAGGAAAGTTGGTCCTGTCAATGAAATCTTGAACAGTACATTTTAAAGTATAAAATTTGACATCACCTAAAACACTTAACTGAAGTATGATCCAACTAAGTCTTTCCTTCAATTTAGATCCATATGAAGGTGTGAAATGTCAAGTTCAGTGTTCATTCTTGAATCTATCCAGCTGATTAGAGTGAACTGAACTGAAGGCAAAATTGAAAAACCTAAACTGCTAAGAATAATTAACCCAGAAGCTCAGAATACCCAAAACACAATTCACAAATCAATTGATTCCCAAGAAGAAGGAAGGAGAGGCTCCTGGTCCTGGAAATACTGGATGTAGCAGTGTAGGGGAATACCAGGACAGAAAAGCAGGAGGGGGTTGACTGGGGAGCAGTGGTAGGGAAGAAGGCTTATGGGACTTTCAGGGAGGGGGGAACCAAGAAAGGGAAAATCATTGGGAATGTAATTAAAAAATATAGAAAATAAAAAAATAATACCAAAAAATTCCTTTTATGTTTAAAAAAAATAAAAACCCATTTAATAGCAATTAAAGGAAACTTTCTATGTTTTATGAGAGGTAAAAATATTGTTAGGATCATATGAGGATTACCACTGAAAGATCTGATTTTGCTGGGGAAATTTGTGTTTGTATGTTTTGTGTATGTGTGCCCATGCACAAATGTACATATAACTCCGAAGACCAAAGGTTAATTATCAATTAGTTCCTCAATGATTCTTCACCATATTAAGAACACATCAACTTACATTGAAGTTGAAGATCATTGATTAGACCAGCAGTGATAGTCAAGTGTTTCCAGTGTTCGGCCAGCTTGTGCCTCAACAGAACAGAGTTTAGGAGTGTACTGTGATATACATAGCATCTTTGTAGAAAAATGACATGAAGATTACAACAGACATAAGATAGCAGAGTATGTTATGATACTTTATCCCATAGTAATGACAGAAATTATACCCATAAAATGTCACCAACAGCCGGTTGTGGTGGCGCACGCCGGTAGGATTTGCTGAAGGAGGCAGAGGCAGGAGGATCACGAGTTCGAGGCCAGCCTGGGCTACACATTTTGCCGGGCAGTGGTGGCGCACGCCTTTAATCCCAGCACTTGGGAGGCAGAGGCAGGAGGATTTCTGAGTTCGAGGCCAGCCTGGTCTACAAAGTGAGTTCCAGGACAACCAGGGCTACACAGAGAAACCCTGTCTCGAAAAAAAAAAAAAAAAATGTCACCAACATGACTTCCTAAACATGAGCAGAAAAATGACAGCATCAATAAATTTGCCAAAGCAGTCAATGGGGAACCAAGAAGGCTTCAGTGATACACAATATCTAAATTCCACAGAAGAATACAAAGAGTGGTAGAAATTGTATTTTGAAGAAATGTACACATATTGGCTAATCAAAACCAAATGGTCAGCAATGAAAACATACATACAAATACCTACACTATATTTAGGATTACATATGTACACATATATATGTAAAAATATTAAATAAGTCACTAATTTGGAAGAGAGCAAAGAGACATATATGTAAAGTTTGTAAGTATAGAAGAGAATGGAAATAAATTAATAATTATATAATATGAAATAATAAATTATTAAAACAAGTTTATTAATTCTTTGAAAAATCCATGCACTAATTTTTATTGGATATTTTATTTATTTACATTTCAAATGTTATCCACTTTCCCAGTTTCCACTCGACAAAACCCCTATCCACCCTCCTCCACCTGCTTCTATGAGGGTGCTCACTCAAATGCCCACCCACTCCCATCTCATCACCCTGACATTTCCCTACACTAAGGCATTGAGTCTTCCCCAGAATAAGGCCCCTCCTCCCATTGATGCATGATAAGGCCATCCTCTGCTCTCTATACACATCTGGAACCATGGGTCCCTTCATGTGCACCCTTTGGTTGGTGGCTTAGTCCCTGGGAGCTCTGAGGGGGTCTGGTTGATATTGTTGTTCTTCCTATGGGGTTGCAAACCACTTCAGCTCCTTCAGTCCTTTCCCTAACTCCCCCATTGGTGTTCCTGTGCTCAGCCCAATGCTTGGCTGCAAGCATCAACATATGTATTTTTTGGCTTTGGCAGAGCCTCTCAGGAGACAGCTGTATCAGGCTTCTATTAGCAAGCACTTTTTGCCATCTGCAATAATCTAGGTTTGGTGTCTATATATGGGATGGATCCCCAGATGGTGCAGCCTCTACTCCACACTTTGTCCCCGTATTTCCTTTAGACAGGAGCAATTCTGGGTTAAAAATTTGGAGATAAATGGGTGGCACCATCCCTCAACTGAGGACCTTGCCTGACCTCTGGATATGGACTCTACAGTTCCCTCCACTTTGATGGGCATTTCAGTTAATCTTATCATGTTTGGGTCCTGGGAGCCTCTTGTTTCCTGGTGTCAAAGGCCTTCTTGTGGCTACCCCCAGTTCCCCATCCCCTGCTGCTATACAACTCTGTTCAGTTTCCTGACTCTGTATATTATCCCCGTCTCCTTTGATACCTGATCATTCCCACATTTTCCCCTACACCTCCTCTCTTCCTTCCAAGCCCTTCTACCCTCTAACTCCTGTGAATATTTTGTTCCTCCTTATAAGAGGGACTGAAGAATTCACACTTTGGTTTTCTTTCTTGTTCACCTTTGTGTGGTCTGTGAGTTGTGTCATGGGTATTCTGAGATTTTTGTCTAAAATCCACTTATCAGTAGATACATACCATGTGTGTTATTTTGTAATTGTGTTACCTCACTCAGGATACATTCTAGTTCCATGCATTTGTCTGCAAATTTCATGAAGTCATTTTTTTAATAGTTGAGTAGTACTTCATTGTTTAAATGTACCACATTTTCTGTATTCATTCTTCTGTTGAGGGACATCTGGGTTCTTTCCAGCTTCTGGCTACTGTAAATGAGGCTGCTATGAACACGGTGCAGCACATGTCCTTGTTATATATTGGAGCATCATTGGGTATATGGCCAGGAATGGTATAGCTGGATCCTCAGGTAGTACTATGTCCACATTTCTGAGGAAACACCAGACTAATTTCCAGAGTGGTTGTACCAGCTTGTAATCCCACCAACAATGGAGGAGAGTTCCTTTTTCTCCAAATCCTCACCAGTACCTGATATCACCTGAGTTTTTGATCTTAGACATTCTATGTGGTGTGAGATAAAATCTCAGTTTCAGTTTCATTTTTATTTCCCTGATGACTAAGGATATTGAACATTTTAGGTGCTTCTCAGCCATTTGATATTCCTCATTTGAGGATTCTTCATTTACCTCTGTACCCCATTTTAAATAGGGTTATTTGGTTCTCTGGAGTCTAACTTCTTGAGTTCTTTGTACATATTGGACATTAGGCCTCTATCAGATATAGGATTGGTAAAGATCTTTTCCAAATCTGTTGATTTCAGTTTTGTCCTATTGACAATGTCCTTTGCATTATAAAAGCTTTGCAATTAAATTAGTATCATTTGTTGACTGGTGATCTTAGAGCATAAGCCACTGGTATTCTGTCCAGGAAATTTCCCGCTGTGCTCATGTGTTCGTGACTCTTCCCCACTATTACATTCAATGTATCTGATTTTATGTGGATGTTCTCAATCCAATAGGACTTGAGCTTTGTACGAAGAGATAAGAATGGATCGATTTGCATTCTTCTACAGGATGACAACCAGTTGAACCAGCACCATGTATTAAAAATGCTGTATTTTTCTCCCACAGGATAGTTTTAGCTTCTTTGTCAAAGATCAAGTGACCATAAGTGTGTGGCCTCTTTTCTGGGTCTTCATTTCTCTTCTATCAATCTTCCTGCCTGTCTCTGTAACAATATCATGCAGGTTTTTCTCACAATTGCCCTGTAATACTGCTTGAGGTCAGGGATGGTGATTTTCTCAGAAGTTAATTATTGTTGAGAATAGTTATCACTCTCCTGGGTTTTTGGTTATTCCAAATAAATTTGCAAATTGCTCTTTTAATCTCTATTAAGAATATAGTTAGAATTTTGATGGGGATTACATTGAATCTGAAGATTGCTTTTGACTAGATTGCCATTTTTACTATATTAATCCTGCCAATCCATGAGCATGGGAGATCTTTCAAACTTCTGAAACCTTCCTCAATTTTGTTTCTTCAGAGACTTGAAGTTTTCATCATACAGATCTTTCATTTGCTTGGTTAGAGTCACATGAAAATATTTTCTACTATTTGTAACTATTGTGAAGTGTGTTGTTTCCTTAATTTCTTTCTCAGCCTGTTTATCCTTTGAGAGGAAACCTACTGATTTGTTTGAGTTAATTTTATATCCAGACAGTTTGCTGAAGTTGCTTATCAGGATTAGGGGTTCTCTGGTGGAATTTTTGGAGTCATTTAAGGATACTATCATATCATCTGCAAATAGTGATATTTTTACTTCTTCCTTTCCAATTTTTATTCCTTTGACCTCTTTTTGTTGTCTAATTGCTCTGACTAGGACTTTGGGTGTTATATTGATCAGGTAGAGAGAAAGTGGACAGCCTTGTCTAGTTCCTGATTTTAGTGGGATTTCTTCAAGTTTCTTTTCATCTAGCTTGATGTTGGCTACTGGTTTGCCATATATTGCTTTTACTATGTTTATGTATGGGCCTTGAATTCCTGATCTTTCCAAGACTTTTATCAATAAGAGGTGTTGAATTTTTTCAAATGCTTTCTCAACATCTAATGAAACGATCATGTGTTTTCTCTTCGAGTTTGTTTATATAATAGATTATGTTGATGAATTTCCAATTATTGAACTATCCCTGCATCCCTTGAATGAAGCCTACTTGACCATGATAGATCATTTTGATGTGTTCTTGGATTCAGTTTTTGAGAATTTTATTGAGTATTTTTGTATCAATATTCACAAGGAAAATTGTGTGGTTAAGTATGAGTGTAATTGTGGCTTGATAGAATGAATTGGGTAGTGTTCCTTCTGTTTCTATTTTGTGAAATAGTTTGCAGAGTATTGTTATGTCTTCTTTGAAAGTTTCATAGTATTCTGCACTGAACACATCTGGTCCTGGGAATTTTTTGGTTTGGAGAATTCTAATGATTTCTTCTATTTCTTTAGAGGTTTTTGAACTGTTTGGATGGTATACCTGATCCTGTTTTAACTTTGGCACCTGGTATCTGTTTAGAAAATTGTCAATTTCATCCGTATTTTCCAGTTTTATTGATGGTAGGTTTTTGTAGTAGGATCTGATGATTTTTGGATTTTCTTGGCTTCTGTTTTTGTCTCCCTTTTTCATTTGTGATCTTGTTAATTTTCTTCCTGTCTCTGTGCCCTCTGCTTAGTCTGGCTAAGGGTTTGTCTATCTAGTTGATTTCCTCAAAGAACCAACTCCTGGTTTTGTCCATTCTTTGTATAGTTCTCTTTGTTTCTACTTGGTTGATTTCAGATCTAAGATTCATTATTTCCTGCCTTCTATTTCTCTTGGGTGTATTTGCTTCTTCTCGTTCTAGAGCTTTCCGATGTACAGTTAAACTGCTAGTGTATGCTCTCTCTGCTTGCTTTTGAAGGCATTCAGAGTTTTCTTCTTAGCATTGCTTTCATTGTGTCTCGTAGGTTTTGTAATGTTTTACCTGCATTTACATTAAATTATAGTAGGTGTTTAGCTTCTTTCTTTCTTTCTTTCTTTCTTTCTTTCTTTCTTTCTTTCTTTCTTTCTTCCTTCCTTCCTTCCTTTCTTTTATTTAATTTATTTATTTACACTCCTGATTTTATTCCTCCACCTCACCCTGATCCACCCTCTGACTATTCTACATCCCATAACTCCTCCCCACACCCATGTCTCCACGAGGATGTCTCCATACTCACCACCCACCTCCCACCACCCCACCTGACCTCTAAATTCCCTGGGGCCTCTAGTCTTTGAAGGAAAGATGCATAATCTCTTATTGAACACACATCAGGCAGTCCTCTGCTGTATAGGTGTTGGAGGCTTCATATCAACTGGTGTACGCTCTCTTGTTGGTGGTCCAAAGTTTGAGAGATCTCGGGGGTCCAGATTAAATAAAACTTCTGATCCTCTTACAGGATTATCCTCCACTTCAGCTTCTTATAGCCTTTTCCTAATTCAACCACAGGGGTCAGCAGCTTCTGTCCATTGGTTGGGTGCAAATATCCGCATTTGACTCTTTCAGCTGTGTTTTGGATCTTTGGGAGGGCAGTCATGCTGGGTCCCATTTTATTACTGAGTGCTCTAATGCCTCAGTAATAGTGTCAGGACTTAGGACTTCCCCTTGAGCTGGATCTTACTTTGGGTCTGTCACTGGACCTTCTTTTCAGGCACCTTTCCATTTCTATCCCTGTAATTCTTTCAGATAGGAACAATTATGGGTGAGAGTTTTGACTGTGGGATGGCAACCCTATCCCTCCACTTGATGCCCTGTCTTCCTGCTGGAGGTGGGTTCTATAAGTTCTCTCTCCCTACAGTTGGGCGTTTCATCTAAGGTCCCTCCCTTCCTGCCCTGAGAGTCTCTCACCTCCCAGGTCTCTGGTATATTCTGGAGTGTCACCCCCATTCTTTCTCCTGGCCCTCAGGGATTCAGTTCTTTTCCCTCACCCGATAGCATATCAGGTTGCCATCTACACTCCCACAACCTGTTCACTTTCCATCCTAGATTCCTCCCTCCCTTGCCACTTGTGATTGTTTTCTTCTCCCTCCCAAGTGGAACTGAGGCATCCTCACTTGGGGCCTTCAGGTTGTTGACCTTTTTGAGTTCTGTGGACTGTATCTTGGGTATTCTGTATTTTTTTGGCCAATGTCCACTTATTAGTGAGTACATACTCTGCATGTCCATTTGGGTGTGAGTTACTTCACTCAGGATGATATTTTCTAGTTCCATTCATTTGCCAGCAAAAATCATATTATCTGTAAATAGTGACATTTTTGACTTTCTTTCCAATTGGTGTCCCTTTGACCTCCTTTTCTTGTCTAATTGTTCTGGCTAGAATTTCTAGTACGATATTAAATAGGTATGCAGTGAGTGGACAGCCTTGTCTAGTCCCTGATTTTAGTGGGCTTGCTTCAAGTTTCTTAACATTTTGTTTGATGTTGGCTACTGGTTTTCTGTATATTGCTTCCACTTTGTTTAGGTATGTGCATTGAATTCCTGAACTTTCCAAGAGTTTTACAATATGGGGGTGTTGAATTTTGTCAAATGTTTCTCAGCATCTAATGAGATGATCAAATTTTTTTTCTTTGAGTTTGATTATATAGTGGATTTCGTTGATGTACTTCCATATATTGGACCATCCGTGCATCCCTGGAATGAAGCCTACTTGTTCATGATAGATGATAATTTTAATGTGTTCTTGGATTCAGTTTGCAAGAATTTTATTGAGTATTTTTGCATTGATATTCATAAGGAAAATGGTCTGAAGTCCTCTTTCTTGGTTGGGTCTTTGTGTGGTTTAGGTGTAAGCATAATTGAGGTTTTATAGAATGAATTGGGTAGTGTATCTTCTGTTTTCTCTTTTGTGCAATAGTTTGAGAGAATTGGTATTAAGTCTTCTTTGAAGGTCTGGTAGATTCTGCACTAAACCCTTTTATTCCTGGGCTTTTGTTGTTGTTGGTAAACTTTTAATGTCTGCTGAAATTTCCTTACGGGTTATGGGAGTATTTAGATGGTTTAGCTGATCCTGATTTAAATTTGGCACCTGGAGTCTGTCTATAAAATTGTCCATTTCACCCAGATTTTCAAGTTTTGTAGAGAGTAGGTGTTTGTAGTAGGATCTTAAGAGTTTTTTTTTTTTTTTTTTTTTTTGGATTTCTTCAGTTTCTGTTGTTATGTCTCCCTTATCATTCCTGATTTTGTTAATTTGGATACTGTCTCTGTGCCCTCTGGTTAGTCTAGCTAAGAGTTTATCTATCTTATTGATTTTCACAAAGAACCAGGTCCTGGTTTTGTTGATTTTTTCCATAGTTCCTTGTGTTTCTCCTTTGTTGATTTCAGCCATGAACTTGAATACTTCTTGTTGCCTACTCCTTTTGGGTGTATTTGCTTCTTTTTGTTCTAGAGCTTTCAGATGTGCTGTCAACCTGCTAGTGTATGCTCTCTCCAGTTTCTTGTTGGAGACACTCAGAGCTCTGAGTTTTCTTTTTAGCACTGCTTTCCTTGTGTCCCATAAGTTTGGGTATGTTGTACCTTCATTTTCATTGAATTCTAAAAAAGTCTTTAATTTCTTTCTTTATTTCTTCTTTGATCAAGTTATCATTGAGTAGAATGATGTTCTTCTTCTATGTGGATATGGGCCTTCTATTGTTTTTATTGTGATTGAAGAGCAGCCTTAGTACAAGGTAATCTGATAGGATGCATGGGATTATTTCAATCTTCTTGTATCTGTTGAGGCCCATTTTGTAACTGATTATATAGTCAGTTATAGAGAAGGTACAAAGAAGATATTTTCTTTTGATTTAGGATGAAATGCTCTGTAGATATCTTTTAAATCCATTTGGTTCATAATTTCTTTAGTTTCATTGTGTCTCTGTTTAGTTTATGTTTCCATGATCTGTCTATTAATGAAAGTGGGGTGTTGAAGTCTCCCACTATTATTGTGTGAGGTGCAATGCATGCTTTGAGCTTTAGTAAAGTTTCAAGTTTCTTTTTTGAATGTGGGTGTTGAATTTGGAGCATAGATGTTCAGAATCCAGAGTTCTTCTTGTTAGATTTTTTTCTTTAATGTGTATAAGTGTCCTTTGCTATAACTAATGTTTGAAGTCAATTTTATTTGATATTAGAATGGCTGCTCAAGCTTGATACTAGGGATCATTTGTTTGGAATTTTTTTCAGTCCTTTACTCTGAAGTAGGGTCTGCCTTTGTCACTGAGGTGTGTTTATTTTATGTAGCAAAATGCCAGGTCCTGTTTATGTATCCAGTCTGTTAGTCTATGTCTTTTTATTGGGGAATTGAGTCCATTGATGTTAAGAAATATTAAGGAAACGTGATTGTTGCTTCCTGTTATTTTTGTTGTTATAGTTGGAATTATGTTCATGTCTTTATCTTCATTTTGGTATGTTAAAAGATTATTTTCTTGCTTTTTTTCAGGGTGATGTTTGCCTCCATGTGTTGGGGTTTTCTCTCTATTATCCGTTGTGTGACCGGATTTGTGGAAAGATGTTGTGTATATTTGGTTTTGTCATGGAATATTATTTGTGTTATCATAGGGTCTGTATGACATCAGCACAGGAACTTCTGGATTTTATTGTATCTGGTGAGAAGTCTGAAATAATTCTGATAGATCTGCCTTTATATATTACTTTGCCTTTCTCTCTTACTGCTTTTAATATTCTTTCTTTCTTTTGTTTGTTGCATTTGATATTTTGAATATTATGTGATGAGAGGAATTTCTTTTCTGGTCCAATCTATTTGTAGTTCTGCAGGCTTCTTGTATGGGCATGGGCATCTCTTTCTTTAGGTTAGGGAAGTTTTCTTCTATAATTTTGTTGAAGATATTTACCTTTATGTTGGGAATCTTCACTCTCTTCTACACCTATCATCCTTAGGTTTTGTCTACTCCTTCTGTCCCAAATTTCCTGAATATTTTGAGTTAGGAACTTTTTGTATTTTGAATTTTCTTTGACTGTTGTGTCAATGTTTTCTATACTATCTTCTGCACCTGAGATTCTCTCTTCTATCTCTTGTATTCTGTTGGTGATGCTTGCATCTGTGACTCCTGATCTCTTTCCTAGGTTTTCTATGTTCAGAGTAGTCTCCCTTTGTGATTTCCTTTTGTTTCTATTTCCATTTTCAGATCCTGGGTGGTTAACTCAATTTCTTCACCTGTTTGATTGTGTTTTCCTGTAATTCATTAAGGGATTTTTGCACTTCCTCTTCAAGTGCTTCTACATGTTTACCTGTGTTTTCATGTGTTTAGTTAATGGAGTTATTTATGTTCTTCTTAAAGTCCTCTATCATTATCCTGAGATGTGATTTTTAAATCTAAATCTTGAATTTCCAGAGTGTCAGAGTATCCAGGACTTGCTGTGGTTGGGATAACTGGGTTCTTATAATGCCAAGTGGCTTAGTTTCTGTTGGTAGGGTTCTTGTGCTTGACTTTCACCATCTGGTTATCTCTGGTGCTAGTTGGTCTTGCTGTCCCTCCTATGGGCATGTGGGCCTGTGATCTTAAGTGTGGTAGCACTCCTGGGGAGACCAGATATTTAGGGGGCAAAATTATTTCGTGGAAGTCTGTGGAACAACCTTTATCTTCCAGGTGCAGGTGGAGACCCGAGGGACCCTGTTTCCAATTTCTTTATGAAGGTACTTAGTTCTATGAATGTTTCTCTTAGCAGTGCTTTATTTTTATCTTATAAGTTTGGGAATGTTGTGCTCTCATTTTCACTGAATTTTAGAAAGTTTTAAATTTCTTTATTATTTTTTTCACTGACCCAATAATCATTTAGTAGAGACTTGTTCAGTTTCCATGAGTATGTAGGCTTTCTGTTGTTGAAGTCATCTTTAATCTATGGTTGTCTGATATGATTCATGGAGTTATTCCAATTTTTTTTCTATCTCTTGAGATTTGCTTTGTTATCGACTATATGATCAATATTGGGAAAGGTTCCATGAGGCACTGTGAAGAAAGTATAATATTTTAGTTTGAATTGATATATATATACTTTAGGACAATTTGATTATAACATTGCTGATTTCATTATTTCTCTGTTTTGTTTCTTTCTGATGACCTGTCAGTTGGTAAGAAAGTAGTGATGAATTTTCTTACTATTAATGTTTGTGGTTTGATTGTGATTTCCACTTTAATACTGTTTTGTTGTTTTGGTTTTTGTGATATTTGTTTTGTTTTGTTTTGTTTTTTTCAACAAATGTGTGTACCATTATAAGTGGGTCATAGATGATCAGAATTGAGATGCCATCTTGGATGTTTATTTTCTTTGAAAAGTGTAAAGTGTCCTTCTGCATCTCTTTTAGTTAATCTTGGTTGAAAGTTTAATTTTTAGATATTAGAATGGATATACCAGCTTATTTCTTGGGTCCATTTGCTTGGTAAACCTTTTTCCAGGCCATTACTCTGAGATAATATTTATCTTCATTGCTGAGGTGTGTTTCTTCTATGCAGAAGAACGATGTATCCTGTTAATACTTCCACTCTGTTAGCCTGTAGCTCTTTATTGGGGATTAAGTCCATTGATGATGAGAGATATTAATAATCAATACTGTTAGTTCCTGTTTTTATGTTGTTGTTGGTAATGTGTGTTTCTGTGGTGTGAGTGTGTGTGTCTGTGTGTGTGTGTGTGTGTGTGTTTTGATTTTCTTCTTTTGGTTTTGCTGGTATGGAAACATTTATTTCTTGGGTTTGCTGGGATGTTGTTCCCTTCCTTCCTGCCTTGAGTTGAGTTTTCCTTCTAGTATCCTTTTTAGGGCTGGAATATTTGAAAAAAATATTGTTTAAATTTGGTTTTGTCATGGGATATCTTGTTTTCTCCATCTATGGTTTTTGAAAAGTTTTGTTGCGTTATTCTAGACTGTCATCTGTGATCACTTACAGACTGTAACACATCTGCTCTGGCCCTTCTGTCTTTTAAATCTCTGTTATGGAATCTGTTGTAACTCTAATACGTCTCCCTCTCTATGTTACTTGGCTTTTATCCCTTGCAACAGTAAGTATTCTTTCTTTTTTCTGTACATTTCATGTTTTGGTAATTATTTCCTGGGCTGATTTTCTTTTTGGTCACACTAGTTAGTGTCCAGTAAGATTCTAGTATATGTATAGGCATCTCTTTCTTTTGCTTAGCAAAATTTTCCTCTGTGATTGGGTTGAAGATATTTTCTGAGCTTTTGAGTTAGGTGTCTACTCTTTCTATTCCTATTATTCTTAGGTTTGTTCTTTTCATAGTGTCCCAAATTTCCTTGATGGTTTGTGTAAGAATTTTTTTTTTAGTTTTAGCATTTTATTTGACAGGTGTATCAATTTCTTCTATCACCTTTTATGCCTGTGACTTTCTCTTCCAGTTCTTGTAGTCTGTTGGTGATACTTGTGTTTGTATTTCATATTCTCTTTCCTAGGTTTTCCATCTTCTAGGGTTGCCTCTATCTGTATTTTCTTTACTGCTTTTGTGTCCATTCAGGTGTCTTGAACTGTTTTATTCATTTCTTTCACCTGTTTGGTTAGATTTTACTGTATGTCATTATATTTATTCAATTGATCTTTAAGGATCTCTATTTTTTTATTTTATTTTCCTTTATTTATTTAAGGGATTTACTCATTTCCTCTTTAAAGGCATTTATCATCTACAGAATTTAAGGTCATTTTATTCTGATTCAAATTTGGTAGGATATGCAGGACTTGTAGTAGTATAGTTGGATTCTGTTGGTGCCATATTGCACTTGATTTTGTAGAATGTGTTCCTCTGCTGGTTGTTAGCCATTTTGTTGATCCTACTGTTGACAGGCTTGGTAGTCCCAGATTGCAGCAGGTCTTTGGTGTTGCAGGTAGAGCTGGTAGTCCCTTATAACAGCAGGCCTCGGGGACTGCATGTGGAGCTTGTAGGGCATGAAGATGCCAGGGTACTGGTTGTCCTTTGTGTGGTCAGTCCTCTAGGGAATCAGATAGAGCTCATTGTTCCTGGTGGTTGCTGACCTCTGTTTATCCTGGGCAGCAGCAGGCCACTAGGTATGCATATAAAGTTGTGTCCTGGGAAATGAGATGCAGAAGGTACAGGGCAGAGCTTGCCTCTGCTGTTTGCCCAGAGAGGCCAGCAGGCAAGAAACTGGGTGGGGGAGTCTTTCCTGGTAGTCACTGATAAATACAGGTAACTTGGATTGTATGAACATGTGCAGACCATAAGATGGAGTGCAGAGGGGACAGGACAGACCTCACTAGGACTGCTGGTCTTGCTGGGCACACAGGAGGCAAGGAATTGGGACTTGGCGATCACACCCAGATGTGCCTGGCAGTACCATCAGGCTTCAAGAAATTCAGAGTGAGTTGTGCCCAGAAAATGGAGGGCAAAGGGGGCAAGCCAAAACTCACTGCTGCTAGATTTATCCAGATAGGCCTGCAGGAATGGAATAGGGGTAATGGTCTCACAAGGTGATCACTGATATCTACAGGCATCTGAGATTGTGGTTGTAGTTGTGGATTGCATGTATAGTGGCAGCTTTAATATTGATTCATTGTGACATTTTTTACAATTGAGGAATAAAAGAAATCATATATGATTTCTTACATTCATTTTAGTATTTTTCACTTGCCTGGTGTTATTTTTTTTTTCTTTCCATTCCAAATGTTGTCCCCCTTCCAGGTCCTCCTCCAAGAGTTCATACCATTCCTCCTCCCCTTTGGCTATGTAAGATCACATTGCTAGTATCTCTTTGGCTCTTGGAGATCCCATTGCTGGCCTGTATAAAAAACTATACATATTTATGCAACTACTTACATTTGTCATGTTTTTAGGTAGGTAATTAGTAATATAATTACTTACAAATTATTTCTGGGGTTTGGTACCTGTTGCAGGATTTTCCCTGTCCAATTACATTAAAATAGTAGTGCAGTAGGAGGCCTGTGATTGAACAGGGAAAAGGGAGGCAGAGCTAAGAGTTGCAGAGACAGAGAGTGTCTCAGGAGAGAGAGAGAGGCCAAGATGGAGGCAGACAAACAGGCAGAAGAACCTGAACCAGCATGGCTTTAAATAGCCACAGGTAGTTATGATACATAAAGGTTAGGATAATTGGGAAATTTTGTATAATCTAGGAGGGCAGCTTTTATCATTATCAATTCATTCTGAAATTATTGTATTGCCATCTTGTGAATTGAGAATTTATTGATATAAGCTTCTAGAGTTTTGTTTCTACTGGGTTGCTGGATGTGGTAGCAGCTGACCGCAGGGTAGATGATCATTGCATGGGGCTGGGCTGATAGTGAAGGGAACTTGGGAGCCCCAGCCCCACTGGAGAGTAGCCCAGAAGGACCATGCTGGGCCACAGAGTCGCTGGCAGTAATGCTGGAAGCCCGCTGATTATTTTGATATTTCCCATAATAGTTACCATTATTTTATCATCCCCTTTTCTATTTTGCATTTTATCTTTTTTCCCATATGTAATTAGAAGCTTCATTTTTCTATTCCCTCATTCAATTACTTTATCCCTGTTATTTATCTAATACTCCCAACTCCAACCCTTGCAACAGTCCCCTTTTATGTCTCTGGCTTCTGCAGTACTCCTATTTGTTTACTCATATTTGAAGGTTTGGAGTTAGGAACTTCAAATAAGAAAAAGCAAGACATGTTTGTCTTTCTTGGTCTCTGTTACCTCATTCAATATAATTTTCTTTAGACTCAAAACAATGTACACATTCTTTCAAGGTCTGCCTTCATTATGCTTCATAGCTTTTTGTATGTTTTGTTTAATATTTATTACATTAAAGGCATGCTTTTTTAAAATATACTTCATTAGTAACTCATTTTTTATCCAATTATAGGTAATTTCATGTACTGAGATCATACATTATCAGCATATTTACTTTCTGTAGAAAAAATAATTGTTAGGGTAACAAGTAGGCTAACTTCAGATTTTTACCAAACCCTCTTACCTCCAAATCTAAGCTCTCACTATCATTATCAGTCATGTAGCAGAATATATTTTGTGTTCTCTTCTCATATTTCATCTCCATTCCAAGGGGACTAACTTGATCATGGTGGAACACCTGAATTTCCCCCCTTTAAGAACTACTTTTAATGCAATTTCTCTTAAAAGTTTCAGATGCCAATACTAGAAACACATTTTACAAAACCCCAAGTGGCCACACCTATCACGATTCCAGGAGTTCCTTATCAGCAACACAGCTGTCATACACTACTAAGAACCAGAGTGAATAACAGAAAACAAAGAATAAAATACTTGTCCATATTTACATTGAAAAACATAATTCATATTATAAACAAATTGAAAGAAAAATAAACAAGATTACCTCATTAGATGCGGGAAAGTCCTTTGACAAAAATCCAATAGACATTTATGATGAAAGTTCTGAAGGAATTAGGGATATAAGGAGCATACCTCATCATAATAAAGACAGTGAGCACCAAACTCATAGTTATCATCAACTTAAATAAAAGAAACTCAAAGCAATTTCACAAAAATAAAAAATAACTTGATTTTTGTCTACTCTCTCTATACCTATTCAACATAGCATTTGAACTCTTAGCCAGAGAAGTAATACAATTAAAGGAGATATAAGAGATGCAGTCTGGAAATTATGATGGTTTACATGAATATGGTATCAGAAATTCAAGCCAGGTCCAAGGTCTCTCTTCATAGTGCCTGCTAATTCAGATGTAGAATTATCAGCTACCCCTTTAGTAGCATTTATGACTGTGTGCTGCAATGCATCCCTGAATAAATAATCAACTATATCTCTGGGCCTGTATGCCAGCCCCAAATTAAATATTTTCCTTTATAAGTGTCACCATGGTCGTATTGTCTCTTCACATTAACTGTGAGAAACTGTAAGCAAGAAATTAGTACCAGGGACTTGAGTATTGTTGTAAAAAGCTAAATTATGCTTTTGTTTTAAGAAATGTGAACATTGGGACTTTGGAATAGGAAAACAATTGAACTATTTAAGCTGGGCTTAAGGGGTCATACTAGCATAAATATGAAAGACAATTGTGCTGAAAGTGATTTGAAAGTGATTTATGACATGCTGGCTCCTGAGGTACAAAGAACATTAGTATGCAGCTTAGAAACATTTATTGTTATATTTTGATGAAGAATGTGGCTGCTTTTGGCCCTTGGCTAAAGTAAATCTTCCTGAGGCTAACTTGAAGAATTTTGGATTAACACCATTGGCAGGTAATATTAAAATAGCTCAATATTGACTGTGTTATATGGTTATTAGTGGACAATTTTATGAAGATCTGTAATGAAAGGGAATAAGCTAGCACAATATAAATATGTGGAGAAAGTGAATACTAGGAAAAAGTGAGTACTAGGAAAAATGAGTGGTGATTTCATGGTAAGACCCCACTCAACCTAGTTTATGAATTATGGAAAGAGAATAAAAGCTTAGGGCTGAGTATAGTGGTGCATGTTTTTAATAGCATCACTTGGGGGAATATGCAAGCAGATATCTCAGTTCAAAAGCAGTCTGGACTACATAGTATGTTCCAGAACCACCAAATATAGGCAGTCAACACAGCTGTTGAAAACAAAAAGCTAGTTAAATTATAATTGAATAGGGAGGGGCAAATTCCAGTCCTAGCAAGTAGCAGAAATTGATAGCTTTGGACCTGTGGATGAGACTTTAAAGTCAAGGATACAAGAAAAGAGATATGAAATATCACACCATGTGTAAGGAAAGCTATCCCTGAAAGGAAACGTGTACTTCCTACAAGTTATACTAATTCAATTGTAACAAAAGTTTGCGGGAGCACTCAATAAATATCTGATTTGACTTAAGACCCTCTCTAAAAGATATACTCCAAAGATCTAGGGTAAAACCAAATGATACTTAACTTTAAGACAGACAGACAGAGAGAAAGAAAGAGAGAAACATATAGAGAGTGACAGAGCAAGGCAGAGCATCAATAAACTGATTCTATTATATTTGGGATCACTGCCTTGCTCAGCAAATATCAAGAGTTTTCTCCTACAGCAGATGAGAATAAACACAGACTCAGAGCCAGACATTATGCAGAGTGAGAGACCTTAGAATCCCAGACCTTGAATTGAATATCTCTATCAATTCCTTCTACTCAGAGCTCAGAAAAATCTGAAGAAAATTAGGCAGAAATAGAATAAGAGCCAAGGAAGATGGACGATCCTCTAATTCACCATGATAGATGTTCTTATGAGCATAGAGAAATTTAGCCATCATGTGTAAGGCCTTCACTTGTCTGTTTCAGATAGGGTCCCAAAGCTAAAACAAGTGGACATACATTCCTAATCCTAACACAAAATCAATCACCAATTGATAAGTACTTTTTTGTTGTTTTACTTCTTTTTTTATTATTTTCTATATTTTTTTATTTACATTCCAAATGATTTCCCCTTTCCCGTTTCTTCCCTCCCCAAAAGTCCCATAAGCCCCCTTCCCTCCCTCTGTTCCCCATTCAACCCCCTCTCGCTTCTCTGGTATTCCCCTACATCCAGTCTTTCCAGGACCAGGGGTCTCTCCTTCCATCTTCTTGGAAATCTATTGATATGTGAATTGCGTCTTGGGTATTCCGAGATTCTGGGTTAATATCCCCTTATCAGTGACTGCATACCATATGTGTTCTTTTGTGATTGGGTTACCTCACTAAGGATGATATTTTCAAGTTCTTACCATTTGCCTAAGAATTTCATGAATTCATTGTTTTTAATTGCAGAGTAGTGTTCCATTGTGTAGATATACCACATCTTCTGAATTCATTCCTCCATTGAGGGACATCTGGGTTCTTTCCAGCTTCTGACTATTATAAATAAGGCTTCTATGAACATAGTGGAGCATGTGTCCTTATTGCATGCAGGGGAAGCCTCTGGGTATATGCCCAGGAGTGGTATAGCCAGATCCTCTAGGAGTGTTATGCCCAGTTTTCTGAGGAACCACTAGACTGCTTTCCAGAGTGGTTGCACCAGCTTGCAATCCCACCAGCAGTGGAGAAGTGTTCCTCTTTCTCCACATCCTTGCCAACAACTGCTGTCTCCTGGCTTACTCCAAGTGAGACACACCAGGGTTGGAGTGGAGAGAACTACTATACTTAAGGGTAGATTCCATGACACTATTACTATGGTAAATAGAAAGGGAATTCAAGTGTACCTTTGCATATGTGTGTGCACATGTGTGCATGTGCGTGTGCATGTGTTTATGTGTGTGTGTGTCTCTGTGTGTGTGTGTGTGTGTGTGTATGCGAAAGACAGGAGGAAGAATGTATGTTCTGAGGATTTGTGGTGTCTGAACACCAAATACATGATAACCACTCAAACATAAAGATACCGTCAAGAATGGTAGGTGGCAATAATCACTATTCCTTAATCTCTCTTAATATTAATGGTCTCAATTCCCCAATAAAAAGACATAGACTAACAGACTGGATATGTAAACAGGACCCAGCATTTTGCTGCATGCATTAATGATATTTAATTCTAGTTATATATTCTTTCTTTCATTATATTGAGGACTTCTAATAATGGTTCATTTTAGAAAAGATAAATGAACTTAGAAACATTCAGATTTTAGCATTATCTTTCCTAATATGCATGCCTAGTTTAGACTACAACAATAAATTTATTTTAGATGGCCCCTTTTCTGGTGAACAACAAATTTATAAATCCCTCTGGATATCAATTCAACATGAAACAAAAAGTAAAACTGGATACAGAATATGACATTCCCTCTGCTATGAATCTTCTACCAGCTCTTGGACTTAATATGAAAATAGCAAAATTTTCCCATTTTCTGCATGGTCATCAATTATATATAACTGAAGATATGATAAAGTGGGCTGCAGACATTAGCGACATGAATTCATCTTAACTATGATTCATAACTATAAATAAATAAATACCACTTATTCAAATTTAAATCATAAAACATATATATCACAGTAGGTTTATAATATTATTTTAAAACAATAATATTTTATTAGCTGTACTTGTAAATAAAGGAAAATTTTCAGTGACATGGATGCAAATCACAGTATTTATTGTGGAGTAAGTCTAACTCTTTTTACTAACACATATCTAATTTTTTTTTAGACACTAAGTTCAGTATGTAGTATGATCTGCAGTATAGGATTCTGAAAACCCCTTCAGAAAGGAAAGGATGTCTGCTGTTTTGATTTTATTCCATGTTCTGAGAATAAAATTTCCAACATGACAGATAATTACATGACTTATCAATTGGAAGTTTGCATTTTAACAACAGGCGAGTTTGTCAGAAAATATATAATGTGTTATCAAAGAATCCATTATATTGCAGTACATAACTTTCATAGATACTAGAAATTTTATGAGTGTGGTATCTGCTTTGTCTCAAGAGTTTCAGGGAAGTTTTGAGTGTGACACAATTGGTAGTACATCAGGTAACTGGAACACATAATACTTATTGTAGGAGTGAATAGAAATAAACAATAAAGCTAAATTTTAATAACAAGACAAGTGCTTAAATAATTCAATTAATTTTTAATATGAGCAAAGTTGAGATGGATGTAGTATTCAAAAACAAAATGCATGACAATGAATGTTCAGCATTACCTTGGGCAGTGTTTGTGCATGTGCTTAATCCCAGCACTCACATTCAGGAGGCAGAGGCACGTGAATCGCTGCAAGTTCAAGACCAATGTGCTCTACAGAGTGAGTTTCTTTACAGGCAGAGCTACACAGAAAAACAATGGCTTGAAAACACAAACAACAAAAAGAACACAAAAGAATGTTCACCATTTTGGCTGTACAACATAATGAAGAATGCAAGAAAAAGTTGAAATTAAATAGGGGATTAGAATAGTGAAATAAAAAGTTTGTTCACATGGCACTAAGACATAAATATGAAAGCAAAATTAATGAATTAAATGTGTTGTCTTTGCCAGTTTAGCACATAATAATATTATATTGCACTTCTTTTGAATTGCTAGTTGCATATATACATATATTTATACATATACATAAAAACAATATTTTTATTGCATTTAATAATGCTGTATTGGTTACAAATATTCAGAATAATAATCAAGTTGTTCTTAAACTTTCTAACACTGTGACCCTTTAACATATTTCCTAATGTTGTGGTAACTCCTCCACAAACCAGAATAAAATTGTTATTATTGCTATTTCATGACTGTAAATTTGCTACTCTTATGAATTGTGATGTAAATAACTATCTGTTTTTTCCAATGGTTGTAGGAAAACCCTGTAAATGGGTAATTCAACCTCTAAAATACTGAAAAGCACTAGATTACCCACATGCTAAGATATCCATTTGGAAAAATAAGATGAATTTAAAATGACTGAATAATAGGGTATGGTAGAACATATGAATTCAGAGAAATTATGGCAGCATTCACAAGACCTCCCAAGCATAAGCCAGACAAAAAGTAAGCACAAATAAGAAGTGAGCACAAATTTTCATGTTGGCAAAGAAGCTATTTGCAATTGATATCTTCCTGTAGAAGCAAAATCAATTTTCTTACTGGAATGCCACTGCATATTTAAGCTACACTTCAGAGCAGACCCCATGCTCAAGAGCTGGCCCAAACAATTTGGACTCCATGTTTTTAGTGGTTTATTTGGGGGGTTTGGGAGGCATCATTTTCCTTTTTTATGAATTAATTGTTTTTATACACTCCATATATTATTTCCCACACCTAAAACCCCACTCCACCCTCTGACTGTGCCACATCCCATAACTTCTTCCCTTCCCCTATCCCCATGTGGATGTCTCAAACCCCCACTCCACCTGACCTCTAAACTTCATGGGGACTCTAGTCTCTTGAGGGTTAAGTGCATCATCTCTGAAGGAACACAGACCCAGCAGTCCTCTACTATATGTGTGTTAGGGGCCTCATTTCAGCTAATGCATGCTGCCTTTTTGGTGGTCCAGTGTTTGAGGGATCAGGGTTTCGTAGTTTTTAAAAGAGAAAGAAAGAATAGGAAACTGGGTGTGTGGAGATAGAGGGAAGGTGGGAGAGGTATTGAAAGAGGAAAGTGAATGACAAAATAATAAAACTGTTTAAAAATTCTAAAAAAACTTTTAAAAGAAAAGCAAGAGTTTAAGTTGATGAATTTTGCTAAGTACATTTCCAACATGTAAGCATTCTTATATTTTCAACATTTGAAACTAAGCAGGACATTTGAGAACCAGCAGCACGCAGGACATGCAACCCTTACAAGGTCTGCCACAGGGAAGACCCCATCTCATGATACTTCCTGGAAAACTAGTTGTATGCAGGGCATTTGAGAGAAAGGGAATCCCAGGTTTACAGATACATAGGCCTGCAGGATAGAGAAGCCACAGTCAGAGACAGCAAGACCAGCTAACACCAGAGACAATTAGATGGCAAATGGCAAATGCAGGATCATTATCAACGCAAACCAAGGCAACATGGCACCATCAGAACCCAGTTCTCCCACAACAGCAAATCCTGGATACTCCATCACATTGGAAAGGCAAGTTCTGGATTTAAAATCCCATCTCATGATGCTGATAGAGGACTTCAAGAAGGACAAAAATAACTCCCTTAAAGAAATAGAGGAGAACATAGGGCAACAGGTAGAAGCCCTTAAAGAGAAAACACAAAAATTCCTTAAAGAAATACAGGAGAATACGGCTCAACAGGTAGAAGTGCTTGAAGAGGAAACTCATAAGTCTCTTAAGGAAATATGAGAGAACATGGGTAAACAGGTAGAAGCCCTTAAAGAGGCAACACCAAAAGAAAAAAAAACATAGGGAATTACGGGAGAACATGGGTCAATATACAGAAACCCTTAAAGAGGAGAAACAAAATTCCCTTAAAGAATCACAGGAGAATATGGGTCAATGGGTAGAAGCACTTAAAGTGGAAACACAAAAATCCTTTAAAGAATTTCAGGAAAACACACACAACCAAGTAAGGGAATTGAACAAAACTATCCTGTATCTAAAAACAGAAGTAGAAACAATTAAGAAATTGCAAGGTGAGATGTTTCTGGCGATAGAAAACCTTGGCAAGAACTCAACTGAATACAAGAGATAGAAGAAAGAATGTCAGATGCTGAAGATTCCATAGAAAACATTCACTCAACAGTCAAAGAAAATGCAAAATGCAAAAATCTTGTAACACAAAAAATCCAGAAAATCCAGGACACAATAAGAAAACCAAATGTAAGGATAACAGGTATAGAAAAGAGTGAGGATTTACATTTTAAAGGGACAGTAAATATCTTCAAAAAAATTATAGAAGAAAACTTCCCTAACCTAAAGAAGGAGATGGCCCTGAACATAAAAGAAGCCTACAGAACTCCAAACAGATGGGACCAGAGCAGAAATTCCTCCTGTCATATAATAATCAAAACACAAAATGCATTAAACAAAGAAAGAATATTAAAAGCAGTAAGAGAAAAAGGTCAAGTAACATATAAAGGAAGACCTATCAGAATTGCACCAGACTTCTCACCAGAGACTATGAAAGCTAGAAGATCATGGACAGATCTCATAAAAACCCTAAGAGAACATAAATGCCAGTCCAAACTACTATACTCAGCAAAACTCTCAATCACCATAGACGGAGAAAACAAGACATTCCATGACAAAAGCAAATTTGTACAATATCTTTCCACAAATCCAGCTCTACAAAGGATAATGAGTAGAAAATACCAACACAAGGCAGGAAACGACACCATAGATAAAGCAATAAAGTAATCTTCCTTTAACAAACCCAAAAGAAGATAGCTACACAAACAGAATTTCACCTTTAACAAAAAAGATAACAGTAAGCAACAATCACTTTTCCTTAATATATCTTAGCATCAATGGTCTCAATTCCCCAATAAAAGGACATAGACTAACAGTTTGCATACATAAACAGGACCCAACATTTTCCTGCATACAAAATGCCCAGATCAGTGCCAAAGACAGTCACTACTTCAGAGTCAAAGAATGGAAAACAATTTTCCAACCAAACAGTTCTAAGAAACAAGCTGGAGTGGACATTCTTATATCAGATAAAATTGATTTTCAACCAAAAGTTGTCAAAAAAGACAAGGAGGGACACTTCATACTAGCCAAAGGTAAAGTCTACCAAGATGAACTCTCAATTCTGAACGTCTGTGCTCCGAAGGCAAGGGCAACCACATTCATAAAAGAAACTTTACTAAAGCTCAAAGCACACATTACACCACACACACTAATAGTGGAAGACTTCAACACCCCACTCTCAACAATGGAAAAATCATGGAAACAGAAACTAAACAGAGACACAAGGGAACTAACTGAAGCTATGGACAAAATGGATCTAACAGATATTTATAGAACATTCCATCCTAAAGCAAAAGAATATATCTTCTTCTCAGCATCTCATTGTACCTTCTCCAAAACTGAACATATAATTGGTCACAAAACAGGCCTCAACAGATAGAGAAATATTGAAATTATTCCATGCCCCTTATCAGATCGCCATGGCCTAAGGCTGGTCTTAAGTTCAAACAAAAATAATGGAAAACACTCATGAACTTTGAACAATGTTCTTCTCAATCATAGCTTGGTCAAGGAAGAAATAAAGAATGAAATTAAAGACTTTTTAGAATTTAATGAAAATGAAGGTACATCATACCAAAACTTATGGGATGCAATGAAAGCAGTGTTAACAGGAAAACTCATAGCTCTGAGTGCCTCCAAAAAGAAAATGGACAGACCTAACACTAACTGCTTGACACTGCACCTGAAAGCTCTAGAACAGAAAAAAGCAAAAATACCCAAGATGACCAGAAAGCAGGAAATAATCAAACTCAGGGTCAAAATCAACCAAATAGAAACAAATAGAACTATACAAAGAATCAACAAAACAAGGAGCTGGTTCTTTGAGAAAATCAACAGGATAGATAAACCCTTAGCCAGACTAACCAGAGGGCACAGAGGCACTACCCATATTAATAAAATCATGAATGAAAAGGGAGATATAACAAAAACTGTGGAAATTCAAAAAATCATCAGATTCTACTTCAAGAGCTTATACTCAACAAAGTTTGAAAATATGGATAAAATGGCCAAATTTCTAGATACATACCAGAAGCCAACGTTAAATTAGGATCAGATAAACCATCTAAATAGTCCCATAAATCCTGAGGAAATAGAAGCAGTTGTTAATAGTCTCCCATCGATAAAAAGCCCAGGACCAGAGGGGTTTAGTGAGGAATTCTATCAGATCTTCAAAGAAGAGCTAATACCAATACTCTTCAAACTATTCCATGAAATAGAAACTCAAGGAACACTACCCACCTCATTCTATGAAGCCACAATAGTGCTTTTACCTAAACCAAACAAAGACCAAACAAGGAAGGAGAATTTCAGACCAATCTCCCACATGAACATTGATGCAAAAATACTGAACAAAATTCTGGCCAACCGAATCCAAGAATCAAAACTATAATTCACCACGATAAGGTAGGCTTCATCCCAGGGATGCATGGACGGTTCAATATACAGATATCCAACAATGTAATCCACTACATAAACAAACTCAAGGTAAAAAAAAACACATGGTCATTTCATTAGATGATGAAAAGGCTTTCGACAAAATCCAGCATACCTTCATGACAAAAGTCTTGCAGAGATCAGGATTCCAAGACCCATACCTAAACATAGTGAAAGCAATATACATCAAGCTGCTAGCCAACATCAAATTAAACAGAGAGAAACTTGAAGCAACCTGAATAAAATCAGGGACCAGACAAGGCTGCCCACTCTCTCTTTATCTATTCAATATAGTACTTGAAGTCCTAACCAGAGCAATCAGACAACAAAAGGAGGTCAAAGGTATAAAAATTGGAAAGCAAAAAGTCAAAATATCAGTATTTACAGATGATAAAATAGTATACTTAAGTGACCCAAAGAACTCCACCAGAGAACTCCTACAGCTGATAAACAACTTCAGCAAAGTGGCCAGATAAAAAATTAACTCAAACAAATCAGTAGCCTTCCTCTACTAAAAGGATAAACAAGCTGAGAAAGAAATTAGGGAAATGACATGCTTCACAATAGTCACAAAAATATTACATACCTTGGTGTGACTCTAACAAAGCAAGTGAAAGATCTGTGTAACAAGAACTTCAAGCCTCTGAAGAAAGACATCAAAGAAGATCTTAGAAGATGGAAAGATCTCCCATGCTCATGGATTGGCAGGATTAATGTAGCAAAAAGGGCCATCATTCCAAAAGCAATCTACAGATTCAATGCAATCCCTATCAAAATACCAAATCAATTCTTCAAAGATCTAGAAAGAGCAGTTCTCAAATTCATCTGGAATAACAAAAAACCCAAGATATCAAAAATTATTCTCCACAACAAAAGATCTCCTGTGGTAACCCCATCTTTGACCTCAAGCTCTACTACAGAGCAAGAGTGATAAAAAAAACTGTTTGGTATTGGTACAGGGACAGGCAGGAAGTTCAATGGAATAGAATTGAAGACCTAGAAAAGAACCCACAGAACTATGGTCACTTGATATTTGACAAAGGAGCTAAAAACATTCAGTGGAAAAAAGAAAGCATTTTTAACAAATGGTGCTGAATCAACTAGAGGTCAGCATGCAGAAAAATGCAAATTGACCCATTCTAATCTCCTTGTAAAAAGCTCAAGTCCAAGTGGATCAAGGACCTACACATACAACCAGACACACTGAAGCTTACAGAGGAGAAAGTGGAGAAGAATCTTAAACACATGGGTACAGAGGACAAGTTCCTGAACAGAACACCAATAGCTTATGCTCTAAGAACAAGAATCTGAAAATGGGACCTCATAAAACTGCAAAGCTTCTGTAAGGCAAAGGACATGGTGAATAGGACAAAATGGCAACAAACAAATTAGGAAAAGATCTTTACCAAGCCAACATCTGACAGAGGGCTAATACCCAAATTATACAAAGAACTCAGAAAGTTAGACTCCAGAGAGTCAAATAACCCTATTAAAAATGGGGTACAGAACTAAACAGGGAATTCTCAACTGAGGAAACTTGAATGGCTCTGAAAAACCTAAAGAAATATTCAGCATCCTTAGTTATTGGGGAAATGCAAATCAAAACAACACTGAGCTTCCACCTCACACCAGTCAGAATGGCTAAGATGAAAATCTCAGGGAACAGCAAATGCTGGAGAGGATGTGTGGAATGAGGAACACTTCTCCATTGTTGGTGGGATTGCAAGTTGGTAAAACCACTCTGGAAATCAGTTTGGTGTTTCCTCAGAAAATTAGATATAGTACTACCTGAGGACACAGCTATACCACACCTGGGCATATACCCAGAAGATGCTCCAACAAGTAATAAGGACACATGCTCCATTATGTTCATAGCAGCCTTATTTATAATAGACAGAAGCTGGAAAGAACCTAGATGTCCTTCAACAGAGTAATGGATACAGAAATTGTGATATATATATATATATATATGGGAGTATTATTCAGCTAATAAAAACCATGAATTCATGAAATTCTTAGGCAAATGGATGGAACTAGAAAGTGTCATCCTGAGCAAGGTAACCCAATCAGAAAAGAACCCACATGGTATGCACTCACTGATAAGTGGATGTTAGCCCAAAAGCTCAAAATGAACAAGTTACAATTCACAGACCACAGGAAGCTCAAGAAGAAGGAGGACTGAAATGGGGGTGCCTTGGTTCCACTGTGAAAAAGAACAAAATAGAAGCAATAAAGGAGACAAAGGGTGGAACAGAGACTGAAGGAAAGGCCACTCTGAACTCCCTACCCATGACTCATCCTATAAACAGTCACCAAATCCCAACACTATTATGGACAAGAAGTACATACCGAAACGACCACATCAAGTTAGTCTCCAGAGGGGCCCTGTCATAGCCTTACACATATAGAGGCAGATGCTAACAGTCAACCATTGAACTGGGTATGGTGCCCCCAATGGAGGAGTCTGAGGGCAGTCCGGTGGAGCTGAAGGGGTTTACAGCCCCATGGGAAGTTCAATGATGTCGGCTATCCAGATGCCCCAGGACTCCCAGGGACTAAACTATCAATCAAGGTGTACACATGGTTCCAGCCAAAAATGTGGCAGAAGAATGTCTTGTTACACATCAGTGGGAGGAGTGGTCCTTGGTCTGGTGAAGGTTCAATAGATGCCCCAACAAAGGGAAATAAAGTGAGCAGGAGGTGGGAGTGGGTCGGTGGAGGGACTTACACTTGGGGGCAGGGGACAGGAGGAGGGGTTGGGGACTTTTGGGGCGGGGGGATAATGGGAAAGATTTTAGCATTTGAAATGTAAATGAAGATTATATTATTATGTAAAAAAGAAAATAATAATAATAAAAGAACTATGATGACTTGGTTGCCTCATCCTGTATCATTTCCTGAAGCAAGAGATTATCAATTTATTGGTTTAAAGGAAATTTTTCTCTTATGACTTGTATTTCAATGCTGTGTTGAAAATAATAAATAAAAATATGGTTGTGTTACTAACTGGAATATGGAAATGATCAATAATTCCAACCAGAAAATTATAGGTATTTGAGGGAAAGAACAAGTTAATTAACATTATTTAGGTATTATTCACAGTGTTTATAAACAATAGACAATTTGACTCCGTAAATGTTTATAATAATTTTTCAGCTAAAAATAAAAAGGGTCTGAAAAGATACTTCAGAAATAAAGGCTGCTTTTCCAAATGGCCCAAATTCAACTCCCAACATTCATGTGATGGCCTAAATCAATGCAAACTCTGGTTCTAGGAGATAAAATGCCTTCTTCTAGCTTCTGTGCACACTTCCCACATGTGGTGCACAGACAGACAAAACATATGCATGCATAAAAATAAATATTTAAATAGAATTAGTGGTAGATAAAATGTTTCAGAAGTTGAAAGCAATTATTGTTCTTGCAAAGGACCAAGGATTTGTCTCTGACATTGACATGATTATCCACTACTATCTATAACTCAAGTACCAGGAGATGAACAACATTTATGAACATTGCAAGTACCAAGTAGACACAGGCACACAGGTACACCAAATACAATGAAGAAAATATACATGCAGGCAAATCTTCAAGCTCATAAATAAAAATAAAAATCTTCTTGAAATAATAAAACATAATAGTAAAAAAAAAAATGAAGATAGGAGCCTTACAGTTTCTGTCTGTATCTGGAGAACATCCTCTGATACAGGGTTGCATATACAGGTGGTACAGGGTGATAACTAGCCTCCCAGAAGTGCAGGCAAACTTGGGAGCACAGGTAGGACCACTGCAGCTGCTCAGAGGAACCTGCCCTGAAACCTCGGGACACAAGTACCATTCCACAGCCCTGAAGTGGGAACTACCCAGTTTCTGTCTGGTGCCGGAGAACATCCTCTACTACAGGGCTCAATACCCAGGTGGCACAGGGAGAGAGCAAGCCTCCCAGGAGTGCAGACAAGCATGGGAGCACAGGTACGACCACCCATGCTGCCAAGCAGAACCTGCCCAGAATCCTCAGGACACAAGAACACAAGGGCAGTCTGGGACAGGAGTCTTCCAATTTCTTTCTGCGCCCAGAGATGATCCTGTACCACAGAGCTAAAAAATATTGCCATGAGGGAGGTGGTCTCCCAGGAGTGCCTACACACCTATGTGCACAGGTAAGACCACCACTTCTCTTCAAATTCTTGGCGCAAGAAGAACTGGCTCAGATCCAGCAGAACACGGGATCCAAGGATCAGCTGGGGACAGGATCCTTCTGGTTTCTGTCTGCACCCCTGCACAGCTCTCTATACCTAAATTCCTCCCAGAGAGAACTGGTCTCCCAGGAGTACTGATACCCAGCTTGCAGGGAGGATAAATCACATTCAGACACAGCAAGATCAGCTAACACCAGAGACAACCAGATGGTGAAAGGCAAACACAAAAATATTACCAACAGAAACAAAGGCAACATGGCAGCATCTGAACCCAGTTCTCCCTCCTCAGCAAGTCCTGGATACCCCCACACACTGGAAAAGCAAGATTTGGATTTACAAACTCACCTCATGATGCTGACAAAGGACTTTGAGAAGGACATAAATAATTCCCATAAAGAAATACAGGAGAACACCTGCAAACAGGTACATGTTCTAAAATAGGAAACAGAAAAATCCCTTAGAGAATTACAGGAAAACACAAACAAACAAATGAAGGAACTGAACAAACCATCCAGGATGTAAAAGTAGAAGTAGAAACAATAACGAAATCACAAAGGGAGACAATGCTAGAGATAGAAAACCTAGGAAAGAAATCAGGAATCATAGATGCAAACATCAACAACAAAATACAAGATATAGAAGAGAAAATCTCAGGTGCAGAAGATACCGTAGAAAACATTGACACAACAGTCAAAAAATGCAAAATGTTTCTAGCTGAAAACATCCAGAAAATCCAGAACACAATGAGAAGAGCAAACCAAAGTATTATAGGTATGGAAGACTGCAAAGATTTCCAACTTAAGAGGGCAGTAAACATCTTCAACAAAATTATAGAAGAAAACTTCCCTAACTTAAATGACCATGAACATGCAAGAAGTCTACAGAACTACAAAAGATTAGACAAGAAAAGAAATTCCTTCTATCAAATAAAAATCAAAACACAAAATGCACTAAACAAAGAAAGAATATTAAAAGCAGTAAAGGAAAAAGGTCAAGTAACATATAAAGGAAGACCTATCAGAATTACACCCCACTTCTCAACAGAAACCATGAAAGCTAGAAGATCCTGGACAGACCTCATACAGACCCTAAGAGAACAAATGCCAGCCCAGACTATTATACCCAGGAAAATTCTCAATTGCCATACATGGAGAAACCAAAATATTCCTTGATTAAACCAAATTTACACAATATCTTTCCACATTTCCAGCCCTATAAAGGATAATAGATGGAAAACGCAACACAAGGAAGGAAAGTACACCCAAGAAATAGCAAGAAATTAATCTTTCAACAAACCCAAAAGAAGATAGCCATACAAACATAAAAATAACATCAGAAATAATAGGAAGCTACAATCACTATTGCTTAATATCTCTTAACATCAATGGACTCAATTCCCCACTAAAAAGTCAAAGACTAACAGACTGAATATTTAAACAGGACGCAGAATTTTGCTGCATAGAGGAAATGCACTTCAGTGTCAAAGACAAACACTACCTCTGAGTTAAAGGCTGGAAAACAATTTTCCAAGCAAATGGTCCCAGGATACAAGCTGGAGTAGCCATTCTAATATCAGATAAAAACAACTTTCAACCAAAAGCTATCAAAAAAGATAACAAAGGATGCTTCATGCACATCAAAGAAAAAATCTACCAAGAAGAACCCTCAATTATGAAGATCTATAGTAAGAATGCAAGGTCACCCACATTCATAAAAGATACATTATTAAAAGTTTGCTCAAATCACACATTGCACCTCACACAATAGCAGTGGGAGACTTCATCCCCCCACACAAACACTCTCATCAATGGGCACATCAGGGAAACACAAACTAAACAGAGACACAGTGAAACTAACAGATGTTATGGACCAAATGCATTTAACAGATATCTATAGAACATTTCATCCTAAATCAAAAGAATATACCTTTTTCTCAGCACCTCATGGTACCTTCTCCAAAATTGACCATATGATCAGTCACAACAGTCCTCAACAGATATAAGAATATTGAAATAATATCATGCCTTCTATAAGATCACTGCAGATTAAGGCTGGTTTTCAATAGCAACACAAAGCCCAGGTACACATGGAAGATGAACAATGCTCTACTCAATGATAACTTGTTCAAGGATGAAACAAGTAAAGAAATCAAAGACTTTTTAGAATTTAATGAAAATGAAGGCACAGCATACCTAAACTTAGGGGACACATTGAAGGCAGTGCTAAGAGGAAAATTCATAGCTCTGAGTGCTTCCAAAAAGTAACTGGAGAGAGCATACACTACCAACTTAACAGCACACCTGAAAGCTCTAGAACAAAAAGCTGATACATCCAAGATGAGTAGACAGCAGGAAATAAAACTCAGGGCTGAAATCAACCAAATAGAAACAAAAAGAATGATACAAAGAATCAACAAAACCAGGAGCTGATTCTTTAAGAAAATCAAAAGGACTGATAAACCCTTAGCCAGACTAACTAGAGGGCACAGAGACAGTTTCCAAATTAACAAAATCAGAAAAGAAAAGGGAGATACAAAAACAAAAACTGAGGAAATTTTAAAAAAGGATCAGATCCTACTACAAGTATCTATACTCAACACAACTGGAAATTCTGGATGAAATGGACAATTCTACTTAGGGAATCATAACAAGAACTTTAGAGAGACTATGCACATTAGTATCAACCTAATAATAGGATCACATAGTGAATTAATTTAATGGAAGATTTACAGTAATTCTATAGCACAAGGACATTTTAGTTTCTTATGCTTGCCTAGCAAATGTGTTCAATCCCTGGCATTCAATCAATGACAGATATAAAGAATATACTGATAAATATTCTCAAATTTTTATTTTGGTTGCTTCTAAACTCAATTGAGTAGTTTTGGAGTAAACTAAATAAATAATTAATGTCATAATGTTTAAAAAAATGATATTCTTTGTAAAATAAGGTAAAATAAAATATGATGAAACAACTTCAATAATAAATGTATGCCAGTGAATGATTCAAAATATAACTGGAATTATTACATTTCCCAAAATAATATTTTCATTGCTGGATTAAAGTTTACAATATTTATGCATTATTAGACAACACATCTTGTGAAAGCTATATCATCCACATGACCATTAAGTAGCTCAGATCCACTATGACTGGAAGCACATAGCTTGTAACTTGATTCCTAATGGCATAATGAACTTATGTAGATAAATGACTAATTGACAGATAGATGGTAGATAAATAAATGCTGGACAGTTATTTTGCTCTTGCACAGGACCTGAATTTAGTTCCCAGAATTGGTGATGATGGTTCACATCCATCTGCAACTCTACCTTCAGGAAATTTGATGTTTTCTTCTAATCTTCATGAGTACCAGGCACATACATGGTACATATGCACACATGCAAGAAAAACACTAATACACATAAAATTAAAATCTAAAAAATACATTTTAAAAATACGGAGATACAAATAGATACGTTATAAGATATCATATAAGTTGAAACATAAGAGATAATAAATTTGTTCTTGAAGTTAGTGAATCTATACATATTAAATATTGAAAATGTCATAGTGATTCAATTACTATACATTTTCAAGTAAAATAGGAAAATTTTAAGTATATTCATTAAATATAATGTAGTCAGTTATGGTGTGTAAAAAATACCATTATCCTGTGTCTATTTGAAGTTTTGCTGAGCTTCCCTGACCAATAACTACTAGGTTTCTCATGCACTGTGATTTTCATTTAATGACCCATGCCTTAAGTGAGTAACCAAATAACTTCATATAAGATGATGTTTTTAAAGGAATTACTGTTGTTGTTGTTGTTGTTGTTGTTGTTATTGCTGTTGTCATTTCTCTCATTTTTTAAAATGGTAATTTATAAGATTTATTTCTAAAGTACTGACTATACAACTAAAACAGCTCAATGGCTGGGCCACTTACTAACCTCCAAGATTTCTAAGTTATTACTTGCTATATCTACATTTTACCTTTGCTCCCTTGGATATCATTGGGCAGCATGCTTGGGACCACTTATACCTGGCTTTTATAGGCAGGCTGTCTTCCTGTCCAGCACCTCTCAGGCATGGTGTCTCTCCTTTGCTCCCATCATGGCAGATCACCCTATTCTTCCTCTTTCCTTGGTCCCTTGCTTGGGAATCCTAAAAGTCCTACCTCTGGCTTGCTTCCCATCCCTTGGGCACAGGCAACTTTATTTACCTGTCAAAACCTTTGGGAACAGGATTCCCTCAGTCTTATGTACAGGACACTGCTAACAGGTTTTTGGGTAACATAAGAAGCATGAGAATAAAAGCATCTACAAGAAAGCATTTTTACTAACCATTCATCTGACAGAAGGATAATATCCAAAATATATAAATAAAATAAGAAGTTAACCTTCAACAAAACAAGTAACCCAATTAAAAATGGGGTACAGAACTAAACAGAGAACTTTCAAGAAAGGAATCTCAAATGGCCAAGAAGCACATAAAGAAATCTTCAACAGACTTAGTCATCAGGGAAATGTAAATTGAAAGAATCCTGAGATTCAACCTTATACCAATAAAAAAGGCTAAGATCAAACTTTCAACTGACAGAACATGCTGGTGGAGGATAAGGAGAAAGGGCAACACTCCTCCATTGCTAGGAACATTGCAAATTTGTAAAACCACTCTGGAAATCCATGTGACAGTTTATCAGAAAATTGGTAATAGTTCTACCTAAAAAACAACTATTCTGCTCCTGGGCATATACACAAAAGAAGCTAAACCATAACCCAAAGACATGGGCTCCATTATATTCATGGCAGCTTTATTCATAATAGATAGAAATAAGAAGCAACCCAGATGCCCCTTAACTGAAGAATGGACAAGAAAATGGGAGTCATTTACATAACGGAGTACTATTAAACTATTAAAAACAAGGACATCAAGAATTTTTCAGTCAAATGGATGGGACTAGAAAATTTCATCTTAAGTGAGGTAATCCAGACCCAAAAGGACATGTGTGGTATGTAATCACTGATAAGTATATATTAGTAAAAAAAAAGTGCAGAATACCCATGATACACCACACAAACCCAAAGAAGATAAATAAGAAGGAAAGATCAAGTAAAGATGCTTGAGTCCCATTAGGAGGGGGAACAAAATAGTCATAGGAGGAAGAGGGAGGGAGAGAAGAACCTTGCTGGGAAATGGGAGGGCAAGGGGAATAAAGGAGCAGGATTGGACATGGGGAGAGACAGGAGTCCCAGAGGGCCAAGAGAATGAATGGAAATATGCAGCTACCAGGAGGGGACTAGGGGGATTCTCTAGGAAGTCCCAGAGACCCAGAATGAGGAAGGTTCCCAAGAATCAATGCAAGTGACCTTAGCCAAAATGCCTAACAATTGGGATATGGAACATGAAGAGACCAGCTCGAGCAACGAGACTAGATCTCCAGTGGAGGGATGGGTACAACAACCCACCAACAAAACTTTTGAACCAAAATTTGTCGTGTCTAAAAGAAATACACAGACAAAGACAGAGAAGAGACTGAAGAAATGGCTAGCTAGTGACTGCTACATTTTGAGATTCATCTTATGGGCAGGCACCAATCCTTCACACTATTAATGATGCTGTGTTGTACTTGGAGACCGCAGCCTAGCATAGCAGCCCTGTAAAAGGCCCTATTCAGAAGTTTACTGAGATAGATGCAGATACACACACTGACAAACATTTGATGGAGGTACAAGACCCCTATGGAAGAGTTAGGGGAAGGAATGAAGGACCTCAAGGAGATGGCAACCCCATGAGAAGACCAAAATTATCCTCTAACCTGGACTCCAGAGAGATTCCAGAGACAATCAAAAAGAGTTCATGGGCTGGTCCAAGGCCTACAGCACATATATAGAAAAGGGCTCCAATTTCTGGCCTCAGTCAGAGAGGATTTACCTAACCCTGTAGAGACTTCTTGCACCAGGGTGGGGATATATGGAGGCTACCCTCTCAGAGGTAAAAGGAAAAAGGGGTGTGGGAGGCACTCTGCAAGAGAGGACCAAGAGCGGACAGCATTTGGGATGGGAAGAAAGAAAGATGAAAGAAAGAAGAAATACAGAGAGAGAGAGAGAGAGAGAGAGAGGTGGGAGAGAGGGAGGGATGGAAGGAGGGAGGGAAGGAGGGGAGAGGAAGAAAGAAAGAAACAAAGAAAGAAAACCAAAGAAGACCAGCTCCCAAATAACAACTCAAGTGGATCCAGAATAGATGGTATAGCAGAAGCCAGGGACCTTGAACTAGACCAATGACTCACTGCAATGAACATATGCAAGTAAAGATATTTAGCAAAAGGGTATACTGTGGGACACGCCATAATACCTTGCAGCTTCCATGACAAGATATTTTTTAATCTTATTTTCTTCTTTTGTTTTTTTTTCTTTTTTTTTTGTGGACAGGGTTGCAAGGGCAAAGAGTAGGTTGATAGAGATAGATAGATGATAGATAGATAGATAGATAGATAGATAGATAGATAGATAGATAGATAGATAGATAGATAGATAGATAGATAGATAGATTGATTGATAGAGATAGAGAGATAGAGACAAAAAGATAGAGACACGGACAGAGAAAGAGAAAGGGAAAGAGAGATAGAGATAGAGAGAAAGAGAAAGAGAAAGGAGAGAGAAAGAGAGATAGAGACAGATGGAGATAAAGGGAGGGGAGATGAGTATGATTGGTGTAAATAAATGTGAAATTCACAAAGATTTAATTCTTTTATTTTTATTTTTTATTAAATATATTCTTTATTTACATTTCAAACAATTTCCCCTTTCCTGCCTGCCCTGAAAATCCCATAAACCATCTCCCCTCCCCCTGTTCCCCAATCAACCCCCTCCCACTTCCCTGTCCTAGTATTCCACTACACTTCTGCATTGAGCCTTTCCAGGACCAGGGGACCCTCCTCCCTTTGATGTCCAACATGGCTATCCTCTGCTGCCTATGCATCTGGAGCCATGGGTAACACCATGTGTACTATCTAGTTGATATTTTTGTCCCTGGGATCTCTGGAAGTACTGGGTGGCTCATATCATTGTTCCTCCTATGGTGCTGTAAACCCCTTCAGGTTCTTGTGTCCTTTCTCTATCTCCCCCATTGGGGACCCTTGCTCAGTTCAATGACTGGTTGAGAGTGTGCCCCTCTGTATTTGTCATGCACTAGCAGAGCCTCCCAAGTGACAGCTATACCCGGCTCTGCTCAGAAAGTACTTGTGGGCATCAATAATAGTGTCTGGGTATTGTAACTGTATATGGGATGGATCACTAGGTGGGGTAGTCTTTGGATGGTCTTTCCCACAGTCTATGCTCCACACTTTATCTCTGTATCTCCTCTGTGGGTGTTTTGCTCCCCTTCTAAAATGGACCAGAGTATCCATACTTTATTCTTCTTTTTTCTTGGGCATCATTTGATATGGTATTCCAAGCTTCAGGGCTAATATCCACTTATCAGTGAGTGCATGCCGTGTGTGTTCTTTTATGATTGGGTTACCTCACTTAGGATGATATTTTCCAGTTCCACCCATTTGCCCAAGAATTCACATTTACAACTCAATATCAGCCCTTTCTCTCCTTTCAGTACTCTGCCATTCAAATCCTCCCCCATTATCCATTCTGCCTCAAACACCCTCTGAGTATCAACCACCCCCATTCCCACCCCTGCACTTCAAGTTACTGCAGGACTAGACACATCTTCTCCCACCAAGGCCTGAAAAGGCTGTCCATTTAGGGGTGTGGGATCCACAAACAGGCAGGTAGGCAACAGGCTCAGGGACAACTCTTGCTCCAGTTGTTTGGTGGGCCCACACGAAGACCAAGCTATTCATCTGCCCCATATGTGCAAGGAGCCTAGTTTCAACCTGGGATCACTTTAAGTGACCCAAAAAAATCTAACAGAAAAAGTATTTTTAAGACTACACTTTTTTATGTTATAATGTTTTTTTCTTAGATATTTGCTTAGATATTTTCTTAGATATTTGCTTTATTTACATATCAAATGTTATCCCCTTTCCTCATTACCCCTGAAAATTCCCTATAACATCCCCCCCTCCACCTGCTTATCAATCCCCTCCTACTTTCCTGACCTGGCATTCCCCTACACTGGGGCATTGAGTCTTCACAGGACTAATGGCCTCTCTTCTCTTCGGTGTCTGAAAAGGCCATCCTCTGCTATATATGTAACTGAAACCATGGGTCCCTCTATGTGTACTCTTTGGTTGGCAGTTTAGTCCCTGGGGATCTCGGGGGCTATTGGTTGGTACCTACTATTATTCCTATTGTGGGGCTGTAAATAAAAGACTATACGACTATATAGTTTTCTGAAAAATCATCAACTGAGTATGAGAATTTAACTTTTCTAGTAAACTGAGCATCTTCTAGTTAAAAATTTTTGAGAGTTTCATACATGAGTATTATTTTTGTGCCATTTCTACCCCCCAACTATTCTTTTGTCTGTAATACTCTTAAACACATGATGTTTGCTTTACTTATTGTTACCTATGTAAGTACACATAAATGTATATAACATATATATATAATTCTTTGTTAACAATTATATACATATGTAGAATATTATAGTTGATGATAGGTAGATAGATAGATAGATAGATAGATAGATAGATAGATAGATAGATAGATAGATAGATAGATAGGCATACAGACAGACAGATAGATTCCATTTATTATTGCCTTTATGATGGTGTGTCTAAGATTGACCACTTGAACTTGGATATCAGTTGGCTTATCTGATTATATCATTTTCCCCTTCTCTTTCTTCCAAACCTTCCATATAACTTGATGAATGGGAATTCAAATAAATGGCCTCTTTTTTCATTACTTGTTGATAAACACATGCATTCATACACACATATACACATAGATGCATACATATATGTATATTTCTAAATATGTAGATTTGCTCTTTTACTTTGAAATTTGCTAACTAGTTGGGCCACGTTTGAATTTTTAACAAATCCTTACTTCTGAAGATAACATGAGCTTTGGATAAATGACAAAGAAATCAATTTCAAATCAACAGCCAAATTTCATCACTACTGGCTAGATTTCATATTGGTAAAAGGTGCTTTCAGGCTAATTGGTATAAAATAAAATGTCAGTGGTCTTATCCAACTTTGGATCTAGCATACTGCAATACTTACTTCCAGGCAAGATGGGTTTGATGTTGTGATGTTGGCAGGAATATTATAGGGTCACTAACCATTTTATGATTGGGTTTGACACCTGCTCCAAAGAAGAGACTTTTATGTTTATTATTGCAATCCTGGTCAAAAGTCCATAGCTGTGATAAAAACACTTACTACAACAAATCTGGGAAGTAATGTCATTTATTTCATCTTACAGTTTATAGTTCATAATCAAGAAAACCCAGAACAAGAACTCAAGTCAGGAACCCAGAGTTAGGAAATGAAGAAGAAATCATAGAGAAATGCTGCCTATTGGCTTGGTGCTCATGGCTTTTTTGTCTTAATTCCTTATTACAACCCAGGATGACCAGATCTGTGGTAGCACTTCCCAATGTGAGCTATAAAGATGTACATCAGACATTATTCAATAAAACACCTAGTGAGTCTTCCTAAAACTCTATCCTAGGTATCTCCCCAACCTATGAGATACATTTAGTTCTGGGTCCCACATCTAGTTCCTAAATCAAATCTGGCATCCACTACCTGTGGATTCACAAATAATCTCAAGACTTCTTGAAAGACATAACTTACATTTTTCCCAACAGAAAGACATTTTAACATAACACTCAATCTATCCACATAGGCATATATACCATTAAACAATGGAAAATGCATCCTGTTCAGTGGTCAAGTACAATATGTCCACCTGACTTTATTACCCGAAGTTATTTCCAACCTGTAGACCCAGCTTACCCATGTATCTGCTCTTCTATCCCAATCTGCTCTGTCTATATCAGACGTAGAACCAATAAAAGAAGTTCATATATCCAGACTTCATCACAAAATACCAAAAATATGAAAAATTAGGACACTATCTTCTCTACAAAATGTACAAGTACTCCAGAAATGTTTGCCAAGGAAATTTATTTAGATAGACACCAGAAGACAGAGTTTAAAAGAGCAATCATAAATGAAATCAAAGACTTTACATAATTTAAAGAAGTCACAAAGAAATAGTACAATGAAATTTTAAAAATGGCCTTGTCAGACATCAATTAGAAGGAGAGGCCCTTGGTCTGAGTAGGGCTCGATGCCCCAGTGTAGGGGAATAACAGGGTTGGGTGGCAGGGGCGGGTGGGTGGGTGGGGAAGCACGCTCATAAAAGCAGATGGAGGGAGGATGAGATATGGGCTTTTCAGAGGGGGAATCAGGAAAGGGTATAACATTTAAAATGTACATAAATAAAATAACCAATAAAAATATTTTAAGAAAAAAATTAAAGAAAAAGAACTTAAGATTCAATGCCTAATTGATGCCCAAGAAAAATACAACAATAAAACTGATAGAAATGACAAAAACAACCTAGAGGTTAAGAGCGGAATTCAATGAGGATAATGAAATATTGAACAGCAATTAAGTTGATATAAAAATGGAATAGGAAAACTCATTAACTTAATAATAACAGTCAGAAAAATCCCTTACAAATAGAATGAATTAAGCAAATGAGAAATTATCAGAATTTGAGAATAATGTACAGGATATAGACAAAATGAGTAAGTAATGTGGAAATTGTTTTTAAAATAAAACAAATCAAATTATAAGACACACAGAAAATGTGAAACAAAAGAAAAGAAAAAAGAAGAAAATTGTAACCTTCAAATTCTATGCATTGAGGAGGTAGAATAATCCCAAGTCTAAAGCATAGAACAGACCTTCAACAGGATCATAAAAAGTTTCCAAATCAAGTAAAGACACATCAAAACCAATAAAAGAAGCACACAGAATTTTTAATTAATAATAGTAGAAGAGAAAATAGCCATGGTATATGATATTTAGGGCACTAAATATACAAAACAAAGAAATTGCATTAAACATTTCAAAAGATATAACTCAAATAATAAATGAAGGAAAATCCATCAGAATTATTGCTGATTTCTCAATGAAAAATTTGAAAGAAGAGTATGGAGCAATGCATTGTCAAGTCCTTAAAGGCTATGATGGCCAACCTAGAATAATATATGCAGAAAAACTATGTCATAACTAAGGGAGAAAGGAAAATGTTCTACAGTATAAACAAGCAACAAATCAAACCTAACAAAAACATGAGAGACAATATTACAGGTTGAAGATACAAAAAGCATAGCTAAGAAACTGTGGAAAGATAATGATTAAAGCACTACCAGGACAGAGAAGCAAGAGGGGGTTGAATGGGGAACAGAGGGAGGGAAGGGGGCTTATGGGACTTTCAGGGAGGGAGGGAACGGGAAAGGGAGAATCATTTGGAATCTAAATAAAAAATTTAGAAAATAATTTAAAAAAAGCACTAAGCATAATTGATAACAGAGACAACAACAAAAAAATTCATTAACAGTATGACTACACACATCTTAATAATAGCTTTAAACAAAAATAACCTCAATACACTAATTAAAAGACACAGGTCAACTGCATGAATCAAGAAACACAATCCATCTATCTTGGACCTAAAAACAATACATCTTAGCTTGAGAAGTCTTACATCATACTTTCTGTGAACATATCCTAAGATGTAAAACTTTTCTGAGTGCTCCTTTGACGTCTGAGTTTCTCAAGCTGTAGATAATAGGGTTTAACATGGGAGTAATGACCCCATACAACATAGAGATAAGTCTGTCTCTGGCAGGAGAGTGCTGACTGGAAGTTGGGCGGATATAGGTAAATATAGTTGTGCCATAGAACAAGAAGACTACAAGAAGATGGGAAGCACATGTAGAGAAAGCTTTGCGCTTCCCTTCCACTGATTGGATCTTTAGGATGGTGGAGACAATGTATATGTAAGAGATCAATGTGATCAGAAAAGCTCCAACCCCGAAGATGCTTCCTATTACTAAAAGAAGGATTTCTGCCACATATGTGGATGAGCATGACAGGGCTACCACAGGAGGAATGTCACAATAGTATTGATTAACTCTATTAGAATTGCAGAAAGATAGGCTAAAGGTGGCCATTGTGTGGATGAAGGAGTTCAGAAACCCAGCAGCCCAAGTCCCAAACAACAGCTGCACACAACAAACCTTGGTCATGATGAGGGAGTAACGCAGGGGGAAGCATATGGCCACATAGCGGTCATAAGCCATCACAGCCAGCAAGAAAACTTCAGTCCCAGCTAGGGCCACCAGGAAATAAAGCTGCAAAGCACACCCAACAAAGGAAATGCTGTGGTCCTCAGTCAAGAGATTCTTGAGCATGTTGGGGACAGTAGCTGATGGGCAGAATATGTCCAGCAAGGATAGATTTGCCAACAGGTAATACATGGGTGTTTGAAGCTTTCTCTCAGTCATAATGGCCAACAGGATGGCCCCATTTCCCAGTAAAGTGATCTGATAGATGATGACAAAGGCCACAAAGAGTGGATAGCGAACCTCAGGGAGGTCAGAGAGCCCTATGAGGATGAATTGAGTCACTGTGGTAAGATTATAGACGTCCATCTCCTCTGTCCACAGAATTTTTCTAATGGAAAGGAAAGTACATAATGCAGATTAGAATGATAACACAGGGATCCTGCTTCTGAGAAACTGGGACTATAGTAGAATGTGGTTGAATTGGTTATTATTGCATCCTGGTGGATCATGATCTTTTTCGTGTGTTTTGGATTCTATTTGCAAGTATATTATTATTTTTGTGTCTATGCTGTTAAGAGATATCGGTCTGTAATTCTCTTTGTTGAATCTTCATGTGGTTTGAGTGGCCTCATAGTATGAATAGGGCAATATTCCTCCTATTTCTATTTTGTGTAATAATTTCAGGGGTATTGGAATTAAATCTTCTTTAAATGTCTAGTAGAATTCTGTACTAAAACCTCCTGACCCTGGGCATTTTCATTGTTGTTGTTATTGTTGGGGGACTTTTAATGGTTGCTTCTAATTTACTAGGGGTTATAAGTCTATTTATAGACTTGGTACATATCAAGAAAATTATTCTTTTCTTCTAGATTTTCCAAGTTGATCGATTACAGGTTTGTAAAGTATGTCTTTAGAGTTCTCTGAACTACCTTGTCTATTGTGTGGATTTACCTTTTAGACATTCTTAAACTTCTTTTTATTTATACTATGTTTGAACATACAAAATCCATATTCCATCTCTGGAGGAAATTCACTGAGTAATTAAACAGACCTTGAAAATTCATGAGTCTATTAATCATATAGAATATTTACTTAATTTTAACTTCACAATTCTTTAAAAACTGATCTATTTTTCACATTACCTTAAACATTTGTTTTATTCTGTTATGCCTTATTTTAATGTGCATGATACTAGACACTCCTTCAGTCTAAATTAAGGTAGAATTAATGTATTATACTATTGCTTATTTCATATATTCTACTATTTAATCATATTATATATACATATATATTCAATGGTAGATAAGGCTTTAATACTAAAATTATCAAAATTATAGGAAATCATATCAACAATGAAATAATGAGTGTATGAATGACCTATGAGTTCTTCAACAGATATTTTACTTGGGAGAAATAAATGTAGAAATGGTCCTATAACTTTGACACCATATCTTTAAGATATGAACAATAGCATTTTCATTAACATATGCATAAGGATGATGTTAACTAAATTATTCAGAAAAACTTAATCAAAGTTGTAGAAAATGATATTTTGTTTGGTGGTTTTGAAAGCAAATTTTCTATAGTATCATATATTAGACAATTTGCAGTACAAGCTGATTAGAAAATAAATGAAAATTTACAGTATATAATCTGACTCCTGTTCATTTCCTGGTGAAACAATGAATACTTTCTTCAGTAAGTTAAAATGCAGAGAAATATAATATAAATAATATATATTTGTTTGATCCCCAAAATAAAAAAAGATTTTTATCTTTTGCCACATATAATAAATTTCTACATTTAGGAAGCTAAGACCAGGGGGTTGTAAATTTGAGGCCACCCTGAACTACAAAGCAAACCATGTTCCAAAATAAAAGAAAAAGAGAGAGCACTGCAATGTACTCCTCTTCATTCCTCAGGAAATAACAGATTTGGAACATAACTGCAGAGTAAATAAACTTCTATTGCTAGTCTCTTTATATGTTGAAATATAACAAAGAAAATTATTACAATCATCACAAATATATGTACATCATTATAAAATTAATGAAGGATGTTCCTGAATAACAAACAATGACTGGAACAAAAAATAAATCATATCAATTATTAGTGTCTCTAATTTTCACAACACTATGAAACTCTTAAATTTTATCCTATGTATTAATCTTTCCAATAAAAAAGATGTGCAACTAAAATAAGGCACTTTTATTACAATAGCAACATCTTTATGCAACAAATATTTACTTATACAATAACTCATTGTTTCCTCACACAAATTTAACTCTTTAAAACAAGACTTAAAAGACTTATATTTTAAAATATTCTGATTAAATAAACCTATTCTAATCTTCAGATTATATAATCAATATATACCCCACAAAACCTAATACATTTTTCTTAATTCTATACATTATAGTTTGAATGTATTCTATGAAATTTATGATCCTTGATACACAGAACGTGGCATTTCCTCACATGTAAAGACTGCATATATTTATCAACATTTTCACTCTAATATTAACATAACACATTAACAATTTGTGATGCAATTGAAAGTAAATATTTTTTATCGATAACATACTTCTCAGAAACAAGTATTAGAATCTTATGGAAGGATCAATAGTTTCCTAACTAGAGATTTAGAGATGCTTTATTAAATTCAATCTCTCCAAGTGTATTTTATGATTACTTGATGTACCTAAAAAATACAAACATACAGAGGGAAATTAATAGAAGAACAAGACATATATAAAGAATTATATTTCTATTAACGATTGCCAACAGTTCAAACCTTCTTACCATTTCTGACATAACTCTACATATGACAAATTCTAAAAATACCATACAGGAAAATATTCTCTTTTTAGAATATTCAAGTTTCTATCACATAGGGAAATATAACATAAAATTTAGCAAAAAAAAATATATAGCTTAAATTATAGCACTTATAAAACTATTTTATTAGCATATGTAGCAATAGCAATAAAATATTCCATTTAAATTATACTTGACATAGATTATGTTACCAAAAAATAGTTTCAGAAAGACAAAGTAGATGACCCAGCAAGAATCTCAGCCAAATATTGGACTGAGAACAAGGTCCACCAATAGAGGAGCTAGAGAAAGGACTGAAGGAGCTGAAGGAACTTGCAGCCCCGTAGGAGGAACAACAATATGAACCAGCCAGTACCCCCAGAGCTCCCAGATACTGGACCATCAACCAAAGACTGTACATGGAGGGACCCTTGGCTCCAGTTGCATGTGTAGCAGAGAATGGTCTTTTGGGCATCAAAGGGAGGAGAGGCCCTTGGTACTGAGAAAACCTGATGCCCCAATATAGGGGAATGCCAGAACAGGGAAGTGGGAGTAAGTGGGTTGGTGACCAGGGCGAGGGGGATAGGATAGGGGATTTAAAGAAGGGAAACCAGAAAAGGGGATAACATTTGAAATGTAAATAAAGAAAATATCTAATAAAAAAAGGAAAAGAAAGAAATTACTTCAGTAGGTAAAAACCAAATTAACACTTGTTCTTAGGACTCACACTGGGGGTTAATCCATAATTTATATATTCCCATTCTCTCCTTAGGGAAGCAGGACAATAAGAACTCTAGAGAGAATAACTACATTACTACCAAGTTAGGAATAGGGACACAAAACTAATTAATTTGATATGTTTTAATATAATTCTGTATTACGTGAGTGCCAGTTTCATTCCTTGTAATAGCTCATGGGCATATCCCACCTGAATATACTTGGCCAATAGTAATTCTGTAATAAGATATTTATTTTGTGGTTTTCAAGAGTGCCTTCTGTAAATAACAATGACTTTCCCTGATGTAAAAGTTTGAACTTGCCTTACAAACTATGTTAAAATAGAAGGGTTTATAGTAATCATATGGCCAAAGTAAGGACTATATTGGTGATAGGAAACTACAATTTGTTATTACAAAAACCATTCATTGAACATATCATCACATTTCTTGCAAATAATTTATCTTTATTATAGAGCAAAATTGTTACTATATTCATTAGCACAAATTTTATCTTATGAAAACTATGTGCCATCAACATGAGACAACTGCTGTGAACATAGACACAAAGTTATTTAAACATGCAACTATTTAACTGTATTCTTTTTATTATTTTTTAAATTTTTCTTACTTGTTCAATTTACATTCAGATCACTGCACTTCTCCCTGTTACCCTCTCCTACAATCCTTCCTATATCCTCCTCCCCTTCTCCTCCAAGCAAGACGGGAAACCACTGGGAATTTCCCCCACCCTGGCACTTCAAATTTTTGCAAGCCTAAGTTCTTACTCTCCCACTGACATCAAACAAGACAGTCTGGTTAGTAGAACATATCCAAAGGACAGGCAACAACTTTTGGGATAACACATTTTCTAGGTGTTCAGGACCCACATGTAGGTCAAGTTGCACATCTGCTACATACAAGCAAGGAGTCCTAGGTCCAGGATTTGTATGTTTTTTTAGTTGCTGGTTTATACTCTGAGACCTCCAAGTGTCCAGGTTAGCTGACTCTGTTGGTCTTCTTGCAGAGTTCCTATCCCCTTCAGGACCTGAAATCCTTCCTCCTATTTTTCCGTAAGAGTCCCAAATCTCCATCTACTATGTAGTTGTGAGTGTCACTATCTGTCTGAGTCAGATGCTGGGTGGAACCTCTCAAAGTACAACATACTCATGTCTGCAAGCATAACAATATCATTAGTAGTGTTATGGATTGATATTTGCCTATGGAATAGATATCAAGTTGGGTTGAATAATGGTTGGCCATTTCCTCAATCTCTACTCCATTCCTCATAACTGCATTACTTGTAGACAAAATAAAATTTGGGTTGAAAATTTTGTGAGGGGCTTGGTGTCTCTGTCTAATCCTGGAGATGGTTTCCACCTCTTCACCCCAGTCAACTGCAGATTTTCAGTCATTTTCATGGTCATCTAGCAATCTATTCTCTCATACACAACACCAGATCCTGTTTTGTATTTTTTCTGTTTTGTTTATTTGTTTTGTTTTGTTTTTGAGACAGGGCTTCTCTTTGTAGCCCTAGCTGTTATGGAACTCACTCTGTAGATCAGGCTGGCCTCGAACAAAGAAATCTGGCTGCAACTGCCTCCCAACTGCTGGGATTAAAGAAGTGGGCCACCACTGTCTGGCTCTAACACCAGACCAGAATACCCCATTCCCCTCCACATCCCACCTCCCAGATCCCTCACTCTACCTCCCTCTAAGGACTATTTATTCCTCCCTTGTAAGTGAGATTCAAGCTCCCTTACTTGGGAATTCCTTCTGGTTTAGGTTCTCTGGGACTATGGATACCATGTAACCTGGTATGTGTATTTTATGGCTAATATACACATAAAAGTGAGTATATACCAGGGATGTCCTTTCTGACTAGGTTATGTCACTCATGGTGACATTCTCAATTTCAATCTATTTGCCTGCAAAATTCATCATGGCCATATTTTATTTTTAATTGCTGAATAACATTCCATGGTGTCTTCAATTGAATAAATCTATGTTGTTACCACTTTCTGGCTATTAAGAATAAAGCTGCTGTGAACAGAGTTGAGCAATTTTCTTTGTGAGATATTGGAGTATCTGTTAGGTATATTCTCAGGAGTGGTATAGCTGGGTCTTGAGGTAGAACTATACCCAGTTTTATGAGAAAATGCAAAATTGATTCTCAAATTTGTTTGCAAAAGTTTGCAGTCCCACCAGCAATGGAGGAGTGTTCCCTTTGTTCCACATCTTCACCAGCCTGTGCAATCCCTTGAGTTTTCAATTTTAGCCAATTTGATGGGTGTAAGATGGAACCTCAGAGTTGTTTGACTTGCATATCCTTGATGATTAAGGGCTTTGAACATTTCTTTACAAACTTCTCAGCCATTTGAATATCTCTTGAGAATTTTGTTAATTTCTGTACCCTGTTTTTGTTTGTTGGTTTGTTTGTCTGTTTGTTTTGAAATTCATAGAGCTTTATGGTTTAGGACAGAGGGCCTCATTTTTGCCTGCTCAACCCCAAACGTGAAAACTGTTATTGCTCTGAGATCCCTGGTGATCTCCTTAATAATCTGATCCATTGGAGATTGAAGAGAGTATGACCAGGAAAGCCCAAAGCTTCCTTCCTTAAACAAACTGTAGTATTTACAGTTATTCTTTACACTGGAGGTGAAAATCACACTGGAATTTATCACTAAGCCAAATTTATTTTTCCTTCTTAAATGTCTTTGCTACATAGTTTTACTTTTCTGGTGACTTCTTGTTCTTAACTTCTGGTGTATGCAATGTCTTCATCCTTCTTCTGAATTTTTGCATCTTTCTTGACACCTGGAATTACTCTTGGCTTAGTTTAACTGTCCAAAGTGACTCTAGTTTTTCTGGACCTCAAACACCAAACATCTGAATTTATAGAGACTCCTTTCTTTTTCTGAGACTTTATCAAGATTTCTTCACCTGATATATTTGTTTTCTCTTCAGCTTCACTAGGCTGGGGAATCTCAGTCTGTCTTCTAGACCTCAAGCATGTTCTTTTCCCACTAACTTTGCCCCGAGAAGTAGACTTCTTTGCTCAGTCATCTGGATCCTGCAGCTCTGTCTCCTGGGAGGCAGTCTTCATAGTCTTCTCATTTTTCTTTATCTCATCATTTTCTGCAGATGTATCAAACTTGGGTCTTGGCTGTTTTTCATTGGTTTTCTTTTGGTATCTAGAGCTCTGGGAGGTTTCTGATCTGGAGTGACAGGTTTTCTCACTTGGCTTCTATTTCTTCTGTTTTCATAAGAGTGTTAACCTGCTCTTCCACAGATTCAACTTTGTTTGACACTATTCTCACATGTTTCATCTTCACAGACTCGGGTCATACATGCCTCATACTGCAAGTAGCCCTTTGTTTCTTAGGTTCTGTATGCCTGTTTTTATTTGAGTTATTTGGGTTGTTGGTATATAACATCTTGAGTTGTTTCTAAATTTTGGATATTAGCCCTCTTTCAGATATAGCATTGGTGAAGATACTTTCTCAATCTGTGGGCTGCAATTTTTCCTACTGACAGTATCATTTGCTTTAAAAAAACCTTGCAGTTCCATGAAGTTCCATTGATCAACTAGTAATCTTAAAAGCTGGGCCATTGGTGTTCTGTTAAGGAAGTTGTCTCCTGTACCAATGTGATCAAGGATGTTTCCCTCTTTCTGTTCTGTGAGATTTAGTGTATCCTGCTTGATGTTGAAGTTCTTGATCCACTTGGACTTAAGTTTTGTGCAGGGAGCTAGGTATGGATCTTCATTCTTCTACATGTAGATATCCAATAAGTCCAGCACCATTTGTTGAATATGATTTTATTTTTCCATTATATGGTTTTGGCTTCCTTATCAAAAACTCAAGTGTGGATTTAGTTCTAGGTCCTTATTTAATTCTATTGATCAATACGTCTGTTTCTATACCAATACCATACATATTTTATCACTATTGCTCTGCAGTATAGCTTTAGGAGAGGGATGGTTATTCCTCTCATAGTTCTTGTATTGTTCAGAATTATGTCAGCTAACCTTGAGTTTGTCTTTGCATATGAATGTGAGAATTTCTCTTTCAACATTTATAAAAATTGTGTTGGAACTTTGATGGGTACTGCATTGAATCTGTAGATTGATTTTGGTAGGATGGTCAATTTTACTATGCTAATCCTACCAAAATATGAGCATGGGAGATATTTCCATCTTCTGAGGTCTTCTTTGATTTCTTTCTTCATAGACTTGAAGTTCTTGTCATACAGATCTTTCACTTGCTCGGTTAGAGTTAGAAAAAAATATTTTATATTATTTATGGCTATTGTGAAGGTTGATATTTCCCTAATTTCTTTCATGGCCAGTTTATCATTTTATAAAGGAGAGATACTGATTTCTTTGAGTTAATTTTACATCAACCCACTTTGATGAAGCTGTTCATCAGCTGTAGGAATTCTCTGCTCAAATTTTTGGGGTCACGTATTTATACTATCATATCCATAAATAGCGATACTTAAATTTCTTCTTTCCAATTTGTATCCATTTGATCCCCTTTAGTTGTCTTCTTTCTTTAGCTAGAAATTCAAGAACTATTTTGAATACATAGGGAGAGAGGGGGCAGCCTTATCTTGTCCCTGATTTTAGTAGAAATGCTTTAACTTTTTCTCCATTTAATTTGATATTGGCTATTGGCTTCAAGTATATTGCTTTGATTATGAATAAATATGTGGCCTATATCTCCTATTTCTCTAATATATTCAATAAGAAGGGATATTAGATTTTATCAAAGGCTTTTTTGAGTCTAGTGACATAATCATGTAATTTTCTTCTTTCATTTTGTTTATATGGTGTATTATGCTGATGGATTTTAGTAAATTGAACCATCATTGCATCCCTGGTGAAAAGCGTACTTAGTTTTTTGGATAATGTCTCTAATGTATTCATGGATTCAGTTTGTGAGTATTTCATTGAGTATTTTTTGCATCAATATTCATAAGAAAAATTGATCTGAAGTTCTCTTTCTTTGTTGAGTCTTTGTGTGTTTTAGGTATAATGGTGACTATAGACTCAAAGAATTAGTTTGGCAGTGTATGTTTTCTATTTTGTGGAATCGCTTGTGAAGTATTTGGATTAGCTGTTCATGGAAAGTTTGCTAGAAATCTACACTACAAGCTGACTATGGTGCTTGTTTCTTTGTGTCTTTTTTGTTTGGTTGGGTTTCTTTATGCATTTTTTTTGGTTGGGAGACATTTAATGACTGCTTCTATTACTTTAGGAGTCATGGGGCTGTATAAATAGTTTTCCTGTTCTTGATTTCCTTTGGCAAGTAGTATCAGTCTAGAAAATGTTTGTTTCATTAAGATTTTTCCAACTTTGTGGAGTACAGATTTTAGAAGTAAGACGTAATAATTCATTGAATGTCCTCAGTGTCTGTTGTTATGTCTCCCTTTTTACTACTGATTTTGTTTATTTGAATACTGTCTCTCTATCCTTTGGTTAGTTTGGTAAAGGTGTTGTGTATCTTGTTAATTTTTGCACAAAACCAGCTCTTGGTTTTGTTAATTCATTGTATTATTTTTTTTTGTTTCTAACTTACTGAATTCAGGCCTAATTTTGATAATTTGACTTCTACTCCTCTTTTATATGCATGATTCTTTTTCTTCTAGTGCTTCCAGTTGTACTTTTAACTCGCCAATGTGAAAATTCTCTAATTTCATTATGGAGATAATCAGTGCTATGAACTTGACTCTTACCACTGCTTTCATTTTGTTCAGTGAGATTGGGTATGTTGTGCCTTCATATTCATTGAATTCTAAAAAGTCTTTTTTTCGCATTATTTCTTCCATGACCCAGAGATCATTGAGTAGAGAGTTGTTCAGTTCCCATGATTGTGTAAGCTTTCCAATGTTTCTGTTCTTGTTGAAGTTCAGCTATAATACATAGTGGTCTGATAAGATACAAGGCATTTTTTCATTTTTTTTATATATGTTGAGACTTCCTTTGTGACTATTTTGGAGAAGGACACATGAGGTGCTGAGAAGAAGGCATATATTTTTGTGTGGTGGTGAAATATTTTATAAATGTCTATTAGTTCCATTTGAGTCAAAATGTCTACTAGTTTCATTGTTTCTCTTTTCTATTTTTATCTAGATGTCCTGTCCTTTGGTGAGAGTTGGATGCTGGATTCACCCACTATTAATATATGGTGTTTGATGTGAAATTTAAGCTTTAGAAATGTTTCTTTTACAAATATTGGTACATTTGTGTATGGGGCATGGATGTTAAGAATTGAGATATCATATTGGTAGGTTTTTTTCCTTTGATAAGTAGTAAGTGTCCTCCCTGTCTTGTTTGACTAATTTCAGTTGCAAGTATATTTTATTACATATGAGAATAGCTGCTCAAGCTTGCCACTTGGGTTCATTTGTTTGGAAATATATTTTTACTTTCTTTTTTATTGGATATTTTCTTTATTTACATTTCAAATGTTATTCTGCATTCCCATTCCCCCCCCCCAGAAACACCATAACCTAACCTGTATCCTTCTAGAGGGTGTTCCCCCAACCAACTAACAACTCCCACCTCCCCACCCTCGCATTCCCTACACTGGGGCATTGAGCCTTCACAGGACCAAGGGCCTCTCCTTCCATTGATGCCCAACAAGGCCATCCTCTGCTACATATGCAGCTGGAGCCATGGGTCCCTCCATGTGTATTCTTTGGTTGGTGATTTAGACCACGGGAACTCTGGCAAGTCTAGTTTGTTGATATTGTTGTTCTTTCTAGGTGGTTGCAAACCCCTTTACCTCCTTCAGTCCTTTTTCTAATTACTCCATTGGGATCCCATGCTCAGTTCCCAATGGTTGGCTGTGAGCCTCTGCCTCTGTATTTGTCAGGTACTGGCAGAGTCTCTCAGGAGAGAGCTATTTCAGGATTCTGTCAGCATGCACTTCTTAGCATCCACAACAGTATCTATGTTTGGTGACTATACAGGTGGGTCAGACTCTGGATGGCTGCTCCATGAGTCTCTGCTCTGCACATTTTCTCCAGATTGGTTCAAAGGAGAATTGGAAACCTTTTCTCTAGCCTTTTTCCTTTCTGTAATGTCTATATTTATGGATAAAGTATACTTCTTGTATACAGCAAAATGATGGATCCTGTTTTTGGATCCATAACATCAGCCTGTGTCTTTTTATGAGGGACTTCAGAGGACTGATGTTGAAAGATTGATGACAAGTGATTATTTCCTGTTATTTTGATGGTGGTGATGTTAGTGTTTGTGTGTGTGTGTGTGTGTGTGTGTGTGTGTGTGCATGAGAGAGAGAGAGAGAGAGAGAGAGAGAGAGAGAGAGAGAGAGAGAGAGAGAGAGAGAGAGAGAGAGAGAAAGTTTGTTTTTATGTGTGATTTCCTTATTTTTTCTCCTGTGGAATTATTTATTTCCAGTGTTTTCTTGGATTAGTTATCCTTTGTGGGCTGAAAATTTTCTACTATTATTTCTGTAAGGCTGGAATCATGGATAGATATTTGTCAATAAGTTCTTGTTTTCTCACTCTATGGTGATTGAGAGTTTTGCTAGGTATAGTAGTCTAGGTTGACACCTGTTGCTTTTTTTTAGAGGTTTCACCATATCTGTCCATGCTCTTCCAGATTTTAGAGTCTCTGTTGAGGAGTCATGTATAATTCTGATAGTTCTGCCTTTGGATGTTACCTTGTCCTTTTCCCTTACCAATTTTAATATTGTCTTTGTTCTGTGAATTCTCTGTTTTGATTATTATGTGATTCGAGAATTTTCTTTTCTGATAGAGGCAAGTGGGTGTTCTATAAGTTTCTTGGATTTTTAAAGGAATCCCTTTCTTTAGGTTGGGACAGTTTTCTTTCACAATTTGCTGAGAATATTTTCTGGACCTAGGAGCTGGGACTCATCAACTTCTTCTATACCTATGATTCATAGGTTAGGTCTTTTCATGGTGTCCCAGATTTCCTGGATATTTGTATCAGTAATTTTTAGCTTTAAAACTTTCTTTGAATCCTGTGTCAATTTCTTCAATGTATCTTTGACACCTGAGATTCTCTTTTTCATCTCTTCTATTTGTTGATGATCTGTTCTGCCCATTCTATTCCCTGGGTTTTCCATTTCCAGGATGTCATCAGTTTGTGTTTTCTTGCTTTTCATTCCACTTTCAAACTTGGCACTGTTTTATTTATTTCTTTAAAAGTTTGTTTTTTATTTTCTATATTCTTTATTTACATTCCAAATGATTTCCCCTTTCCCGGTTCTGCCCTCTCCGAAAGTCCCATAAGCCCACTTCTCCCACCCTACCCCCCCATTCCCCAGTCAACCCCCTCCCAATTCTCTGTCCTAGAATTCCCCTACAGTGCTATATCCAGTATATAGGACCAGGGGCCTATCCTTCCTTCCTCTTGGGAAGCAATTGATATGTGAATTGTGTCTTGGGTATTCCAAGCTTCTGGGTTAATATTTACTTATCAGTGACTGCATACCATGTGTGTTCTTTTGCTATTGTGTTATTTCACTAAGGCTGATATTTTCTAGTTCCATCCATTTGCCTAAGAATTCCATGAATTCATTGTTTTTAATTGCTAAGTAGTATTCCACTGTGTAAATATACCACATTTTCTGTATCCATTCCTGAGTTGAGGGACATCTGGGTTCTTTCTAGATTCTGGCTATTATAAATAAGGTTGCTATGAATATAGTGGAGCAAGTGTCCTTATTGCATACCATGGAGTCCTCTGTGTATATAACCAAGAGTGGTCTAACAGGGTCCTCAGGGAGTTTCATGCCCAGTTTTCAGAGGAATAGCCAGACTGCTTTCCAGAGTGGTTGTACCAGCTTGCATTACCACCAGCAGTGGAGGAGTGTTCCTCTTTCTCCACATCCTTGCCAACATCTGCTGTCTCCTGAGTTTGTGATCTTAGCCATTCTGACTGGTGTGAGGTGAGATCTCAGGGTTGTTTTGATTTGCATTTCCCTAATGACTTAAGATGTTGAACATTTCTTTAGGTGCTTCTCAACCATTCGATATTCTTCAGGTGGAAATTCTTTGTTTAACTCTGTACCCCATTTTTAATAGGGTTATTTGTCTCTCTGGAGTCTAACTTCTTGAGTTCTTTGTATATATTAGATATTAGCCCTCTGTTGGATGTAGGGTTGGTAAAGATCTTTTCCCAATTTGTTGGTTGCTATTTTGTCCGATGGACAGTGTCCTTTGCCTTACAGAAGCTTTATAATTTTATGAGGTACCATTTGTTAATTCTTGACCTTAGAGCATAAGCTATTGGTGTTCTCTTCAGGAAATTTTCCCTTGTGCCCATGTGTTCAAGGCTCTTCCCCAGTTTCTTTTCTATTAGTTTCAGTGTTTCTGGTTTTATGGGGAGGTCCTTGATCCACTTGGAGTTGAGCTTAGTACAAGGAGATAAGAATGGATCAATTTGCATCCTTCTTCATGCTGACCTCCAGGAGAACCAGCATCATTTGTTGAAAAGGCTATGTTTTTTCCACTGGATGGTTTTAGATCCTTTGTCAAAGATCAAGTGACCATAGGAGTGTGGGTTCATTTTCTGGATCTTCGATTCTATTCCATTGATCTATATGCATGTCACTGTCCCAATATCATGCAGTTTTTAACACTCTTGCTGTGTAGTACTGCTTGAGGTCCAGGACACTGAATCCTCCAGAAGTTCTTTTACTGTTGAGAATAGTTTTAACTATCCTGGGTTTTCTGTTATTCCAGATGAATTTGAGAATTGCTCTTTCTAAATCTATGAAGAATTGAGTTGGTATTTTGATGGGGATTGCATTGAATCTGTACATTGCTTTTGGCAAGATGGCCATTTTTACTATATTAATCGTGCCAATTCATGAGCATGGAAGATTTTTCCATCTTCTGAGGTCTTCTTCAATTTTCTTCTTCAGAGACTTGAAGTTCTTGTCATACAGATCTTAAACTTGTTTGGTTAGAGTCACACCAAGGTACGTTATATTGTTTGTGTCTGTTGTGAAGGGTTTCATTTCCATAATTTCTTTCTTAGTCTGCTTATCCTTTAAGTATAAGAAGGCTCCTGAATTGCTTGAGTTGATTTTATATCTGGCAACTTTGCTGAAGTTGTTTGTCACCTGTAGGAGTTCTATGGTAGAGTTCTTTGTGTTACTTAAATACACTATCATATCATATCCAAATAGTGATAGTTTGACTTCTTCCTTTCCAATTTGTATCCCTTTGACCTCCTTAGGTGGTAGAATTTTCCATGAAATAGTCAATTTTAACATGTTTCTCTATATATGTCTTAGATTTTATCACAAATAATTTCCTTGTAAATCTTCAATTTTATCAGAAAATGCTTATAATTCCACTTTCAATCAACTTAAAAATACGTTTATCCCTGAGATTCCATCTCACACCAGTCAGGATGGCTAAGATCAAAAACACAGGAGACAGCAGTTGTTGGCGAGGATGTGGAGAAAGAGGAACACTCCTCCACTGCTGGTGGAATTGCAAGCTGGTACAACCACTCTGGAAAGCAGTCTGGCGGTTCCTCCGAAAACTGGGCATGACACTCCCAGAGGATCCGGCTATACCACTCCTGGGCATATATACCCAGAAGCTTTACCTGCATGCAGTAAGGACACATGCTCCACTATGTTCATAGCAGCCTTATTTATAATAGCCAGAAGCTGGAAACAACCCAGATGTCCCTCAATGGAGGAATGGATTCAGAAGATGTGGTATATCTACACAATGGAATACTATTCTGCAATTAAAAACAATGAATTCACGAAATTCCTAGGCAAATGGTCAGAACTTGAAAATATCATCCTTAGTGAGGTAACCCAATCACAAAAGAACACACAAGGTATGCAGTCACTGATAAGGGGATATTAACCCAGAATCTCGGAATACCCTAGACACAATTCGCATAGCAATAGATTTCTAAGAAGATGGAAGGAGAGACCCCTGGTCCTGGAAAGACTGGATGTAGGGGAATGCCAGGACAGAGAAACGAGAGGGGCTTGAATGGAGAAAAGAGGGAGGGAAGGGGGCTTATGGGACTTTAGGGGAGGGAGGAAACGGGAAAGGGGAAATGATTTGCAATGTAAAGTAAAAAAAAAATGGTAAAAAAAATACGTTTATCCCTATCATTTTATCTGTAATTTTCCATGATAATCTTCAATTTTAATATGCTATTTTATATTTTTCTACAATTTTATCAGAAATATTTTCCATGAAAATCTTTAATTCTATCATAAAAGGTTTCTATTTCATTTTTCAATTAATCTAGCAATGTTGCTTATGTCTGCCATTTTACTCTTTAATTTTCCATGAAATTTGTCAATCTTAATGTGATTTTCTATATATTTTTTGAATTTTGTCAGAAACATTTTTTCATGTAAATCTTCAATTTTATCATAAAATGTTTTTGCTTCGTTTTTCAATATAAAATAAAAAAAGAAAAATACCAAGGAGCCTATATGGGATGATACTTGATGCCAGGAATATGTGTAGCAGAGGAATGATTTGGATGACCTCAGTGGGAAAAGATGCACTCAGTCCTATGGAAACTTGATGTCCCAGGGAAGAGTCCTGATTTTTGGGGTGAGGTGGGGATGTATGGGTTTGTGTTGGAACACCCTCACAGAGATGGAGGCAAAGGTGATAGGATGAAGAATTCAGGGAGTGGTGACTGGGAAGGGGGCAAAGTTTGGAATGTAAATAACATTTCATCCTAAAGCAAAATAATACACCTTCTTCTCAGCACCTCATGGTACCTTCTCCAAAATCGACAATATATTTGGTCACAAAACAGACCTCAACAGATATAAGAAGATCGAACTAATCCAATGCCTCCTATCAGATTACTATAGAGTAAGCGTGGTCTTCAATAGCAACAAATCAACAGAAAACCCACATACACATGGAGGCTGAACAATGCTCTACTCAATGATACCTTGATCAAGGAAGAAATAAAGAAAGAAATCAAAGACTTTTTAGAATTTAATGAAGTTGAAGGCAAAACATACCCTAACTTATGGAACACAATGAAAGTGGTGGTAGGAGAAAAACTCATAGCCCTGAGTGCTTCCAAAAAGAAACTGGAGAGAGCATACACTAGCAGATTAATGGCTCACCTGAAAGCCATGGAACAAAAAGAAGCAAATACACGCAGGAGGAGTAGAAGGAGAAAAACTTGAAGCAATCCCACTAAAATCAGGGACTAGAAAAGGCTGCCCACTGTCTCCTTATATATTCAATATAGTACTTGATATTCTAGCTAGAGCAATTAGACAACATAAGGAGGTCAAAGGGATACAAATTGGAAAGGAAGAAGTCAAACTGTCACTATTTGCAGATGATATGATAGTGAACTTAAGTGACCCCAAAAATTCCACCAGACAACTCCTAAGCCTGATAAACAACTTCAGCAAAGTGGCCAGATACAAAATTAACTCAAACAAATCAGTGGCCTTCCTCTACTAAAAGAATAAAAGGGCTGAGAAAGAAATTACAGAAACAACTCCCTTCACAATAGTCACAAATAATACAAAATACCTTGGTCTGACTCTAACTAAACAAGTTCAAGATCTGTATGACAAGAACTTCAAGTCTCTGAAGCAAGACATCAAAGAACTCAGAAGATGGAGAGATCTCAAATTCTCATTGATAGGCAGGATTATTACAAAAAAAATGGCCATCTTGCTAAAAGCCATCTACAGATTCAATGCCATCCCCATAAAAATTCCAACTCAATTCTTCATAGAGTTAGAAAAAGCAATTCTCAAATTTATCTGGAATAACAAAAATCCCAGGATAGCAAAAACTATTCTCAAAAAATAAAAGAACTTCTAGGAGAATCAGCATCCTGGACTTCAAGCTGTACTACAGAGAAATAGTGATTAAAAAAATGCATGATGTTGTAATAGTGACCGGTACATAGATTAAAGGAATAGAATTGAAGACCCAGAAATAAACCCACACACCTACCATAACTTGATCTTTGACAGGAGTTAAAATCTATCAAGTGAAAAAAAGATAGCCCTTTCAACAAATGGCCCTCATTCAACTAGCAGTTAGCATACAGTCTAATGCAAATCAAACCATTCTTATCTCCTTCTTTAAAGCTCAATTAAAAGTGGATCAAGGACCTTCACAAAAAACCAGATACACTAAAACTAGTAGAAAAGAAAGTGGGGAAGAGCCTTGAGCACATGCACACACACAAAAAAATCCTGAGCAGAACACCAATACCCTATGTTCTACAATCAAGAACTGACAAACGGGACCTCATAAAATTACAAAGTTTCTGTAAGGAAAAGATAATGTCAAAAGGACAAAACAGCAACCAACAAAGGGGATAATATTTGAAAAGTAAATAAAAAATATCTAATTAAAAAAAAACACTCAACATAAAGGATTTAATGTCTGGTACTGGGAACCTTGCCAAATACCCGAAACTAGTGAAATCATGGATGTTAAAACAGGACCTGAAACCATCACCTTATTAAACCAATGGAAATTCTAACTAGATTCTAAATATTTGAACTTACATTCAAAACCAAATGAACCCCTCAAAGGAAACGTCTCTTTGAAACAGATGAAACTTACTCCAAAAAACCACAAGCATTCAACATATGGAGTTTTAGAGAGAAGTCCCAATGGATACAAGTACAAAACAATGGCTGCACCCAAAGCTCTGAAAACATTGTAGAAATGGGGGCAGAAAGATTTAAAAATCCAGAGACTCAGAGAGTTTTACTCTAAACCTGTGTGTATCCTGTGAATGTCAGAAGCTACACCCTTAATATCTCACAAGCATTCCTTTATAAAATAATATAAATAAGAAAAACTGCAATAGACATGCCAAAGTACAGGGATAGAAAAGGTTCACAAAGCCTCAGAACTAAATGAAGAACTATAGGTAATTAATAAAAGCTGAGAATGAGAATACATATTCTTGTCTAGAGAAGAGCACACCCACTGGTTATATAATACCAAATAGTCAGCCCTGAATACACACAAAAACATTATAAAAAAATAAACAGATTTTATTTAGGAGAATGTATTGATATTCATATAAATGAATATGTGTGACCTTGAAGGAACAACATTTAAGTTCATAAGCAAAAATAAAAACTCAGAACGACTAAAAACAATCCTGTACAATATAATAAATTCTGAAGTTATCACTATCACTGATTTCAAGTTCTACTATAGCATTATAGTTATAAAAACCACATGGCAGTGACAAAAAACAGACACATTGATCAATGAAATCTAATGAAAGACCCACACGTAAATGCACACACCTATGAACACACATTTTTTTAATTAAAGAAGCCAGAAATATACATTGGGAAAAATAAAGCATCTTCAAAAAGCTGGCTAGTCTAACTGAACATTGGCATGTAAGAGAATGCAAATGGAAGCACATCTATCATCCTGCACAAAACTCAAGTACAAGGGGATCAAAGATCTCAACATGAAACCATATACCTTGAACCTGATAGTAAAGATCCTGATAGTAGAGAATAGCAAATTCTACAGGAAACACCTTCATGAACAGAAGCATGTCAACAGCTCAGGCACTAAGACAGACAATAAATGGGACCTCATGAAACTGAAAAGCTTCTGAAAGCAAAAAGACACCATCAATAGGACAAAATGGCAGCCTGTAGAATGAGAAAAGATTTTCACCAACTCCACAAGAGGGATAATTTCCAAAATGCATTAAGAACTCAAGAAACTAGACATCAAAAATGAAATAATTCAATTTAAAAAGGAGAATGTTAAGGCTTGAGTGATGGTTCAATTAGGAGCACTGGCTGCTCAATTCCTAGCAACTACATAGTGACTGTCAACTGACTGCAAATCTAGTACTAGGGTATTCAGTGACCTTACAGTATAAGACCTGCAAATGGTATACAGACATACTTGTAGGCAAGCACCTAACACATAAAATAATATTTAAATTTTTAAAAATTATGACAGTGGTAAAAGTGTTACAAAAATTGTGGCAATGGCCAAACAGAATGATCACAGTCGAGATCTATCCACTGAGAGAGAGAGCTCACTGCTAGCATTGGCTTGAGGTTTAGGATCTATAGGTTGGATAGCTTGGTGCCCTAGGATATACCAAAACAAAACTGAAAACAAAACATGTGACAATGAATAAAAAAGGCTATGAGTTTGAAAAAAGAGCAAGATGTGAGACAATGGTGGTTCTTAAAGAAGGAGAGAAAAGGGATATATGAAATAGAAACTCAAAAATAAAGTAAAAAATTATTAAGTAAACTGTGCTCATGGAACTAAAAATTAAAAAATTTCAATTAAATTAAAAAATGTCTTTTTGCTTTCAGAAGCTTTTCAGTTTCATGAGGTCCCATTTATTGTCTGTCTTAGTGCCTGAGCTGTTGACATGCTTCTGTTCATGAAGGTGTTTCCTGTAGAATTTGCTATTCTCTACTATCAGGATCTTTGCTATCAGGCTCAAGGTATCAAAAAATTAAGATGAATACATTAATTCATAGATAGCTGCCTTGGAAAATAACACAATGATTTTTACATATTAAAATGTCATGTTTAAAATAAATGGTTGACTTAGCACACTCAACAACTGAAGATAAAAGAGATCCATCTCAGAATAGCAAGACATAAGAAAACAAGGCAAAACTTTAGATCTTTATGAATGTAAGGGAAATTTTAAGAAATGAAGTAATTTAACACTCTAGAAAATTGGTTTATCAGATATATTCTTTATTTACATTTCAAATGTTATCTCCTATCCCAGTTTCCCCTCTCTCAGCCCCTATCCAATTATCTCTACCCCCTACTTCTACAAGGATGTTCCTCAACCCACCCCACTCCCACCGCCTCACTCTCAATTCGCCTGGTGCTAGAAAATTACCTAAGCAAGGAAAAAAGAAAATTAAAAGGAAGATAAATGGTTCATCTAATATAATAGAAGATATATATCATCAATTTGGATGTAGATTACTATGTACCATAATCATAAAACAGCACAAAATACACAGACTATACCACAATATAAGAATTCACAAGTAGAAATTCGGAAAGGATTCAAGTTGTTGTTTTAAATAATGCTCAAACTTGACAGGCATGTATATACTTACCTCTAATTCTAATTCTGGGATAAGAAGAGCAGAAGTACCTCTTTAACTTTAAGGGTACCTGGGTACACACACACACACACACACACACACACCACCACCACCACCACCACCAACAACAACAACAACAACAACAAGAAAAACAGTCAAAAATAGCTACTATAATGAGACCATGAAGTAAAAAGGAATTGTCAATACACATTGCTTAAATATACTAAAAAAAATGTGGAGAGAAAAATCAAGATATTATAGAAAGAACAAATTAGTATTAAATACAAAACAGTCAAGATAGCCTTTCCATACTGAACATGTATGGGTACAAATGTATTCCTACAGCCATTTAAAAAGAAAGATGTACAATGTCCAGAGCGCTTGATGTCCTGAAATTGAAGGAGGAGGATGTCCTCAAATTCCTAACCAAAACAACCTGCTCAGATAACACAAACCTTGATTTTTAGATGAAGCAATACATCTACAGGAGGAAATGTGATCTACATCATAAATCTGAAGAAAAACATGAAAGAAGCTGTTGTTTCAGCAAGGGCTATCTATACTATTGAGAACCCTGCTAATGTCAACATCGTCTCCTTCAGAAACACTGGATAGTGAGTAGTGGAGAAGTTCAATGCTGCCAATGGAGCCATTCCCATTGATGCCTGCTTTAAGACTGGAATCTTCACTAACCAGAATCAAGAAGCTTTTTTTTTCCCCAAAGATTTATTTATTTCATGTAAGGACACTGTAGCTGTCTTCAGATGCACCAGAAGAGGGCGTCTGATCACTTTAAAGATGGTTGTGAGCCACCATGTGGGTGCTGGGTTTTGAACTCAGGACCTTTGGAAGAGCAGTCAGGTGCTTTTACCCACTGAGCCATCTCTCCAGCCCTCAAGAAGCTTTCAGGAAGTCATGACTATCTGATAATGACTAGCCACTCACAGAGGTGCCTTATATCACCCTGTACACATTTGTTCATTGTAACACAAGACTCACCTCTGTAATACATGGAAATTTCATTCCATTCAATAACAAGGGAGTTCACTCAGTGGGGCTATTATGGGAGATGCTGGCCCCAGGGAAGTATTCTATTGATATGGCCCTGGGAATTATTCCACCATTTGGCACTTAGCACCTATGGGAGTGTATGCCTAATCTCTACTTTTATAGAGACTCTTAAGGGTATTTAGAAAGAACAGTAAGATGCTTCTGAGAAGGATGTGACCAAAGGGTACTTGACTGTGCCAGTTACTGAATTCACAATTGCTCAGCCAGAGTGGCTGTAAGTGCATAGATGCCATCTGAAATAATCCAGTAGTTCCTTACTAAAGACTGGAGTAACAAGCCACTGACACCAGTCAGCAGCTCCCATAGTACATAACACTGAGTGCGGGAGAGTCGCTACTGAGTGGTCCTGAGCTCATCTACAGACACCCAAACAAAGGAGAGAATAGGTGGAAGAAAATAAAGTTCCTAAAATCTTGAAAAAGAACATAAATCAGGGTCAATATTGTGATGTTCAATTAGGTATAAAACACATTAATGGGAATCCAAGTGCCCCTGTTCAATGAAGTGAGATCACTAATCATAAAGTAACAGTCATTGTTATCCTCAGCATTTTATCACTCAAAATTGCACAGTCTCAGAAAATTAAAAGGGGAAATTTGTATGGAATGAAGAGAAGAATAAGAAATTATTATCATACTTGCATTCCCTTGAATCTAATAGAGTTTTAAGAGCTGTGTATTCAGGTAGATTTAATTAGCCATTTCTCATTAACTAAGTTAGGTTCTTAGCTTGTGATGATTCTGTGGGTAAAAATATCAAAATTTGGTACCAGATGGAACTCACTCATTTTCTACTTACAGTAAGTAGTTGAATTCTAATATAAAGCCATGAGTAGATTCAGTATTGGCTAAAACCTACATTCTACTTCATGGACAGCTAACAATCTCCTCACTATGGTCAAGGACAACAGAGGGAACTGTATGAATTTTCAAAAAGAAATACCACTTGAGTGATGTATATACTGCTCAAAAACTAGTTTGAAATACTCTTATATTCTTACACAGATTTCACATTCTCTCATACCACAAAGACGAAACCTGTGTCACCATTGAAATGGGTTAGGGAAACAGCAATCAGTACATAATCAGTGTAGTGAACATAATCTAAGTTTAACATGTTTGAAACATAAACTCTAGGGATCTTTGTGTTCTGTTTTTAGATTGACAAACAAGAACATCCATTTGATTTTGTCTCTATTTTCCATCAAACAAATAGGAGCATTCATATTTTACCCAATATTTCTCTGATAGTTAGTCAACTGTGCCAAAAAGGAAGATCTAAAAATAATAGCCATAAACTCAAAAAGTGATGCAATTATTCCTAACTACAACTGTAAACATGAAAGAAGGTTGTCAGCTGTACTTACAGGAACATAATGGTTCACATCTGCCATACAGGGGCCACTCCTGTACATCTTTGCAGTACCATAGGAGAGGTTACATAGAGTTTGTACTTACACCTTTCTTGCCAACATTCTGAGTACCAAGACAGATTAGAAAACATAAAATAATATCTTTCTGTCTGTTATGATTCAGAAGTTGAAGCATAAATTCTCATGTTCTGGTATGTACATGACAGCTTTATTGAAATAAATACAAAAGAGTAGAGACGTGAAAAGATTTAATGTAAAATAGTCTTATAAGTAGTTTTTGAGAAAAATCACAAAAAAGGTATAATGGCAATGACTGTATGAACAATTTATACTTCCTAAAGTTCCTAGATTTTTAACTCTTCTGCTTAGAAAAACTAGAATTTACTCATGCTATTTTCTTCATATTGGTAATGTTTTTGTCCTTTAGCTCTACTATGGGTCATTTCATCCTCTCCTGAGTGACCAGGAACACTATCATTACCTGAACCAGATGTCCCCAAAGGACATATTTCTGGCTCTAGCTATGATGCCTTTGTAGTTCATTATAGCTGGTATTGGTTGGAACTGGTCATTTCAGATGATGAACCAGGCATTCAGCTTCTCTCTCTAAGTTGAGAGGAGAAATGGAAATACACAGTCTCTTTAGCCTTTGTGAATATGATTGTAGAAAATATACAATTACATCAGAAAAGAACTGGAAATATTATAATCAGATTGTGATATCAACAGTGAAAGAAATTATCAGTTACAGGGACTCAGAAATTCTATGTGTACGCTTTAGACAGTGGCAACATTTAGGCATTGTGAGATCCTAGATCACCCCTTCACAGTGGGATAAAAACACAAGTAAAGGAGATTTCATTCTTACCTCCTATCATGGGATTTTCATGTTTTGACATATCCATTCTGAGATTCCTGATTTTAAATATTTTATCCAGAGAGTACACCCCTTCCTACTACAATGAAAATACTTCCCTTGTTAGGTTATGGCAGATGTATTTTAACTGTTCATTGCCATCTCATTGTAAGACACTGAAAAACTGTTCAACCAAACTCCTACTAGAATAGTATCCAGGCACCAGTTTGAAGTGTCCATGAGTGAGGCAAGTTACATCCTAAACAATGCTGTCTACTCTGTAGACTATGCATTTTATGAAATGCTTATTCAACATGCAGATCATTGGCAAAAGGATATTGGAAAAAGACTGATATCTTACTCCTGGAAAGTAATAGAATTCCCATGAATAATATGAAGTGTCAACATTTGACCATTGGTAATAAATATAAGTAATATACAAAACTTTCTCCCAAGCAGGTTTATTTTGGAATTATTTTGCCGGATATAGCATAAACCTGGTTAAAGCTGTGAATTAATAACAAGAGACAACAGCATACTGTAAAGATTAGAATCAATGCTGTTAGTCATTCATCACAATGTGACAGTAAGACACTATTGCAGAAGACAGTCATAGTGATCACATAGAACATGGAGAGATCAATCTGACACTCAACTGGAATATACATCCTTACTGTCTAGTCTTCATAGTGCAGGAAGGTGCTGATCTGACTACTGAAAACAAAGAGGAATCATCAATTTCCCAATGTTAGAAACTCTGAAATCTATAATAATGATATGCCAACAAGATTGTGCCACAAATATTAGGGGATATCCAAACTAAGACCACCTTCATCATTTGACTTAAGACCCACTCCGTATCATGGTATCCATACCTGCCACTGTTAGTATAGCCAAAAATCCTAGAATGGATAGCTGATGAGCTCAAAGAAAAGTCAAATGTTCTGCTAAATGAGCATGCAATAAGACAACTCTTAATTACGTAATGCTATAACTATAAATCAGGACATCACTCAATCCTAATCAAAGAAGCTTCTTCCTGCATAGGTAATAACTAACACAGAGACACACAATTGTACAAAGAGCAGAGAATGAGAGATTTTGAAGGAATTATCCCTACATGGGATGTCTCTATCACACAATTCCCCTCAGAGATCACACACATATGTCAAACAGGTGACAGAAAAATGTAAGAGTCATAAGTAATTGAAGACTTTTAATAAACCTTATTTTATAAGCAGAATATGGTAGAAGCACATATGAACTCAGAGAAAACATTGCAGCATTCACAAGACCTCCCAAGCATGAGCCAGACAAAAGCTAATCACGAATAAGAAATGAGAACAAATTTTCACATTTGCGAAGAAGCTATTAGCAATTGCTATCATCCTGTAGAAGTAAATCAATTGGCACTCCGCCATCTTTGCTCCAGTGGCCAGGAAGTTGGGACAGCCAGGCTCTGAGACAGACAGGCATAATATCGCTTGGGTCTCGGGCGGCTTGTGTGTATGCGGCTCCCAAGTGCTGGGCTGATCTGCAGTGCTGTAGGACTTCTGCCTGGCAGAGGGACCCCGCACTGGGCAGGAGCCTACCAGCTTCCCTTCCTCGACCTCTGTTCCGGTAGACTGCACTGAAGAGACAGGTACCCAGGCTCTCCCCAATATAATATCACTTGGGACACGGCCTGTTGGGGCTTCCGCCTGTGCCCAAGAACAGGACAGCACTGTGGTCGTCTGGGTGCCAGATCTGCAGGCCATTGCCTCTGCAGGGTGAGCAGCGCCACGGAGAGAGTGCAGAGTGCACTCCACCATCTTTGCTCCAGTGGCAGGGAAGTTGGGACAGCCAGGCTCTGAGACAGACAGGCATAATATCGCTTGGGTCTCGGGTGGATTGTGTGTACGCAGCTCCCAAGAGCTGGGCAGATCTGCAGTAACCAGCACTACCTCTGCTGTGGGACTTCTGCCTGGCAGAGGGACGCCCCCTCCCCCCCCCACTCTAGGAGAGATCACACACCCCTGCACAGGGCAGGAGCCTACCAGCCTCCCTTTGGTGACCTCTGCTCCAGGAATCCACTACGCTGAGCCTTTGGATGTGCAAGGACTCCCCAATATAACATCACTTGGGGCAAGGCACATCAGGGCTCCAAAGTCACTCAGGAGCAAGGCAGGCCCCACAAATCGGTGCCAGGGGAATCCTGGTAAACCAGGGGGGCAGAAATAGCTTTGCAGGCTCACAGGAGGTCCAACAAACAGCCAGTGACAGCAGGACCAACTAACATCAGAGGTATCCAGATGGCAAAAGGCAAACATACGAATGTTACTAACAGAAATCAAAGTAATATGGGACCATCCGAACCCAACTCTCCAACAGCAGCAAGTCCTGGATACCCCACCACACCCGAAAGACAAGATCTGGATTTAAAATCTTTTCTCATGATGCTATTAGAGGATCACAAGAAGGACACAAATAAATCTAATAGAGAATTACAGGAGACCATGAATCAACGGTTAGAAGCCCTTACAAAGGAAACACAAAAATCGCTTAGAGAAATGCAGGAGAACATGGATCAAAAGATGGAGGCGCACAAGGAGACAACACAAAAATCGCTTAACGAGATGAATCAACGGGTAGATGCACTCACAAAGGAATCACAAAAATTGCATAAAGAAATGCAGAAGAATATAGGTCAACAGACGGATGCCCATAAGGAGGCAACACAAAAATTGCTTAAAGAAATGAATCAATGGTTAGATGCCCTTACAAAGGAAACACGAGAACTGCTTAAAGAAATGCAAGAGACGATGGATCAACAGATGGATTCCCATGAGGAGGAAACAAAAAATCGCTCAGAGAAATGCAGGAGACCGTGGGTCAACAGGCAGAAATCCTGAAAGAGGTAATGCAAAAATACCTTAAAGAAATACAGGAAAATACGAACAAACAAGTGAAGGATCTCAGCAAATCCATCCAAGAACTAAAAAAGGAAGTAGAAACAACTAAGAAATCACAAAGGGAGACAACTTTGGAGATTAGAAAACCTTGGGAAGAAATCAGGAGTCATAGATGCAAACATCAACAATAGAATACAAGAGATGGAAGAAAGAATCTCAGGTGCTGAAGATTCCATAGAAAGCATCGACTCAACAGTCAAAAAAAAATGCAAAATGCAAAAAACGTGTAACCCAAAACATCCAGGAAATCCAGGACACAATGAGAAGACCAAACCTAAGGATTATAGGTATAGATGAGAGTGAAGATTTGCAACTTAAAGGGCCAGTAAATATCTTTAACAAAATTATGGAGGAAAACTTCCCTAGCCTAAAGAGATGCCGATGAACGTACAAGAAGCCTACAGAACTCCAAACAGACTGGACCAGAACAGAAATACCTCCCGTCACATAATAATCAAAACACCAAATGTTCTAAACAAAGAAAGAATACTAAAAGCAGTAAGAGAAAAGGGCCAAGTAACATACAAAGGAAGACCTATCCGAATCACATCAGACTTCTCACCAGAGACTGTGAAAGCCAGAAGATCCTGGGCAGATCTCATGCAGACACTAAGAGAGCACAAATGCCATCCTAGACTACTATACCCAGCAAAACTCTCAATCACCACAGATGGAGAGACCAAAATATTCCATGATAAAACCAAATTTTGACAATATTTTTCCACAAATCCAGCCCTGCAACGGATAATAGGTAGAAACCTCCAATACAGGGAGAGAAACAACACCCTGGAAAAAATGAGATAATAACCTTCTTGAATCAAACCCAAACATAGATAACCACTCAAACATAAAGATAGCGTCAAGAATGGCAGATGGCAATAATCACTATGCCTTAATCTCTCTTAATATCAATGGTCTCAATTCCCCAATTAAAAGACATAGACTAGCAGACTGGATACGTAAACAGGACCCAGCATTTTGCTGCATGCAGGAAACGCACCTCAGTGTCAAAGACAAACACTACCTCAGAATAAAAGGCTGGAAAACAATTTTACAAGCAAATGGCCCCAAGTAACGAGGTGGAGTAGCCATCGTAATATCAGATAAAATTGATTTTCAACCTAAAGTCATCAAAAAAGACACAGAAGGACACTACATACTGATCAAGGGAAAAATCCACCATCAAGAACTCTCAATTCTGAATATCTATGCTCCAAGTGCAAGGGCACCCTCATTCGTAAAAGAAACTTTACTAAAACTCAAAGCACACATCGCACCGCACACAATAATAGTGGGTGACTTCAACACCCCACTCTCTGAAATGCATCGTTCAGGAAAGCAGAAACTAAACAGGGACACAGTGAATCTAATTGAAGCCTTGGACCAAATGGAACTAACAGATATATATAAAACATTTCATCCTAGAGCTAAAGAATACACCTTCTTCTCAGCACCTCATGGTACCTTCTCCAAAATTGACCATATAATTAGTCACAAATCAGACCTCAACAGATATAAGAAGATAGAACTAATCCCATGCCTCCTATCAGATCACTATGGAATAAGGGTGGTCTTCAATGGCAACAAAAACAAAAGAAAACCCACATACACATGGAGGCTGAACAATGTTCTACTCAATGATAACTTGGTCAAGGTGGAAATAAAGAAAGAAATCAAAGACTTTTTGAAAGTTAATGAAAATGAAGGCACAACATACCCTAATTTATGGGGCACAATGAAAGCAGTGCTAAGAGGAAAATTCATAGCCCTGAGTGCCGCCAAAAAGAAACGGAAGACAGCATACACTAACAGCTAAATGGCACACCTGAAAGTCCTGGAACAAAAAGAAGCAAATACACCAAAGAGCAGTAGAAGGCAGGAAATCATCAAACTCAGGGCTGAAATCAATCAAGTAGAAACAAATAAAACCATACAAAGAATCAACAAAACGAGGAGTTGGTTCTTTGAGAAAATCAACAAGATAGATAAGCCCTTAGCCAGACTAACCAGAGGGCACAGAAATAGTATCCAAATTAATAAAATCAGAAACAAAAAGGGAGAGATAACAACAGAAACTGAGGAAATTCAAAAAATCATCAGATCCTACTACAAAAACCTGTATTCAACACAACTAGAAAATCTTGAGGAAATGGACAATTTCCTTGACAGATACCAAATACCAAAATTAAATCAGAATGAAATAGACCATCTAAACCATCCTATAAGCCCTGAAGAAATAGAAGTTGTCATTGGAAGTCTTCCAAACAAAAAAAGCACAGGTCCAGATGGTTTTAGTGCAGAATTCTATCAGACCTTCAAAGAAGACCTAACACCAATACTCTTCAAACTGTTCCACAAAATAGAAACAGAAGGAACACTACCCAACTCGTTCTATGAAGCCACAATTACACTAATACCAAAAGCACACAAAGATCCGACAAAGAAAGAGAATCTCAGGCCAATCTCTCTTATGAATATCGATGCAAAAATACTCAATAAAATTCTTGCCAACCGAATCCAAGAACACATCAAATCGATCATTCACTATGATCAAGTAGGCTTCATCCCAGGTTGCAGGGATGGTTCAATATAAAGAAATCCATCAATGTAATCCACTATATAAACAATCTCAAAGAAAAAAACGACATGGTCATCTCATTAGATGTTGAGAAAGCATTTGACAAAATTTAGCATCCTTTCATGCTAAAGGTCTTGGAAAGATCAGGAATTCAAGGCCCATATCTAAACATAGTAAAAGCAATTTACAGCAAACCGGTAGCCAGCATCAATCTAAATGGAGAGAAACTTGAAGCAATCCCACTAAAATCAGGGACTAGACAAGGCTGCCCTCTCTCTCCATATCTTTTCAATATAGTACTTGAAGTTCTAGCTAGAGCAATTAGACAACAAAAAGAGGTCAAAGGGATACAAATTGGAAAGGAAGAAATCAAACTATCACTATTTGCAGACGATATGATAGTATACTTAAGCGACCCAAAGAACTCCACCAGAGAACTCCTACAGCTGATAAACGACTTCAGCAAAGTGGCCGCATATAAAATCAACTCAAACAAGTCAGAAGCCTTCCTATACTCAAGGGATAAGCAGGCTGAGAAAGAAGTAAGAGAAATGATACCCTTCACGATAGTCACAAACTATATAAAGTATCTTGGCATGACTCTAACCAAACAAGTGAAAGATCTGTATTACAAGAACTTCAAGTCTCTGATGAAAGAAATTGAAGAGGACCTCAGAAGATGGAAAAATCTGCCATGCTCATGGATTGGCAGGATTAATATAGTAAAACTAAGCATCTTACCAAAAGTAATATACAGATTCAATGTAATCCCCATCAAAATCCCAACTCTATTCTTCATAGAGTTAGAAAGAGCAATTCAAAAATTCATCTGGAATAACAGAAAACCCAGAATAGCTAAAACTATTCTCAAGAGTAAAAGAACCTCTGGGGGAATCAGTATCCCGGACCTCAAGCTGTACTACAGAGCAATAGTGTTAAAAACTGCATGGTATTGGTACAGTGACAGGCATGTAGATCAATGGAACAGAATTGAAGACCCAGAAATGAATCCACACTCCTATGGTCACTTGATCTTTGACAAAGGAGCTAAAACCATCCAGTGGAAAAAAGATAGCCTTTTCAACAAAGGGTGCTGGCTCAGCTGGAGGTCAACATGCAGAAGAATGCAAATTGACCCATTCTTATCTCCTTGCACTAAGCTCAATTCCTAGTGGATCAAAGATCTCCACATAAAACCAGACACACTGAAACTAATAGAAGGGAAACTAGGGAAGAACCTTGAACATATGGGCACAGGGGAGAATTTCCTGAACAGAACTCCAATAGCTTATGCTCTAAGATCAAGAATAGACAAATCGGACCTCATTAAATTAAAAAGTTTTTGAAGGGCAAAATACACTGTCAAAAAGACAATGCAGCAACCAAAAAACTGGGAAATGATCTTTACCAACCTTACATCCGACAGAGGGCTAATATCCAATATATACAAAGAACTCAAGAAGTGAAACACCAGAGAGGCAAGTAACCCTATTAAAAAATGGGGTACAGAGCTAAACAAAGTGTTCTCACCTGAAGATTATCTAATGGCTGAGAAGCACCTAAAGAGATCTTCATCATCCTTAGTCATTAGGGAAATGCAAATCAAAACAACCCTGAGATTCCATCTCACACCAGTCAGGATGGCTAAGATAAAAAACACAGGAGACAGCAGTTGTTGGCAAGGATGTGGAGAAAGAGGAACACTCCTCCACTGCTGGTGGAATTGCAAGCTGGTACAACCACTCTGGAAAGCAGTTTGGCGGTTCCTCCGAAAACTGGGCATGACACTCCCGGAGGATCCTGCTATACCATTCCTGGGCATATACCCAGAGGCTTTACCTGCATGCAATAAGGACACATGCTCCACTATGTTCATAGCAGCCTTATTTATAATAGCCAGAAGCTGGAAACAACCCAGATGTCCCTCAACGGAGGAATGGATTCAGAAGATGTGGTATATCTACACAATGGAATACTACTCTGTAATTAAAAACAATGAATTCACGAAATTCCTAGGCAAATGGTCAGAACTTGAAAATATCATCTGTAGTGAGGTAACCCAATCACAAAAGAACACACATGGTATGCAGTCACTGATAAGGGGATATTAACCCAGAATCTCGGAATACCCTAGACACAATTCGCATAGCAATAGATTTCTAAGAAGATGGAAGGAGAGACCCCTGGTCCTGGAAAGACTGGATGTAGGGGAACGCCAGGACAGAGTAACGAGAGGGGGTTGAATGGAGAAAAGAGGGAGGGAAGGGGGCTTATGGGACTTTCGGGGAGGGAGGAAACGGGAAAGGGGAAATGATTTGGAATGTAAATTAAAAATAATAATAAAAAAAAAGAAGTAAATCTATTTTCTTCACTGGAATGACACTGCATGTATAAGGTACAATTCAGAGCAGACTCCTTGCTTAACAGCTGGCCAAAACAAATTAGATTCCACATTGTAGTGGTTTATTTTGGGGGTTTGGAAAGTTTTTTTCTTCTATTATTAATTGTTTTTATACATTCCATATATTATTTCCCACACTGAAAACCCCAGTCAACCCTCTGACTGTTCCACATCCCATATCATCTTCCCCCCCACCATTTCCATGTGGATGTCCCAACCCCCCCACTCCACCTGACTTCTAAACTTCATGGGACCTCCAGTCTCTGGAGGGTTAAGTGCATCATCTTTGAATGAACACAGACCTAACAGCCCTCTACTATATGTGTAATAGGGACCTCATGTCAGCTGGTGTATGCTGCCTGTCTGGTGGTCCAGTGTTTGAGAGATCAGGGTTTGAGAGTTGTTAAGTGAGAAAGAAAGAATAGGAAACTGGGTGTGTAGAGATAGAGGGAAGGTGGGAGAGGTATTGAGACAGGAAAATGAATGACAAAATGATAAAACTGTATAAAAATTCTAAAAAAAAAAAACATTTAAAGAAAAGAGAGAGTTTACATTGGTGATTTCAGCCCAGTACATTTCCAACATGTATGCATTCTTATATTTTCAACATTTGAAATTAATTTGTATATAAGAGCAAGAAGCACACATGCCCTTTAAATGATCAATAAACTGTTGGTCGATTTGATGAAGATTTTAATAACTTATATAAGTAATTCTGCAAATGTATTCAGGTACTGAGGAACACTGTTTATTAGTTGATGATCTGATAATACTGATGAGGAAAATGAAGTTGGTAATACCTCACTCTCCATGAATATTACTAAGCTGTGAACATTATAAACCATTAACTCCAATGTGAAACTGATATTTCCAATCCATAATGGTATTTTATTCTAGTTGTGTATTATTTTCTTTCATTATATTGAGGACTTCTAATAATGTTTCATTTTAGAAAAGATAAATGAAGTTAGAAGAATTCAGATTTTCAGATTATCTATCCAAATATGCATGCATAGTTAAAACTTATTTCATATGGCCCCTTACCTGGAGAACAACAAATTTATAAATCCTTCTGTATATCAATTCAACATGAAACAATAAGTAAAACTTGAGACAGAATATGACATTCTCTATGCTATGAATCTTCTACCAGCTCTTGGACTTAATATGAAAATAGCAAAATTTTCCCATTTTCTGTATGGTCAGCAATTATATATAACTGAAGATATGACAGAGTGGGCTGTAGATATTAAGGAAGTGAATTGATCTTAACTATGATTCCTAACTATAAATAAATAAATACCATTTATTCATAATTTTATTTACAAAACATACATCACAATATGTTTATAATATTATTTTAAAACAACAATATTTGATTAGTTGTACTTGTAAATAAAGGAAAATTTTCAGTTACATGGCTACAACTCATAGTATTTTTTGTGGAGTACATCAAACTCTTTTTACAAACACATATCTAATTTTTGTTAGACACTAAGTTCAGTATGCAGTATGGCCTGCAGTATAGGATTCTGAAAATCCCTTCAGAAAGGAAAGGCTTTCTGCTGTTTTGATTTTATCCCATGTCCAGAGAATAAAATTTCCAACATAACAGGTAATTACATGACTTATCAAGTGGTAGTTTGCATTTTACCAACAGGTGAGTTTGTCAGGAAAAAAAGTCGAGATAGATGTAGTATTCAAACAAACAACAAAAAAATTGCATTACAATGAATGTTCAGCATTACCTTGGGCAGTGTTTGTGCATGTCTTTAATTCCAACATTAATATTAAGGAGGCAGAGGTGTGTGAATCTCTGTGATTTCAAGACCAATCTGTTCTACAGAGTGAGTTCCATTACAGACAGAGCTACACAGAAACACAATGGTTTGAAAACACAAACAACCAAAAGAACACAAAATAATGATCAACATTTTTGGCTGTACAACATAATGAATAATGCAAAAAAAGTTGAAATGAATACTGTTTTAGAATAGTACAATAAAAGGTTTGTTCACATGACACTAAGACATAAATATGAAAGTGAAATTCATGAATTAAATGCATTGTCTTTGACAGTTTAACACATAATAATATTATATTGCAATTTTTTTAATTTTATTTTCTAAGTTTTTTTTTAATTTACATTCAAAATCATTTCCCCTTCCCCGTTTCCTCCCTCCCCGAAAGTCCCATATGCCCCCTTCCCTCCCTCTTTTCCCCATTCAACCCACTCTCGCTTCTCTGTCCTGGCATTTCCCTACATCCAAAATCTTTTAAAAAACAATATTTTTATTACATTTAGTAATGATGTATTGGTTATAAACATTCAGAATAATAATCAAGTTGTTCTTAAACTGTCTAACACTGTGACCCTTTAACATAGTTCCTAATGTTGTAGTAACTCCTCCACACACCACCATAAAATTATTATTATTGCTAGTTCATGACTGTAAATTTGCTACTTTTATGAATCATAATGTAAACAACTGTGCTTTCCAATGGTTTTAGGAAACCACTGTAAATGGGTAATTCAACCTCCAAAGTACTGAAAAGCACTAGATTACCCACATGCTAAGATATCCATATAGAAAAATCAGATGAATTTAAAATAACTGAATAATAGTGTATGCTCCTGATTGAAAAACTGATACTACCAAATATAAATTAGACATTGTTTTCCAAATCAATTGAAATTTTTATATTGAATTACTGCAGTGGAACGTTCAAGATAACTGGAGAAGGAGATTCTTATACTCATCTAGTATTATGTGTCATTGCTTATCACTAAGAGATGGAAAGCGGGATTGTCCAAGGTGGGTACGGCCAGGAGCACAGGGAGCACAGGAGTGGCATAGCAGCTGGGATAGGGTCCTTCCGGGCTCCATCTGCAGCATGACGCAGGGCTGCTCTACAGTTATCTGGGAACTGGTCCTGCCAGGAGAGAACTGGTCTCCAGTGAATGCTTTGACTCCTGTGTTTGGAGGTGAAACCACCATTTTCTCTCCAGTGAATATCCAAGTTGGGTACTGCCAGGAGTGCAAGGAGCAAAGGAATGTCATAGCGCCTGTGACAGGGTCTTCCAGGCTCCATCTGCACCCAAAAACTGGTCAAGTCCACAACCATCTGTGCATGATCTTGCCAGGGAAGAATTGATCTCCGGGGATTGATTTGACTCCTGGGTTTGGAGGTGAGACCACCATTTTCTCTCCAGTGTTTTTTCTAAGGTAGGTACTACCTGGAGTGCAGGGAGGACAGGAGTGGCAATGCATATGGGACAGGGAACTTCGGGGCTCCATCTCCACCCAGGAGACAGGCTGAGCAACAGCATTTTGTGCCAGGGAAGAGCTGGTCTTCAAGGGAGCAGAAATTGGATTGCAGGTCCACAGGAGGAACAAGCTCCAGCCAGAGACAGCAGGAACAGCTAACACCAGAGATAACCAGATGGCAAAAGGCAAACACAAGAATTTTACCATGAGAAACCAAGGCAATATGTGATAATTGAACCAGGTCTCTCACAATAGCAAGTTCTGGATATTCCATTTCACTGGAAAAGAAAGATTTGGATTTAAAGCAGAGCTCACGGTGCTGATAGAGGACTTCAACAAGGACATAAATAACCCCCTTAAAGAATTACAGGAAAACTTAACCAAGCAGGTGAAGGAATTGAACAAATACATCCAGGATCTAAAAATGGAAATAGAAACAATGAAGAAATCACAAGTGGAAACAAACATGTAGATAGAAAACCTAGAAAAGTGATCAGGAGCAATAGATGGAAGCATCACCAACAGAACACAAGAGATAGAACAGAGAATCTCAGGTGCAGAAGATACCATAGAAAACACTGACTCAACAGTCAAAGAAAATGCAAATGCAAACATCTCCTAACCCAACAGATCCAGGAAATCCAGAACACAATGAGAAGACCAAACCTAAGGATAATGATATAGAACAGAGAGAAGATTCCTAAATTAAAGGGCCAGTAAATATATTCAACAAAATTATAGAAGAATACAACCCTAACCTTAAGAAAGAGATAAACATAAACATAAAAGAAGCTTACAGAACTCCAAATAGATTGCACCAGAAAAGAAATTCCTCCTCTAACATAATAGTCAAAACACCAAATGCACAAAACAAAGAATATTAAAAGAAGTAAGGGAAAATGTCAAGTAATATATAAAGGCAGACCTATTAAAATTACAACACAATTTTCACCAGAGACTATGAGAGCAAGAAGATCCTGGGCAGATCTTATACAGACCCTAAGAACACAAATGCCAACCCAGGCTACAATACCCACAAAAACTCTCAATTACCATAGATGAAGAAAACAAGATATTCCATGACAAAATCATATTCACACAATATATTTTCACACACCCAGACCTACAAAGGATAATAGATGGAAAATGCCAACATAAGGAGGGAAACTACTGCCTAGAAAAAGCAAGAAAGAAATCTTCTTTCAACAAACCCAAAAGAAGATAGCAGCACAAACATGAAAATAACATCAAAAATAACAAAAAGCAACAAGCATTATTCCTTAATATCTTTTAACATCAATGGAATCAATTCTCCAATAAAAAGACATGGACTACCAGACTGGATACATAAACAGGACCCAATGTTTTGCTGCATACAGGAAATACACCTCAATGTAAAAGGCAGACACTACCTCAGGGTAAAGGACTAGAAAACAGTTTTCCAAGCAAATGATCCCAAGAAAGACAGAGACTACAACACAAATACTATTTCATAGTTCAGAGATTCACACGTCAACACATGTTGCTGCCAAGCATCTATATTTACTGCTATGTATTTTCTATTATATAAAAGAATATTTGTACACTAATGACATAAATGTGCTCTATGTTGTTACACAAAGAATTAAATATCTCTTACTGAAGAATGTGGAGCATCTTCAAAGAGTTTCAGAGTTAATAATCATCAGTCATGAGAATTTTGCTCTATATACATGCATAATGAAAATCATCAGAATTATGTTGAAGGCCTTTCCCAAATCATTAGAAATTCTGTTCTAATCTTGAGCCAAATTCTTTTAACAATTCAAGACAGTAGCTCAAACAGCAATTTTGAAATGAATGAAATTAATTCACTACCATAGTATTCTATTCACATGCTGAAAAGAGACAGGAGAAAACTATTAAAAGTCATTGTTTTCTATAATTACATGATTATATTTCTGGAAAAGCAAATAACCATGCAGGAACATTAAAAAAACATAATTTCCACTCCTTTTCAAACAAAAAGAAGAAAATAATTTTTTAAAAATGAATATCTTCTGAAGCTGTTAAATATGGACAACTGTACTAAATCTAACTTGAATGACAATTTCAGTCAAAATTCTGGAACTCAGTATGGGCAAAATAGATAAGCCCTGACAATTTTGCAATTGCATTTTAATAAGATTTACTCCTTTTTGGGTCGATTAGATTTTACATTCTCAAGTTACGTCTGGTAGGATTATTATCACGAAAATCTGAACTGACTCACTTGCCTTTCAGAAATAGTGATGATTCATCATGTTCATAAGTAGCTAAACATCTTGATGACTTTCTAGGAGGTTATAGCATTTTGGCAAATGTTTTAAGTGGTATGGAAAGATTATGAAAGAAAAGTGTGAGCTAAGTTTCAGCCATGCCTTTCAATGAGCCCAAAATAAATTCTTTTTTTTTCTTTTTTTATTTAGTATAGTTTTTTTTCATTTTCTTTCTTTTTTATTCTTTATTTTTTATATTCTTTATTTACATTCCAAATGATTTCCCCTTTCCCAGTTCCTCCCTCCCGAAAGTCCCATAAGACCTCTTCTCTCCCCCAGTTCCCCATCTGCCTAAGAATTTCATGAATTCATTGTTTTTCATTGCTGAGTAGTATTCCATTGTGTAAATATACATGGAAAATATCTCTGATAAAATTGAAGAAATATATAGAAAAACATGTTAAGATTGACTATTTCATGGAAAAATTATACAGATAAAATGGTAGGCATGAAAATATCCCTAGTTGATTGAAAGTGGAATTGTAAACATTTTCTGATAAAATTGAAAATCTACAAGGAAGATATTTCTGATAAATTGAAAAAATTTATATAGATAAATTGGTAGGAATTAAAATATCCCTTAGTTGATTGAAAGTAGAATTATAAGCATTTTCTGATAAAATTGAAGATTTACATGGAAAATATTTCTGATAAAATTGAAAAAAATATATGGAAAAACATTAAAATTGAAGATTATCATGGAAAATTATACAGATAAAATGGTAGGCATAAAATATTTCTAAGATGATTGAAAGTGAAATTATAAACATTTTCTGATAAAATTGAAGATTAACATGGAAAAAATCTCTGATAAAATTGAAGAAATATATTAAAAACACGTTACGATTGAGTATTTCATGGAAAAATTATACAGATAAAATGGTAGGCATAAAAATATTCCTATGTTTTTTGAAAGTGGAATTAAAATCACTTTCTGATAAAATTGAAGATCTACAAGGAAATTATTCCTGAAAAAAATTTAAGAAATATATAGAGAAACATGTTAAAACTGACTATTAGATGGAAAATTATACAGATAAAATAGAAGGTATAAAAATGTTCCTAAGTTGATTGAAAATAAAATTATAGACATTGTTTGATAAAACTGAAGATGCACATGGAAAATACTTCTGACAAAATTGAAGAAAAATACAGAGAAACGTTAAAATTGAAGATTATCATGGACCGACAAAATGGTAGGCAAAAAAACAATCCTAAATTGATTGAAAGTGGAACTACAAATACTCCCCACCACCCGATGAAACCAAAGACATTCTTAAGCAGGTCTTAACCTACTGGAGTCTTATCTTCATCCATTCAATAAGAAGCTATTGCTTGTTTACATCACCTTTAAAGTTACTATTTAACTGTGATTTTTCTGAGTCTGTACAGTCTTACATATATATTTATATTGATAATCATAGTCTGTGTACTTGATACATATTCCTGTCAACAATTCAAAATTGCTAAATATCCAATATATCCAAAGAACTCAACAAGTTAGACTCCAGAGGGCCAAATAACCCTTTAAAAATGGGGTAAAGAGCTAAACAAAGAGTTTTCACCTGAAGAATATCTAATGGCTGAGAAGCACCTAAAGAAATGTTCAACCTTAGTCATTAGGGAAATGCAAATCAAAACAACCCTGAGATTCCACCTCACACCAGTCAGAATGGCTAAGATCAAAAACACAGGAGACTGCAGGTGTTGGCGAGGATGTGGAGAAGGAGGAACACTCCTCCACTGCTGGTGGGATTGCAAGCTGGTACAACCTCTGGAAAGCTGTCTGGCGGTTCCTCAGAAAACTGGGCATGACACTCCCGGAGGATCCTGCTATACCACTCCTGGGCATATACCCAGAGATTTTACCCGCATGCAGTAAGGACACATGATCCACTATGTTCATAGTAGCCTTATTTATAATAGCAAGAAGCTGGAAAGTACCCAGATGTCCCTCAATGGAGGAATGGATTCAAAAGATGTGGTATATTTACACAATGGAATACTACTCTGCAATTAAAAACAATGAAGTCACAAAATTCTTAGGCAAATGGTCAGAACTTGAAAATATCATCCTTAGTGAGGTAACCCAATCACAAAAGAACACACATGGTATGCAGTCACTGATAAGGGGATATTATCCCAGAAGCTCAGAATACCCAAGACACATTCACATAAAAATTGATTCCTAAAAAGAAGGAAGGAGAGGCCCCTGGTCCTGGAAAGACTGGATGTAGGGGAATACCAGGACAGAGAAGCGAGAGGGGGTTGAATGGGGAACAGGGGAAGGGAAGAGGGCTTATGGGACTTTCGGGGAGGGAGGAACCAGGAAAGGGGAACTCATTCGGAATGTAAATTAAAAAAAAATATAGAAAATAAAAAAAAAGAATGACAGTTTTCATGGAAGATTAAAAAACTAAATTTCCTTTTTATCTTATCTTTAGAACTCATTCAAATCACAAAAAACATCATTTTCTGAACTAAGAAGAAGAGGAAGAGGAAGAGGAGGAAGAGGAAGAAGAAGAAGAAGGAGGAGGAGAAGAAGAAGAAGAAGGAGGAGGAGGAAGAGAAGGAGAAGAAGATGACGACAAGGACATCAGAGAGGTTACCTCAAGCCCCTGTCTTGGTGTTATCCAGTAGCTGACTATGCCCTTGGTTGCCATCCTCCAGAGCTGGAAACATGGTGGATCATGTTGAGTACCAGGAACAGCAGCTGAGAGGTGACAGAAATAAGTGAGGAAATACAAGGTTCAGCTGGGTCATTTGTTCAAGGTATAAACTGTGGCTGTTACCTCTGCCCACCCATGGGACATGGCACAAGAATTTCTGTCTCAGCAGCATTTGATGTCAAACTAGTCCTGTAGTAAGCATCTGGAACACTTGTTCTTACTTCAATCTAAGTTCTCTCAGAGACTCAATTCCATGTGAAGACTCAAGACTTGCTATTGATTCTGAAGGCCTAGGAATAAGGCCTTTGAGCATCTACTTTCACTACCAACTCACCACATCTGCCTTGCGCATTTTCCATGTCTTTGGGAGCTTTGTGCATTAGGCTTTGCAGGTCCACTCTTAATAAACTGCAAATATAATCTGGAAAAAATAAACATGACTTCAAGACAAATATTCTTGAGGTCAGTAGATGCTGAACAAGTATCTTGCAAATCCTCAGAGACCACAGATGCCAGAACATACCCAGCAAAACCTTCAATCACCATAAATGGAGAAACCAAGATATTCAACAACAAAACCAAATTTAAACAATATTATTCTACTAAACCAGTCCTTTAGAGGTTACTAGAAGGAAAACTCCATCACAATGAGGGAAACCATGAAAACACAATAAGTTAATCACAAAAAAAAACACAAAAGAAGAGAATCATACACATATAGTACAACCTGCAACAACAAAATAACAGGAATTAACATTCATTTGTCATTAATATCTCTCAACATCAATGGACTCAATTCTCCCATAAATAGACACAGGCTAATTTAGGGTATTCAAAAACAGGATCCATAATTCTGCTGCATACATGAAACGCACCCCAGCAACAAAGATAGACACTACCTAAGAGTAAGATTTGAAAATAAAAGTTTTACAAGCATAGGGTCCCAGGAAACAAGCTAGAGTAGCCGTAATAGTATCAAATAAAACAGACTTCCAACCAAAAGTAATCAAAAAAGTTCAGGGAGGACACTGATCAAAGGAAAAATCCACTAAGATAAAGCCTCAATTCAGAACAACATTGCCATAAATGCAAGTGCAAAAATTCGTAAGAAAAACTTTACTAAACCTCAAAATACACATTAAACTCCATATAATAACAGTGAGAAACTTCAACACCATATTCTCACCAATGAAGAAGTCATTGAAATGGAAACTAAACAAAGACATAATGAAACTAACTGAAGTTATGAACCAAATGGATTTGACAGATATCTACAGAACATTTATATTTCACCTTCAAAAAAAAAAAGAATATAACTTCTCAGAACCTCAAGGAACCTTCTTCAAAACTGACCATATTATTGAACAGAAAGCAAGGCTCAAGACATACAAGGAGATTGAAATAACCCACTGAATTCGATGAGATAACCACAGACAAGGGCAGGACTTCAAAAACAAAAGAAACAACAGAAAACAGACATACTCATGAAAACTGAACAACATGGTACTCAATTATGGCTTGGAGAGCAAAGAAACAAAGAAAGTAATTAAAGGCTTTCTAGAAACCAATGAAAATGAAGGCACAATATATGCAAATGTATAGGACATAATGAAAGAAGTGTGAAGAAGAAAATTCATAGGAATAAGTGCCTTTATGAAGAAATTGGAGAGAACCTATACTAGCAACTTAAGATACACCTGAAACATAGAATGAAAAAAAAAATCACAAAAAGGAGAGGGAGATGGCAGACAAGAGCCAAACCCAGGGCTGGACTCAACCAATTAGAAACAAAAAAAAAAAAAAAACCAAAGGGTAAAGAAACTCAAGAGCTGGTTCTTTCTGAAAACAAAATGTACAAATCCTTAGAAAAATTAAATAAAAAGCATAGACACAGTCAGAAATTGAAAGGGAAACATAACAACAGATACTGAGGAAATTCAAAGGATCATTATGTCTTACTTTGTAAGTAAGTTGTAAATCTTTTCTCTCTTCTATACATATAATACTTAGGTTTGGTCTGCTCATGGTGTCCTAGATTTCATGGATGTTTTGGGTTGCAAGCTTTTTGCATTTTGCATTTTCTTTGAGAAATCTCAGCATCTGAGATTCTTTCGTCTATCTCTTGTATTCTGTTGTTGATACTTGCATCTATGACTCCTGATTTCTTCTCAAGGTTTTCTATCTCCACAGTTGTCTCACTTTATAATTTCTTCATTATTTCTACTTCTATTTTTAGATCCTGAACAGTTCTATATAATTCACCTTCCAATTAAAATAGTAATGGTTTTATATCTACCATTTTATCTGTATTATTTTCCATAATTTTCAATTTTAACATGTTTTTCTCCATATTTCTTCTGTTTTGTCAGAAATATTTTCTATATAAATCTCTAATTTTATCACAAATGTTTTTAATTCCTCTTTCAATTAATTTAGAAAAGTTATTTATGTCTACCATTTTATCTGTATAATTTTCAATGAAATAGTCAATTTTAAAGTGTTTTTCTATATATTTCTTGAATTTTTTCAGAAATATTTTCCATGAAAATCTTCAAATTTATCAGAAAACTTTTATAATTCCACTTACAATCAACTTAGAAATATTTTATACCATTATGTCTATATCATTTTCCATAATCTTCAATTTTAACAAGTTTTTCTGTATTTTCTACAATTATATCAGAAATATTTTCCACACAAATCTTCAAATCTGTCATAAAATGTGTCTACTTCCTTTTTCAATTAATTTAGCAATGTTTCCATGTCTACCATTTTACTCTTAAATTTTCTATGAAAATTGTCAATTTTAACATGTTTTTCTATATATTTCTTCAATCTTATCAGAAATATTTTCCATATAAATCTTCAATTTTATCATAAAAAGCTTTTACTTCCATTTTCAATTTAAAAAAAGAAAATGAAGGCACGACATTTGCAAAATTATGGGATGCATTGAAAACAGTGCTAAGAGGAAAACACATAGCTCTGAGTACTTCCAAAATGAAACTGGAGAGAGCATACACTAGGAACTTAATACAACACATAAAAGCTCTAGAACGAAAAGCTAACTCCACTGATGACAAGTAGACAGCAAGAAATAATCAAACTCAGAGCTGAAACCAACGAAGTAGAAACAAAAACAACTATTCCAAGAATCAGCAAAACCAGGAGATGGTTCTTTGAGAAAATCAACAAGATAGATAAAACCTTAGCCAGACTAAACAAAAGGCACAGAGACTGTATACAAATTTACAATATCAGAAAATAAAAGGAAAATATAACAATAAAATTTGAGGAAACTTTAAAAAATCATCAGATCCTACTACAAAAGTCAATAATCCAGATGAATTTTTGAATTGCTCGTTCTAACTCTATGAAGAATTGAGTTGGGATTTTGATGGGGATTGCATTGAATCTGTGTATTACTTTTGGTAAGATGCTCATTTTTACTATATTAATCCTGCCAATCCATGAGCATGGCAGAAAAACCCAGAATAGCTAAAACTATTCTCAAGAGTAAAAGAACCTCTGGGGGAATCAGTATCCCGGACCTCAAGCTGTACTACAGAGCAATAGTGCTAAAAACTGCATGGTATTGGTACAGTAACAGACATGTAGATCAATGGAACAGAATTGAAGACCCAGAAATGAATCCACACTCCTATGGTCACTTGATCTTTGACAAAGGAGCTAAAACCATCCAGTGGAAAAAAGATAGCCTTTTCAACAAATGGTGCTGGCTCAGCTGGAGGTCAACATGCAGAAGAATGCAAATTGACCCATTCTTATCTCCTTGCACTAAGCTCAATTCTAAGTGGATCAAAGATCTCCACATAAAACCAGACACACTGAAACTAATAGAAGGGAAACTAGGGAAGAACCTTGAACCTATGGGCACAGGGGAGAATTTCCTGAACAGAACTCCAATAGCTTATGCTCTAAGATCAAGAATAGACAAATGGGACCTCATTAAATTACAAAGTTTTTGCAAGGCAAAAGACACTGTCAAAAAGACAAAGCGGCAACCAACTAACTGGGAAATGATCTTTACCAACCTTACATCCGACAGAGGGCTAATATCCAATATATACAAAGAACTCAAGAACTTAAACTCCAGAGAGGCAAGTAACCCTATTAAAAAATGGGGTACAGAGCTACACAAAGAGTTCTCACCTGAAGAATATCTAATGGCTGAGAAGCACCTAAAGAGATGTTCATCATCCTTAGTCATTAGGGAAATGCAAATCAAAACAACCCTGAGATTCCATCTCACACCAGTCAGAATGGCTAAGATCAAAAACACAGGAGACATCAGTTGTTGGCGAGGATGTGGAGAAAGAGGAACACTCCTCCACTGCTGGTGGAATTGCAAGCTGGTACAACCACTCTGGAAAGCAGTCTGGCGGTTCCTCCGAAAACTGGGCATGACACTCCCAGAGGATTCGGCTATACCACTCCTGGGCATATACCCAGAGGCTTTACCTGCATGCAATAAGGACACATGCTCCACTATGTTCATAGCAGCCTTATTTATAATAGCCAGAAGGTGGAAAGAACCCAGATGTCCCTCAACGGAGGAATGGATTCAGAAGATGTGGTATATCTACACAATGGAATACTACTCTGCAATTAAAAACAATGAATTCACGAAATTCCTAGGCAAATGGTCAGATCTTGAAAATATCATCCTTAGTGAGGTAACCCCATCACAAAAGAACACACATGGTATGCAGTCACTGATAAGGGGATATTAACCCAGAATCTCGGAATACCCTAGGCACAATCCGCATATCAATAGATTTCTAAGAAGATGGAAGGAGAGACCCCTGGTCCTGGAAGGACTGGATGTAGGGGAATGCCAAGACAGAGAAGCGAGAGGGGGGTTGAATGGGGAAAAGAAGGAGGGAAGGGGGCTTATGGGACTTTCAGGGAGGGAGGAAACGGGAAAGGGGAAATGATTTGGAATGTAAATTAAAAAAAATAAAATAAATAATAAAAAAGTCAATACTCAACAAAACTGGAAATTCTGGATGAAATGGACAATTTTCTAGACAAATATCAAATATCAAAATTAAATCAGGATGGAATAAATCATTTAAATAGACCCATAACCCCTAATAAAATTGATGCAGTAACTGAATGTCTCCCAATCAAAGAAGCAGAGGACCAGATGGTTTTAGTGCAGAATTCTCTCAGACCTTCAAAGAAGTACTAATACCAATACTCTTCAAATTATTCCACAAGGTAGAAACAGAGGGAACACCACCCAAGTCATCCTAGGAATCCACAATTTAACTGAAACAAAAACCACACAAAGATTCAACAAAAAAAGAGCATTTCAGACCAATTTCCTTTATGAATATTGATGCAAAAATAATCAATAAAATTCTTGCCAAACACATCCAAACAATCATTCAACACAATCAAGTGGGCTTCATCCCAGGAATACAGGGATGTTTCAATATATGGAAATCCATCAATGTAATCCACTACATAAAAAAAACTCAAAGAAAAAAAATCACAGAGTGATTGCATTAGATTCTGAAAAAAAGCATTTGACAAAATTCAGCATTCCTTCATGTAAAACAGTCTTGGAAAGATCAGTAATTCAAGGTCCATACCAAAACATAGTAAAAGCAATATACAGCAAACCAGTAACAAACATCAAACTAAATGGAGAGAAACTTGAAGAAATCCCACTGAAAATACATAATAGACAGGCTGCCAACTCTCTCCCTATCTATTCCATATAGTAAATGAAGTTCTAGATAGAGCAACTATACAACAAAAATTCAAAGGGAAATAAAATTGGAAATAAACAAGTCAACTATTACTACTTGCAGATGATTAAGTGAGTATATTTAAGTGACCCCAAAAACTCAACCAGAGAACTACTATAGCTGATAAACAACTTCAGTACAGTGGCTGGATATAAAATTAACTCAAACAAATCAGTACCTTTCCTATAATCAAAGGATAAACAGGCTGAGAAGGAAATTAGGGAAATGATACCCTTAATAATTGTAACAAACAATATAAAGTATCTTGGTGAGATTATAAACAAACAAGTGAAACATCTGTATGACAAGAACTTGAAGTCTCTGAAGAAAGAAACTGAAGAAGGCATCAGAAGATGGAAATATCTCCCATGCTCATGGATTGGCAGGATTAATATAGTGAAAATGGCCATCTTGACAAAAGCAACCTATAGTTTCAATGAAATTGCCATCAAAATTCCAAGTCAATTCTTCATAGAGATAGAAAGAGCAATTCTCAAATTCATCTGGAATAACAAAAACCCAAGATAGCAAAACCGATTCTCAACAATAAAAGAACTTCTGGGAGAATCAGCACTCTGGACCTCAAGCTGTACTACAGAGCAATATTGGTTTAAAAAAAACTGCATGGAATTGGAACAGTGACAGGCAGGTACATCATTGGAATAGAATTGAAGACCTAGAAATGAACCCACATGTCTAAGGTCACTTGATCTTTAACAAAAGAGCTAAAACCATCCAGAAGAAAAAAGATAGCCTTTTCAGCAAATGGGGCTGGACCACCTGGAAGCTACCATGCAGAAGAATGCAAATCAATTCATTCTTATCTCCTTGTACAAAGCTCAAGTCAAAATGGACTAAGGACCACCAAATAAAAACAGATACACAGAAATTAATAGAAAAGAAAGAGCCTCAAGCACATGGGGACCAGGGAAAATTTCCTGAACACAACACCAATAGCTTATGCCCTAGGATCAAGAATTGACAAATGGGACCTCATAAAATTACAAAGTTCCTGTAAAGAAAAAGACACTGTCAATATGACAAAACAGCAGCCAACAAATTGGGAAAAGATTTTTACTAACCCTATATCTGACAGAGGGGTAATATCTAATGTATCCAAAGAACTCAAGAAGTTATATTCCAGAGAACCAAATAACCCTATTTAAAAAATGGGGAACAAAACTAAACAAAGATTTCTCAACTGAGGAAGACTGAATGTTAGTCATCAGGGAAATGCACATCAAAACAACCCTGAAATTCCACCTCACACCAGCCAGGATCGCTAAGTTCAGAAACTAAGGTAACAGCAGGTGCTGATGAGGATGTGAAGAAAGAGGAACACTACTGCTGGTGGTATTGCAAGCCGTTATACCCACTCTGTAAATCAGTTTGGCCGTTCCTCAGAAAATTGGGCATAGTACTACTGGAGGACTCAGCTATATTATTCCTAGGCATATACCCAGAAGATTCTCCAACATGTAAGGACACATGCTCTACTATGTTCATAGCAGCCTGATTTATAATAGCCAGAAACTGGAAAGAACCTAGATGCCCCTCAACAGAGGAATGGATACAGAAAATAGAGTACATTTACACAATGGAGTACTCCTCAGCTATTAAAACAACGACTTCATGAAATTCTTAGGCAAATGGATGGAACAGAAAATATGCTGAGTGAGGTAACCTAATCACAAAAAAAACACCGACAGTTTGCACTAACTGATATGTGGATATTAGCCCAGAAGCTTAAATACCCAAGATACAAATCACATACCAAATGAAGCTCCCAAAGAAGGAAGAATAAAGTATTAATAGTCTGGTCCTTCTTAGAAGAGGGAACAAAATTCCCACAGGAGAAGACAAAGTGTGTATCAGAGGCTGAAGGAAAGACCATCAAGAGACTGCCTCATCTTGGGATCGATCTCATATACAGTCACCAAACCCAGACACTATTGTGGATGTCAACAAGTGCTTGCTGATAAGAGCCTGAAATAGCTGTCTCCTGATAGAATCTGCCAGTATCTGACAAATACAGAGGTAGTTGCTCTCAGCCAACCATTGGAGTGACCGCAGAATCTCCAATGGAGGAACTAGAGAAAGGACCCAAGGAACTGAAGGATCTTGCAGCACCATAGGAGGAACAACCATATCGACCAACTAGACCCCTCAGAGCTCCCAGGGACTAAAGCATGAACCAGGGGCTACACATGGCTCCAGCTGCATATGTAGCAGAGGATGGCCTTGTCAAGCATCAATTGGAGGAAAGGTCCTTGGTCCTATGAAAGCTTGATAGATGCCCCAGTGTAAGGGAATCAAGGCTGGGGAGGTAGGAGGATGGTGGGCGGCAGAACGATCTCAGAGAAGTAAAGGAAGGGAGGATGGGATAGGGGCGTTCCAGGAGGGGTGAAACTGGTTAAGGGGATAACATTTGAAGTGTAAATGAAGAATATATCCAATAAAAAAGAATATGGAAAACATGAGTCTTGGAGGCAAAAGGACAGAAGTATAAAATATCACTCTGAGTAAGGTAACACAGACCCAAAAAGACATGCATGTTTTGTACTCTCTAATATATGAATATTAGCCATATTTTCAGAGAAGTTCCCAGCCTTTTGTGGGAAGGGTTTTCCACCACCTTTAAATTTGGAGCTCCCCATTAAACATCGAACCTTGATCAGAAAGATGTTGTTTTAGCTCATTATTTCTCATGCCCATCTGTTCTATTTCAGCCTGAGCTTTCCTTCCAGGTGAACTCTCTTCCCCTTAGCCACAGGCAGCTACAGATTGAAGCTCTAACAAGGTACTTGGAAATGGAGAGAACAACTGAGGGACACTGTCTTCAGTGGAGCTCCACAAGAAATGGAAGAAGTTATGTATCCAGCATGGTAAGCAACATAAAGAATTTATGTTAGCAATATAAATGTCACCTTTTGAATACTGTTGTTGCAGGGGTACAAAAAGAATACAGGCTAGACTGAATCAACATAGGCCCAACACTGAGATCAGCTAGGGTGTGACCATGAATTGAAACAGAGTTTTATTAGGCAGTTATTCAAAGTCTAGAGCTGCATCAGGGATAGGGCATAAAATAAAATAGAAAAAGAGTAAAAAACAAAGAAAAAACAGATTTTAGAAACATGATAGAGAAAAAGAGAGGAGGAAAATGGAATTCAGAACTCTCCTAGGAACAAGGGGAAATTGGGAGACTTTCTGTTTCCTCAATGGATCCTATTGGAGATATTCTTAGTAATTGTTACAAGTGCTCAACACTCGCTATGTATTGTTTCTCTTTGCTGCACCAATTGGTCCACGTGTCAATTTGTATCTGTCTTTGTTTTGCTGTTTGAACGACTGTTGTTCTATGTTTCATATTGAAAAGAAAGAAAAATGGTAAAAACTTTATGTGCTTGCCGTCCATCTCTTGATCTAGTCTCAGTTTTCACAGTGGAGGCTGATTTAAGCTGCCCTGCATTCTTAGGTAAGAGTCAAGCACACCTGGGAAAAAAACTGTTTTTTAAAGGAACAGCAGCTTCTAAGGCAAGGAGGCTGACAGTTATTTCTCCTAAAGAAAATCTCTACAATTGGGATTATTGGGTCCAAAGTGCTTTTCTTTCTGGAAACTTCAGCTAGAAAGAGAAAAAAAATAATTTAGTTTAAATTTTTAAGATTCATATAGTTGCTTCATTTTTGTTTCTGATTGGTCTTAAAGATATAAATGTGCTTTGCATGCCTTCGGTATAGAATATTCGCTTATAATTTATCAGGCATGATTAAAAATTGTTACATTGGTAACAAGAATGTTAGCTTAAAACTGGTAACTCAGGGTTGGAGTCATTTTAAACAACAACACGTGGCATGACTCAACCCAGGAAAAACAGGCCTCTAAAGATACTTCTAAATTGGCATAATATTTTATGTAATTGTCATCCTAGAAACTAGACTTATAAGGAATAAGATTTAAAACAATGTCTCCTTAATGAGGTATTATAAGTTGCAATGTCATGTATTCAAACATAAGAACTGACATATAAACTTTGTAATGTGAAAGTAATGCTTTTGATATTCATTTTTAAAGAGAATGGGTTTTTTATAATTGGGTTTTGCTTTCCAAAGTTGTAGTTATATTCTAATATTGCAAGAGGAACTTAAGAATTATGGTTAGCAACAGCTAATTACAAAATATAGGTGAGTTTAGAATTGTGAGCCTTCGATCAGACTCCAAACTGCAGACAATGGAACACTGGCCTTTTCTCAGAAATATGGGTAAAATTCTACATCCAGACACAGTTACACCACTATTGGGCATATTCCCAGAAGATGCTCCAACATCCCCCAAAGACATTAGTTCAATTATGTTCATAGCATGTTTATTCCTAAGAGCCCGAAACTGGAAATAATCTTGATGCTGTAAACTGAAGAATGAATAATAAAAAAGTGATGCATCTATACAATAGAATATGATTCAGCTATGGAAAACAAAGACATCATGAATTTTGCAAGCAAATGGATAGATCTTGAGAATGTCATTCTGAGTGAGGTATCCCAGTACAAAAGGCATGCAAGGTATATATCCACTTTTAAGTGGATATTAGCCATAAAATACAGTACAACAGGGCTAGAGAGAAGGCTCAGCAGTTAAGAGCACTGACAGCTCTTTGAAAGTTCCTGAGTTCAATAACCCACAAACAAATGGTGGCTTACAACCATCTCTAATGGGATCTGATGCCCTCTTCTGGTGTGTCTGAAGACAGTTACAATGTACTGACAAACATCAAATAAATAAATAATCCCTTTAAAAAAATGTATAAGGTAACCATGCTACACTACAAAGACCCAAGGAGAATGGATAGGATAAAGGGTACATCAATGATCCTTAAGACTCACTTAGAACAAGGAGTGGAATGACAATGGAAGGTAGATGGAGGGAGGAATCAGGATAGGAGAAGGGATCGAGAGAGATGTGGTAGGGTTTGGGTTCAGATGTGGGAAGGAACAGTGGAGATGGCTGGATGACCATAAGAGTAAATAGAAATCTGCAATGATAGCAAGGAAGAGATAGAGACCTGAGATTGGGGAGACACAGAGGAATCAATAGTGGTATCCTTCACCATGACTCATAGCTCTGAGGATATGGTGCCTGGGAAGGCTTCCTCCTCTGACCAGACAGGAACTACAGTGGAATGATAGGGACACAAATCCCGAACAAAATGTTAGACTGAAAATTTATCATGTCTACAAGAATTAAGTGGATTGTGGGTGGAGCAGAGCCTGATGGAATGGCCAATGAATGACCAGCCCAAATTGAGATTCATCTCATGTTCAAATACCAATCCCTGACATCATTAATGATATTTTGTTATGCTTGCAGACAGGAATCTAGCATGGCTGACCACTGACAGGCCCCACCAACCAACTGACACAGACAGAGGCATACACCCGCAGACAAACATTGGATAGAGATTAGGGATACTTATGGAAGACTTGCAGACCTGAAGGGGATAGAAACTACTTCACAGGGAGTGAAATAGAATCAACTACCTGGATCCTTCAAGTTCTCAGAGAATGAACCACCAACAAAAGAACACACACAGACTTGACCCAGGACACCCTGCATATATGTAACAGATATGCAGTTTGGTTTTCATGTGGGTCCTGAACAAGTAAAGTAGGGTCTATCCCAAAAACAATGCCTGCTTGTGGGATATGTTCTTCTAGCTGAACTGTCTTGTCTAGTATCAGGGGAAGTACTTAGCCTCATAAAGGCTTGAAGTGCCAGGGAAAGGGGATTCTGAGAACAGCACAACCCATTCAGAGGAGAAGAGGAGGGATATTGGGGAAAAGATTGTGTGAGGGAATGACTGGGAGAGGACCAGTGATTAGAATGGAAAGTGAATAATTAAAAAATAAATTAATTTTTTAAATTGCCCTCCATTTAAATTTAGCCTCCTCCTTTGCTCCTATCATGGCAGATCTCCTTCTTCCTCCTCTTTCCTTGCTCCCTGGCTTGGGAATCCTAAAAGTCCTATGTCTGGCTCTCTTAACAGCTGTTGGTCACAGGCAAATTTATTTTCCAGTCAAAACCATTGGGATCAGGTTTCCCTCAGTCTTAAATGCAGGACACTGCAAACAGGATTTGGGTAACATAAGTAGCATAAGAATATTAGCATCGACAAGAAAACATTTTCACTAACCCTTCATCTGACAGGAATAATATCCAAAATATATAATGAACTTAAGAAGTTAAACTTCAAAAGAACCAAATAACCCAATTAAAAATGGAGTACAAAGCTAAACAGAAAACTGTCAACAGAGGAATCTCAAATGGCCAAGAGCAGATAAAGAAAACTTCAACATCCTTAGTCATCAGGGAAATGCAAATTGAAAGAATCCTGGGCTTATACCTTACACCAATCAGAATGCCTAAGACAAAACTCTCAACTGACAGAACATCATGGTGGAGAATATGGAGATAGGACAACACTCCGCCATCCTTGCAAGGGATATTGCAAACTTGTAAAACAACTCTGGAAATCAATCTGACAGTTTCTCAGAAAATTGGCAATAGTTCTACCTAAAATCCCAGCTATGCTTCTCCTGACATTATACCCAAAAGAAGCTCCACCATACCCCAAAGACATGGGCTCCATTATATTCATGGCAGCTTTATTCATAATAGCCAGAAATAAGAAGAAACCCGGATGCCCCTCAACTGAAGAATGGACAAAGAAAATGGGGATCATTTGCACAATGGAATACTGTTCAACTATTAAAAACAAGGATAACATGAATTTTGCAGGTAAATGGATAGGAATAAAAAACAGCATCTTGAGTGAGGTAATTCAGACCCAAAAATATATGTGTGGTATGTAATCACTGATAAGTATATATTAGTAAAAAAAATTCAAAATACCCATGATAACACCACAAAAACTCGAAGAAGTTAAACAAGAAATAAATCACAAGTAAGGATGCTTGAATCCCACTTAGAAGGGGGAACAAAATAGTCATGGGAGAAAGAGAGAGGGAGGGAGGGAGGGACCTTGCTGTGAAAGGGAAGTGAAAGAGGAATATGGGAGCAGATTTGGGCATACAGATACCGATAGATACAGATACACATATTGACAAACATTGGATGGAGGTCCAAGACCCCCATGAAAGAGTTAGAGAAAAGAGGGAAGACCTTCAAGGAGTTGGCAACACCATATGAAGACCAAAATTATCTAACCTGGATCCCTGGGAGCTCATAGAGACAGAGCTACCAACCAAAGAGCATACATGGGTAGGTCCAAGGCCCCTAGCACATATGTAGAAAAGGGCTTCCATTTCTGGCTTCAGTGAGAAAGGATTTACCTAATCCTGAAGAGACTTACTGCAACAGGGTGGGATATATGAGAGCTGCCTTCTCAGAGGCAAAAGGAAAAGGGGATGCAGGAGGAATTCTGCTAGAGAGGACCATGGGGGCATAGCTTTTGGGATGGGAAGAAAGAAAGAAAGAAAGAAAGAAAGAAAGAAAGAAAGAAAGAAAGAAAGAAAGAAAGAAAGAAAGAAAGAAAGAAAGAAAGAAAGAGAGAGAGGGGGAGAAAGAGAGAGAGAGACAGAAAGAGAGACAGACAGACAGACAGAGAGAGAGAGAGAGAGAGAGAGAGAGAAAGCCAACGAAGAGCACCCCGGTTCCTAAATAAGAATTCAAATGGTATATTTTATTAAAAAATTCCTAGGTCATAAGAAAGGCTTGTTCCCTGACTAGCTAACTTATATATAATATAGCACACACACACACACACACACACACACACACACACAATATAATATATACTATATTCTATATATAAATTATATATATATGTATATATATGTGTATATATATATATATATAGTATAATCCATTTATAGTATTCTATGTCCGCCACATGGCTAGTTACCTCTCCTCAGTTTCATACATCCAACTTACTCCAAGTTTAGATGGGAAAGTCCCTTGCCTCACTATTTGCCAAAGTTCTCTCTCTCTCTCTGCTGGATGTGATACCTTCTAATCCTGCTGCAGTTATTAGCCATCAGATTTTATTGACAGGTGATGCTTCCACATAGTACACAAGTGATCATACAAACAGCCATCCTATTCCTTACTGCTTGTCTTTCTGGGAAATCTACTCTCACAAATGACTGGAATGTGCACAAGAATTAAGTTTTTAAGAATGAATTACATTGTAGTGTAGAAGGGCAATATATTTTTACTCGACATGTAAGCTCAGAAAGCTGACATCATGAATCCTTTGAATGGGAATTTCAAGTAAGATATATTAAATCAGAGTGAAGTCTTTGAACTGTGACAGATGTGTCCTTAATTTATATTTTTGCCACAAGAAGTGATAAATTATTTCTCATTTATCTTCAAATCTATCATCTTTCAATAATCACAATTTATCTCTCAACTACATAATATTAAATTAGTAATTTATCAAAATATAGATATTGAAAACTGTGTTCTATTGTTCATATTTAAATGTTGACTTATCAAGATATTCCTTTTGTTTCTTCAAAACAAATGACTGTGTGAGAGTCTCATTCACCACCATGCTGAACAGGCAAGGTGCCACTGCTGTGAGCAAGTATGTAGTAGAGGGATGGGATAGTAGAGAAAATGAAGTGAAACATGTTGCAAGATAGTTCTTATCCATTCACACTGAGGCAGTGAGAGTCCAGTGATTGGAGGGGAAAGGAAAAGGAGATAAGGAGAGGAGGGAGAGAGAATTGGAAGAGTGGAACGGGAAAAGAGAGAGAAGCAGATATCCAGATGGCTTCAGACATATTTCTGGTATTTTGGAGAGGTTAGAAATATTGGGATAAAACCCTATCATTGTAAATTGGCATTATGTATTTGGTGGTTTTACATACAGAAAGATATTTGGTTAACTAAGTTTAAGAGTCATGCTTTACCAGGTATTTGGATATGGAGCTGGGGCTCAGGAGTCCTGTCCTTCACAGAGTCTATGGCGGAGAGGAAAAACAGCTCGGATGCTATGAGAGCTAGCTAGAAGAGATTGGCTCAGCAACCACAGTGAGATCTATCCTATGCGAGACCTGTCAGGACTTGGTGCAGAGGCCTGGCGGGGCAGGACTCTTTCTTAATTATTACCCACTACAGAAACATGTGCTGTATGAAGACAGTTGGAACTAAAGATGCGAGGGTGGTGAGGAACAGCCTACTATGAACGACCTGTGCTTCTACTTGAAGCTTTGATGCCCTGGCCCTTGATACCTCTAAGGTCTATGTCTGGATCTGAGGCTCTGCCCCAGCAGAGGTCTGTGTTGATGTTCACAGTTCATCTTACCACCAAAGGTCATATGGATGTCCCTGATATAGGCTGGCACGTAGGGTATTGTTAATGTCCAAGAGCTGAGCAGACATGGCCCTGTCCCCTACTGACCCCTGCCCCTCACCTTGGTAGTATAGGATTGATGCAGAAAATATAGCCCTGCCTCTCACCAGCTGTGGCACTCAGGATAGCTGGCCCCATCCCTCACTGGTCCTGCACTGGCATTGATTCAATACAGTTTGTCCAGCTGTAAAGCTAACCAAATAAGCTATCACCCAAGTCCAGATCCAGGGCTTTGAGTTGATCCAGCCCAACATCTTCCCCATCTATGAAATATGGGAACATGTATATTAGCTGTATCCTGCAAAACCAAAGCTGCAGTATCTTCATGACACAGGGTAAAAACAGGATAACTAGGAGGAGTCTCAGTGAGGAACCAGAAATGATGGTATAGGGGGCTTCCGTCTGTGCCCGAGGGCAGGTTGGCGCTGTAGTCGTCTGGGCGTCAGATCGGCGGGCCATCGTGACCACAGGGTGAGCGGCGCCACGGAGACTGCCCTCCGCCATCTTTGCTCCAGTGACCAGGTAGTTGGGACCGCCAGGCTCAGAGACAGACAGGCATAATATCGCTTCAGTTTCAGGCAGCTTGGGTGTAACCTGCTCCCAGGTGCTGGGCTGATCTGCAGTAACCAGTGCGCCAGTTCCGCGGTGGGACCTTCTGCCTGCTGGAGGGACCCCGCGCAGGGAGGGAGCCCGCCAGCTTCCCTTCCGCGACCTCTGTTCCCGCGGACTGCGCTGGAGAGACCGGTACCCAGGCTCTCCCCCCGATATAACATCACTTGGGACACGGCCTGTTGGGGCTTCCGTCTGTGCCCGAGGGCGGGTTGGCGCTGTAGTCGTCTGGGCGTCAGATCGGCGGGCCATCGTGACCACAGGGTGAGCGGCGCCACGGAGACTGCCCTCCGCCATCTTTGCTCCAGTGACCAGGTAGTTGGGACCGCCAGGCTCAGAGACAGACAGGCATAATATCGCTTCAGTTTCAGGCAGCTTGGGTGTAACCTGCTCCCAGGTGCTGGGCTGATCTGCAGTAACCAGCGCGCCAGTTCCGCGGTGGGACCTTCTGCCTGGTGGAGGGACCCTGCGCAGGGAGGGAGCCCGCCAGCTTCCCTTCCGCGACCTCTGTTCCCGCGGACTGCGCTGGAGAGACCGGTACCCAGGCTCTCCCCCCAATATAACATCACTTGGGACACGGCCTGTTGGGGCTTCCTTCTGTGCCCGAGGGCGGGTTGGCGCTGTGGTCGTCTGGGTGCCAGATCGGCGGGCCATCGTGACCACAGGGTGAGCAGCGCCACGGAGAGTGCCCTCCGCCATCTTTGCTCCAGTGACCAGGTAGTTGGGACCACCAGGCTCAGAGACAGACAGGCATAATATCGCTTCGGGTTCAGGCAGCTTGTGTGTAACCTGCTCCCAGGTGCTGGGCTGATCTGCAGTGACCAGCGCGCCAGATCTGCTGTGGGACTTCTGCCTGGCAGAGGGACGCCCCCTCCCCCCCCCCAGGAGAGATCACACACCCCTGCACAGGGCAGGAGCCTGCCAGCCTCCCTTTGGCGACCTCTGCTCCAGGAATCCACTAGGCTGAGCCTTTAGATGTGCAAGGCCTCCCCAATATAAGATCACTTGGGGCAAAGCACATTAGGGCTCCAAAGTCACTCAGGAGCAGGCAGGCCCCAGATATCGGTGCCAGGGGAATCCTGGTAATCCAGGGGGGGGCAGAAATAGCTTTGCAGGCTCACAGGAGGTCCAACCAACAGCCAGTGGCAGCAGGACCAACTAACACCAGAGGTATCCAGATGGCAAAAGGCAAACGTAGGAATGTTACTAACAGTAATCAAAGTAATGTAGGACCATCCGAACCCAACTCTCCAACAGCAGCAAGTCCTGGATACCCCACCACACCCGAAAGACAAGATCTGGATTTAAAATCACTTCTCATGATGCTATTAGAGGATCACAAGAAGGACACAAATAAATCTCATAAAGAGTTACAGGAGACCATGAATCAACGGTTAGAAGCCCTTACAAAGGAAACACAAAAATCGCTTAGAGAAATGCGGGAGAACATGGATCAAAAGATGGAGGCGCACAAGGAGACAACACAAAAATCGCTTAACGAGATGAATCAACGGGTAGATGCACTCACAAAGGAATCACAAAATTTGCATAAAGAAATGCAGAAGAATATGGGTCAACAGACGGATGCCCATAAGGAGGCAACACAAAAATTGCTTAAAGAAATGAATCAACGGTTAGATGCCCTTACAAAGGAAACACGAGAACTGCTTAAAGAAATGCAGGAGACGATGGATCAACAGATGGAATCCCATGAGGAGGAAACACAAAAATCGCTCAGAGAAATGCAGGAGAACGTGGGTCATCAGGAAGAAATCCTGAAAGAGGTAATGCAAAATTACCTTAAAGAAATACAGGAAAATACAAACAAACAAGTGAAGGATCTCAGCAAATCCATCCAGGAACTAAAAAAGGAAGTAGAAACAACTAAGAAATCACAAAGGGAGACAACTTTGGAGATAGAAAACCTTGGGAAGAAATCAGGAGTCATAGATGCAAACATCAACAATAGAATACAAGAGATGGAAGAAAGAATCTCAGGTGCTGAAGATTCCATAGAAAGCATCGACTCAACAGTCAAAGAAAATGCAAAATGCAAAAAACGCGTAACCCAAAACATCCAGGAAATCCAGGACACAATGAGAAGACCAAACCTAAGGATTATAGGTATAGATGAGAGTGAAGATTTGCAACTTAAAGGGCCAGTAAACATCTTCAACAAAATTATGGAGGAAAACTTCCCTAACTTAAAGAGAGAGATGCCGATGAACATACAAGAAGCCTACAGAACTCCAAACAGACTGGACCAGAACAGAAATACCTCCCGTCACATAATAATCAAAACACCGAATGTTCTAAACAAAGAAAGAATACTAAATGCAGTAAGAGAAAAGGGCCAAGTAACATACAAAGGAAGACCTATCCGAATCACATCAGACTTCTCACCAGAGACTATGAAAGCCAGAAGATCCTGGGCAGATCTCATGCAGACACTAAGACAGCACAAATGCCAGCCTAGACTACTATACCCAGCAAAACTCTCAATCACCATAGATGGAGAGACCAAGATATTCCATGATAAAACCAAATTTTCACAATATCTTTCCACAAATCCAGCCCTGCAACGGATAATAGGTGGAAACCTCCAATACAGGGAGAGAAACAACACCCTGGAAAAAATGAGATAATAACCTTCTTGAATCAAACCCAAAAGTAGATAACCACTCAAACATAAAGATAGCGTCAAGAATGGCAGATGGCAATAATCACTATGCCTTAATCTCTCTTAATATCAATGGTCTCAATTCCCCAATTAAAAGACATAGACTAGCAGACTGGATACGTAAACAGGACCCAGCTTTTTGCTGCATGCAGGAAACGCACCTCAGTGTCAAAGACAAACACTACCTCAGAGTAAAAGGCTGGAAAACAATTTTACAAGCAAATGGCCCCAAGAAACGAGGTGGAGTAGCCATCCTAATATCGGATAAAATTGATTTTCAACCCAAAGTCATCAAAAAAGACACAGAAGGACACTACATACTGATCAAGGGAAAAATCCACCATCAAGAACTCTCAATCCTGAATATCTATGCTCCAAATGCAAGGGCACCCTCATTCGTAAAAGAAACTTTACTAAAACTCAAAGCACACATCGCACCGCACACAATAATAGTGGGTGACTTCAACACCCCGCTCTCTGAAATGGATCGTTCAGGAAAGCAGAAACTAAACAGGGACACAGTGAATCTAATTGAAGCCTTGGACCAAATGGAACTAACTGATATATATAGAACATTTCATCCTAGAGCTAAAGAATACACCTTCTTCTCAGCTCCTCATGGTACCTTCTCCAAAATTGACCATATAATTGGTCACAAATCAGACCTCAACAGATACAAGAAGATAGAAATAATCCCATGCCTCCTATCAGATCACTATGGAATAAGGGTGGTCTTCAATGGCAACAAAAACAAAAGAAAACCCACGTACACATGGAGGCTGAACAATGCTCTACTCAATGATAACTTGGTCAAGGTGGAAATAAAGAAAGAAATCAAAGACTTTTTGAAAGTTAATGAAAATGAAGGCACAACATACCCTAACTTATGGGACACAATGAAAGCAGTGCTAAGAGGAAAATTCATAGCCCTGAGTGCCGCCAAAAAGAAACGGGAGACAGCATACACTAACAGCTTAATGGCACACCTGAAAGCCCTGGAACAAAAAGAAGCAAATACACCAAAGAGGAGTAGAAGGCAGGAAATCATCAAACTCAGGGCTGAAATCAATCAAGTAGAAACAAATAAAACCATACAAAGAATCAACAAAACGAGGAGTTGGTTCTTTGAGAAAATCAACAAGATAGATAAGCCCTTAGCCAGACTAACCAGAGGGCACAGAGATAGTATCCAAATTAATAAAATCAGAAACGAAAAGGGAGAGATAACAACAGAAACTGAGGAAATTCAAAAAATCATCAGATCCTACTACAAAAACCTGTATTCAACACAACTAGAAAATCTTGAGGAAATGGACAATTTCCTTGACAGATACCAAGTACCAAAATTAAATCAGGATCAAATAGACCATCTAAACCGTCCTATAACCCCTGAAGAAATAGAAGTTGTCATTGGAAGTCTTCCAACCAAAAAAAGCACAGGTCCAGATGGTTTTAGTGCAGAATTCTATCAGACCTTCAAAGAAGACCTAACACCAATACTCTTCAAACTGTTCCACAAAATAGAAACAGAAGGAACACTACCCAACTCGTTCTATGAAGCCACAATTACACTAATACCAAAAGCACACAAAGATCCGACAAAGAAAGAGAATCTCAGGCCAATCTCTCTTATGAATATCGATGCAAAAATACTCAATAAAATTCTTGCCAACCGAATCCAAGAACACATCAAAACGATCATTCACCACGATCAAGTAGGCTTCATCCCAGGGATGCAGGGATGGTTCAATATAAGGAAATCCATCAATGTAATCCACTACATAAACAATCTCAAAGAAAAAAACCACATGGTCATCTCATTAGATGCTGAGAAAGCATTTGACAAAATTCAGCATCCTTTCATGCTAAAGGTCTTGGAAAGATCAGGAATTCAAGGCCCATATCTAAACATAGTAAAAGCAATTTACAGCAAACCAGTAGCCAGCATCAATCTAAACGGAGAGAAACTTGAAGCAATCCCACTAAAATCAGGGACTAGACAAGGCTGCCCTCTCTCTCCATATCTTTTCAATATAGTACTTGAAGTTCTAGCTAGAGCAATTAGACAAGAAAAAGAGGTCAAAGGGATACAAATTGGAAAGGAAGAAGTCAAACTATCACTATTTGCAGACGATATGATAGTATACATAAGCGACCCAAAGAACTCCACCAGAGAACTCCTACAGCTGATAAACGACTTCAGCAAAGTGGCCGGATATAAAATCAACTCAAGCAAGTCAGAAGCCTTCCTATACTCAAAGGATAAGCAGGCTGAGAAAGAAGTAAGAGAAATAATACCCTTTACGATAGCCACAAACCATATTAAGTATCTTGGCGTGACGCTAACCAAACAAGTGAAAGATCTGTATGACAAGAACTTCAAGTCTCTGAAGAAAGAAATTGAAGAAGACCTCGGAAGATGGAAAAATCTGCCATGCTCATGGATTGGCAGGATTAATATAGTAAAAATGAGCATCTTACCAAAAGTAATACACAGATTCAATGCAATCCCCATCAAAATCCCAACTCAATTCTTCATAGAGTTAGAAAGAGCAATTCAAAAATTCATCTGGAATAACAGAAAACCCAGAATAGCTAAAACTATTCTCAAGAGTAAAAGAACCTCTGGGGGAATCAGTATCCCGGACCTCAAGCTGTACTACAGAGCAATAGTGTTAAAAACTGCATGGTATTGGTACAGTAACAGACATGTAGATCAATGGAACAGAATTGAAGACCCAGAAATGAATCCACACTCCTATGGTCACTTGATCTTTGACAAAGGAGCTAAAACCATCCAGTGGAAAAAAGATAGCCTTTTCAACAAATGGTGCTGGCTCAGCTGGAGGTCAACATGCAGAAGAATGCAAATTGACCCATCCTTATCTCCTTGCACTAAGCTCAATTCTAAGTGGATCAAAGATCTCCACATAAAACCAGACACACTGAAACTAATAGAAGGGAAACTAGGGAAGAACCTTGAACATATGGGCACAGGGGAGAATTTCCTGAACAGAACTCCAATAGCTTATACTCTAAGATCAAGAATAGACAAATGGGACCTCATTAAATTACAAAGTTTTTGCAAGGCAAAAGACACTGTCAAAAAGACAAAGCGGCAACCAACTAACTGGGAAATGATCTTTACCAACCTTACATCCGACAGAGGGCTAATATCCAAGATATACAAAGAACTCAAGAAGTTAAACTCCAGAGAGGCAAGTAACCCTATTAAAAAATGGGGTACAGAGCTAAACAAAGAGTTCTCACCTGAAGAATATCTAATGGCTGAGAAGCACCTAAAGAGATGTTCATCATCCTTAGTCATTAGGGAAATGCAAATCAAAACAACCCTGAGATTCCATCTCACACCAGTCAGGATGGCTAAGATCAAAAACACAGGAGACAGCAGTTGTTGGCGAGGATGTGGAGAAAGAGGAACACTCCTCCACTGCTGGTGGAATTGCAGGCTGGTACAACCACTCTGGAAAGCAGTCTGGCGGCTCCTCAGAAAACTGGGCATGACACTTCCGGAGGATCCGGCTATACCACTCCTGGGCATATACCCAGAGACTTTACCTGCATGCAATAAGGACACATGCTCCACTATATTCATAGCAGCCTTATTTATAATAGCCAGAAGCTGGAAAGAACCCAGATGTCCCTCAACGGAGGAATGGATTCAGAAGATGTGGTATATTTACACAATGGAATACTACTCTGCAATTAAAAACAATGAATTCACGAAATTCCTAGGCAAATGGTCAGAACTTGAAAATATCATCCTTAGTGAGGTAACCCAATCACAAAAGATCACACATGGTATGAAGTCACTGATAAGGGGATATTGACCCAGAATCTCAGAATACCCTAGACACAATCAGCATATCAATAGATTTCTAAAAAGATGGAAGGAGAGACCCCTGGTCCTGGAAAGACTGGATGTAGGGGAACGCCAGGACAGAGTAATGAGAGGGGGTTGAACGGAGAAAAGAGGGAGGGAAGGGGGCTTATGGGACTTTCGGGGAGGGAGGAAACGGGAAAGGGGAAGTGATTTGGAATGTAAATTAAAAAAATAAAATAAAATTAAATTAAAAAAAAAAAAAAAAAAAAAGAAATGATGGTATAGCTGAAACCAGCAACCTCAAACAGGACCAATGACTCATTACAATGAGCATTTGCAAGTAAAGATATTTAGGCAAAAGGGGAGACATCATAATACATTGCAGCTTCCATAGTGAGATTTTTTTTTAATCTTATTTTTTTCCTTTTTTCTTTTTCTTCTCTTGTTTGGTTTAGTTTTGCTTTGTGGCCAAGATTGCAAGGGCAAAGGGTAGAGAGATACAGATAGATGTAGAGATAGAGATATACAGATGATATAAATATAGATAGATATAGATATAAACATATATAAAGATAGATGATGATATAGATAAAAATAGAGATAAAGGGAGGGGAGATGAGAATGATTGGGATACAAAAAGGTGAAATTTACAAAGAATTAATAATAATGATTTTTATTAAATTTATTTGTTCCATTTAAAACTCAATATCAACCCTTTCTCTCCTTTCAGTACTCTGCCATTCAAGTCTTCTCCCCCATTCCACATTCCATTTCAAACACCCTTTGGGTGTCAACCACCCCCGACTCCCACCCCTTCACTTCAAGTTGCTACAGAAGTAGGCACATCCTCTCCCACTGAGGTCTGACAAGACTGTCAATTTAGGGTTGTGGGATTCATAGGCAGGCAGATAAGAAACAGGCTCAGGGACAGTCCCTGCCAGTGTTTTGGTGGGCCCACATGAAGACCAAGCTACTCATCTAGGCCTCATATGAGCAGGAGGCCTAGATCCAGCCCAGGCTCACTCTAGGTGATCCAAAAAAATCTAACAGAAAAAGTATTTTTAAGACTATATATTGTCTAATAATAGTTTTCTGAAAACAATCAACTGAGTATGTTTAAAATTTAACTTTTCCAGTAAACTTAATATTTTCTAGTTAAAAATTTTTGAGTTTCATACAAGAGTATTGTATTTGTACCATTTCTACCCCCTTAATGATTATTTTGTCCATAGTACTCTTAAATTCATAATGTTTGCTTTGGTTATTATTACTTATGTAAGTACACATAAATGGATGTAACAAATATATAATTCTTTGTTAACAATTATATAGATATGTAGAATATTATAGTTGATGATACATAGAGAGTTGATAGATGAATGATAGACAGACAGACAGACAGACAGACAGACAGACAGACAGATAGATTCTACTTATTCCAATTATTATTGCCTGTATTAAGGTGTGTTTAAGATTGACCACTTGTGATTGGATTTCAGATGGCTTGTCTATTTATATCATTTTCCCCTTCTCTTTCTTCCAAACCTTCCATATAATGCCATGAATAGATATTCAAATTCATGGACTCTTTTTGAAATTACTTGTTAAATACATACATACATATATACATATACACATTCATACATACATACATGTTTGTATATTTCTAAATATATAATTGCATTCTTACACTTTGAAATTTGCTACCTAATAGGTCCACATAAAAATTTTTAAGAAATCCTTACTTCTAAGGATAACATGAGCTTTGGATAAATAACAAACAAGTCAATCTCAAATCAACCACCAAATCTCATATCTACTGACTAGATTTCATAATGGTAAAAGGTGCTTTCAGGCTAATTGGTATAACATAGAACAAAGATCAGTGATCTTACCCAACTTTGGATCTAGCATACTGCAATACTTACTTCCAAGAAAGATGTGTTAGGAGATGTAATATTGGCAGGACTATTATAGAGTGACTAGTAATTTTATGATTAGGTTAGACACCTGCTCCCAGGAACAGACTTTCATGTTTGTTTTTGCAATGCTGGTCAAAAGCCCATAGCTGTGATAAAAAACACTTACTACAACAAAACTGAGGAAAATGGCATTTATTTCATTTTACAGTTTAAGATCATCACCAAGAAAACCCAGAACAAGGACTCAAGTCAGGAACCCAGAGTTAGGAAATGAAGCAGAAACCATGGAGAAATGCTGCCTATAGGCTTCTTCCTCATGGATATTTGTCTTAATTCATTATACAACTCAGGATGACCAGCTCCATAGTGAATCTTCCCATTGTGAGCTACAAATAACTACATCAAATATTAATCAATAAAACACCTGGTGAGTTTTCCTGAAAATCTATCCCAGGTGTTTACTCAACCTATGAGCTCTCACCTGGGTCCCACATCTAGTTCCTCAATAAAATCTGGCATCCACTGCATGTGCCACAAATAATCTCAAGGCTTCTCGAAAATCATGCCTTACATTTTCCCCAACAGAAAGGCCCTTTAACACAAGACTCAACTTATCCACATAAGCATATATAACATTGCACTGTGTGAAATGCATCCAGTTCAGAGGTCAAGTACAATATGTCCACCTGACTTTATTACCCCAAGTTATTTCCAACCTGTAGGCCCAGCTTACCCATGTATCTGCTCTTCTACCCCAAACTTCTCTGTCTATTTCAGACGTAGAACAAATAAAAGAAGTTCATATACCCAGACTTCATCACAAAATCCCAAAAATATGATAAATTAGACCACTATTTTCTCTCCAAAATGTACCAGTACTATAGAAATGTTTCCCAAGGAAAATTATTTACATAGACACCAGAAGACAGAATGTAAAATCATAGCTGGTTAGTGGTGATAAACACTTTAAATCCCAGCACTAGAGAGGCAGAGGCAGGGAGATTTCTGAGTTTGAGACCAACCTGATCTACAGAGTAAGTTCCAGGCTAGCCAAGGCTATACAGAAAAACCCTGTCTCAAAAAAAAACCCAGGAAAACAAAAAACAAAAAACTAAAAGAAAAGAACAATCATAAATGTGATAAAAAAAAAACTTCAAGTAATTTAAAGAAGACACAAAGAAATACAACAATGAAATGAAAGAGAACGGCCTTGTGAGCTATCAGTGGGAGGAGCGGCCCTTTGTCCCAGAAAGGCTTGATAACCCAGTATAGGAAAATGCCAGGGTGGGTAGGTAAGAGTGGGTGCATGGGTGGGAAGCACCCTCTAAGAGGCAGAGGGAGGAAGGATGTGATAGGGGGCTTTGGGAGGGGAAACTTGGAAAGAGGATAACATTAGAAATGTAAATAAATAGAATATCCAATACAAATACTTTAAAAGAGAAATTAAAGAGAATGAACTTAGGGAGAACAAATGCCTAAGTGATTCCCAAGAAAAGTATAACAATAAAACTGATAGAAATGACAAGAGGTTAAGAGCAGAATTCAAGAAGGGTAATGAAATATTGAGCAGCAATTAAGTTGATATAAAAATGAAATAGGAAAACTCAAAATTTTAATAATAACAGTAAGACAAAAGCATTTCAAGTTGAATGAATTGAGTAAAAGAAAATATCAGGATTTGATAATAATGTGCAGGATCTACACAAAATAAGTAAGTAATGTGGAAATTGTATTCAAAATGAAACAAATCAAATTAGAGGAACACACAGAACATGTGGAACACAAGAAAAAGAAAAAAAAGAGGAAAACCTTAACCTTCAAAATGTATGCATTGAGGAGGAAGAATAATCCTAAGTATAAAGCATAGAACAGATCTTTGACAAGATCATAGAAAAGTCTCCAAATCAAGTAAAGACACATAAAAACCAATACAAGAAGTACACAAAACACTTACTCCATAATAGAAGAGAAAAATCCCCATAGTATATGATACTTAGAGCACTAAGTATACAAAACAAAAAAAATTGCATTGAAAATTTCCAGACAAAAAAACCAAATCATAAATCATAAATAAATAAATCCATGAGTATTATTGCTGATTTCTCAATGAAGAGTTTGAAATTCAGAAGATTATGGAGCAATGCATTTCCAAGTCATTAAAAAAATATGACAGCCAACCTAGAATAATGTACTCAATAAACACTAAAAACTAATGGAGAAAGGAAAATGTACTACACTATAAATAATAAACAAAGAAATCTAACAAAAACATGGAAAACAGTATTATAGGTAGAAAATACAAATGAGCAGAGCCAAGAGATGGTGGAAATATAATGATTAAAACACAAAGTACACAAACAACAACAAAAAATCAACAACAGGGTGATTACAATCAACACACACATTTCAATAATAACGTTAAACAAAAATGACCATAATTCACTAATCAAGACACAGAACAACTGCATGAATCAAGAGGCATGATACATGTATCCTGGACATAAAAGAAATACATCTTAGCTTGAGAAGTCTTATATCATGCTTTCTGTAAACATATCCTAAGATGTAAAACATTTCTGAGTGCTCCTTTGACTTCTGCATTTCTCAGACTGTAGACAATAGGGTTTAACATGGGAGTAATGACCCCATACAACATAGAGATAAGTCTGTTTCTTCCAGGAGAGTGTTGACTGGAAGTTTTGCACATATAGGTAAATATGATCGTGCCATAGAACAAGAAGACTACAAGAAGATGGGAAGCACATGTGGAGAAAGTTTTGCATTTTCCTTCTGCTGATCGGATATTTAGAATGGTGGAGACAATGTATACGTAGGAGATCAATGTGATCAGAAAAGCACCAACTCCAAAGATAGCTCCAATCACTAAAACAAGTATTTCTGCCACATACGTGGATGAGCATGACAGGGCCACCACAGGTGGAATATCACAGTAGTACTGGTTAATTCTATTAGATTTGCAGAAAGACAGGCTAAAGGTGGACATTGTGTGGATAAAGGAGTTCAGAAACCCAGCTGCCCATGTCCCAAACAACAGCTGCACACAGCGAACCTTGGTCATGATGAGGGAGTAACGCAGAGGAAAGCATATGGCCACATAGCGGTCATAAGCCATCACAGCCAGCAAGAAAACTTCAGTCCCAGATAGAGCCAGCAAGAAATAGAGCTGCAAAGCACACCCAACAAAGGAAATGCTGTGGTCCTCAGTCAAGAGATTCTTGAGCATGTTGGGGACAGTAGCTGATGGGCAGAATATGTCCAGCACGGACAAATTTGCCAACAGGTAATACATGGGTGTTTGAAGCTTTCTCTGAGTAACAATGGCCAACAGGATGACCCCGTTTCCCAGTACAGTGATCTGATAGATGATGGCAAAGGCCACAAAGAGTGGATAGCGCACCTCAGGGAGGTCAGAGAGCCCTATGAGGATGAATTGAGCCACTGTGGTAAGATTGTAGACATCCATTCCCTCTGTCCACAGGATTTTTCTAATGGAAAGAAAAGCACACAATGAAGATTAGAAGGATAAAGCAGGGACCTGGCTTCTGAGAAACTGGGAATATAACAGAATGTGGTTGAAAGTTGTATGTGTTACCTATCAAGAAAATATTCTTTTCTTTTAGATTTTACAACTTCATGAATTATAGGTTTGTCAAGTATATCCTTTCAATTCTCTGAATAACCTGGGGACCTGTTATGTGAATTTACTTTTTAGACATTCTAAAACTTCTCTGTATTTATACTATTTCTGAAAACACAAAAATCCCCATTCCATCTCTGGAGGAAATCCACTGAGTAACTAAACAGACCTTGAAAATTCATGACTTTATTAATCATATAGAATCCTTACTTATTTTTTAACCTCACAATTCATTACAAACTGATCTATTTTTTACACTACATGAAATATTTTTTCATTCTGTTATGCCTTATTTAAATGTGGATGACACTAGACAATCCTTCAGTCTAAATTAAGGTAGAATTAATGTATTATACAATTGCTTATTTCATATATTCTACTATGTAATCATATTATATATATATATATATATTCAGTAGTAGATAAGACTTTAATACTAAAAATTTTCAAAATTATACAAAATCATATCAACGATGAAATCATGAGTGTATGAATGACCTATGACTTCTTCAACATGTATTTTACTTGGAAGAAATAAAAGTAGAAATGCTCACATACCTTAGACACCATATCTTTATGATATGAACAACAGCATCTTTATTGACATATGCATAATAATGATGGTAACAAAATGGTTTAGGAGAAACTAATCAAAGTTGTAGAAATTAGTATTTTGTTTGGTGGTTTTGAAAACAAATTTTATGTAGAAACACATATGAGACAATTTGTAATACAAGTTAGTTAGAAAATAAAAGTAAATTTATAGTCTATAATCTGATGCTATTTATTTCCTGGCAAAACAATGAATATTTTCTTCAGTAAGTTAAAATGCACAGAAATATAATATAAATAATATATAATTGTTTTATCCCCAAAATAAAAAAGTATTTTATCTTTTCCCCAATATAATTAATCTCTACATTTAGGAGGATAAGACCAGGGGATTGTAAATTTGACGATACCCTGAACAAAAAGCCAAACCCTGTTTCAAAATAAAATAAAAAGAGAGAGCACTGCAATTTACTCCTCTTCATTCCTCAAGCTACAACAGATTTGGAAGATAAATGCAGAGTAAAAAAACTTCTATTGCTAGTCTCTTTATATATTAAAATATGACAATGAAAATTATTACAATCATCACAAATATATGTATTTCATTATAAAGTTAATGAAGGATGTTCCTGAATGAATTACATTGACTGAAACAAAAAATAAATCATATCAGTTATTAGTGTCTCTAATTTTCTAAACCCTGTGGAACTCATGAATTTTATCCTCTGTATTAATATTTCAAATAAAAAAGATGTGCAAATAAAGTAAGGCACTTTTATGGGATAGCAAAAATGTTTATTTCAACAATAACTCAGTTTCCTCATACAAATTTGGCTCTTTAAAACAAGAATTAAAAGAAATATATTTTAGAAGATTCTGATTGAATAAATCTATCCTAATCTTCAGATTATATTATCAATATATACCAAACAAAACCTAAAAACACATTTTTCTTAATTTTATACATTACTATTTGAATATATTCTAGGAAATTAATGATCCTTGATACACAGAACACGGCATTTGCTCTCATGTTAAGACTGCATATATTTATCAACCTTTTCATTCTAGTAGTATCATAACTTATTAACAATTTGTAAGGCAATTAAAAGTAAATATCTTTATCAATAACATACTACTAATAATGTACATATAAATTCTAGAATCATATTGAAGGATCAAGAGTTTCCTGACTAGAGAAGTAATGAAGCTTTATTAAATTCAGTCTCTCCAAGTTTATTTTATGATTACTTGAAGCACATAAAACATATAAACATACAGATGGAAATGAATAAAAGAACAGTATATATGAAAAGCATTACATTTCAATTAAAACTTGCCTAAAATTCAGACTTTCTTACCATTTCTGACATAACTTTGCATATAGAAAATTCTAAAAATACTATACAGGAAAATATTCTCTTTTTATAATATTCAAGTTTCTGTCACATAGGGAAATATAAGAGATAAAATTTAGAAAAAATAAAACACATGTAAACTTGAATTATAGCACTTATAAAAGTGTACTAGCATGTGTATCAATAAAATTAAAACGTTGCATTTCAATTATAAATAAAATAGATTGTTACCAATAAATAGTTTCAGAAAGACCAAGTACATGATCCAGCAACAAATTACATCAGTGTGTAAAAACCAAATTAACACTTGTACTTAGGACTCACACTAAGGGTTGGTCCATAATTTATATATTCCTATTCTCTCCTTAGGGAAGCAGGAAAATAAGAACTCTAGAGAATAACTACATTACTACCAAGTTAGGAAGAGGGACACAAAACTAATTAATTTGATATGTTTTAATATAATTCTATGTTACATAGGAGCCATTTTAATTCCTTGCAATAGCTCATGGACATGTCCCACCTGGAATATACTTGGCCAATAGTAATTATGTGATAAATTATTAATTTTGTTGTTTTCAAGAGTGCTTTCTGAAAATAACAATGACTTTCCCTGATGTAAAAGTTTGAACTTGCCTTACAGACTATGGTAAAAGAGAAAGGTTTATAGTAATCATATGGCCAAAGTAAGGAATACGTTGGTGATAGGAAACAACAATTTGTGATTAAAAAATCCTTCATTTAACATATCATCACATTTTCTGTAAATATTTTTTATCATAGAGCAAATATGTTACTATATTTATTCATTTGCACACAAGATATCTTATGAAAATATGAGAGAAGTGCTGTGAACATAGACACAAACTCATTTGAATATGCAACTTTTAAGTGAATTCTTTTTATTTTTCAAATTTAATTTTCTTACTTGTTCACTTTACATCCAGATCATGACACCCATCCATATTACCCCCTCCCATAATCCTTGTCATTTCCCTCTCCCCTTCTCCTCCAAGCAAGTGGAGACACCCATGGGTATTTCCATCACCTTGGCACATCAAGTCTTTGCAAACCTAGGTGCTTACTCTCCCACTCACATCAAACAAGTCAGTCTGGCTAGTAGAAAATATCCAAAGGACAGGCAACAACTTTTGGGATAACCCATGCTCTATTTGTTCAGTACCCAAATGAATGTCAAGTTGCACATCTTCTATAAACAAGCAGGGAGGCCTAGGTCCAGCACTTGTATGTTCTTTGGTTGCTGATTTATACAGTGAGACGTCTAAGGTCCAGGATAGCTGACGCTCTTGGCCTTCCTGTAGAGTTCCTATCACTTCAGGACCTAAAATCCTTCCTCCTATTTTTACTTAAGAGTCCCCAAGCTCCATCTACTATGTGGCTGTGGGTGTCTGTAACTATCTGAGTCAGATGCTGGATGGAACTTTTCAGAAGACAACATACTCATGTCTGCAAATATAACAGAGTATCATTAATAGTGTTATGGACCAGTATTTGCCCATGGAATAGATATCAATTAGGTCGGTTCATGGTTGATCATTTCCTCAATCTCTGCTCCATCCCTCCTGCCTGCATACTAGTACACAGAGCAATATTTATGTTGAAAGTTTTGTGAGGTTTGAGTCTCTGCCTAATCCTGAAAATGGCACCCACCTCTTCACCCATGTCAACTGCAGATTTTTATTCATTTTCATGGTCATCCAGCAATCTATCCTGTCATACCCAACACCAGATCCTGAATACCCCATTCCCCTCCCCATCCCATCTCCCACTCAGATCCCTCACTTTACCTCTTCCTTATGAGTACTTATTATCCCCTTGTAGGTGAGATTCAAGCTTCCTGACTTGGTAATTCCTTCTGGTTTAGCTTCTCTGGGTCTTTGGATACCATGCAACCTGGTATGTGTATTTTATGGCTAATAATCACTTATAAGTGAGTACATACCATGGATGTCCTTTGGGGACTGTGGTACTTCACTCAAGGTGATATTTTCATGTTCAATCTATTTGCCTGAAAAATTTGTGATGGCCTTATTTTTAATTGCTGAATAACATTCCATGGTGTAGAATTACTATTTTTTAATCCTTTCTTCTATTGAGTAACATCTAGGTTGTTACCACATTCTGGCTATTATGAATAAAGCTGCTATGAACACAGTTGAGCAAGTGTCTTAGTGAGATGTTGGAGTATCTGTTAGGTATATTCTCAGGAGTGATATAGCTGGGTCTTGAGGTAGAACTATTCCCAGTTTTCTGAGAAAATGCCAAATTGATTCCCAAATTGGTTACAGAAGTTTCCAACCATCAATGGAGGAGTGTTCCCCTTGTTCCACATTCTTGACAGCATGTGCTATCCCTTGAGTTTTTGATCTTAGCTATTCTGATGGGTGTAAGGTAGAACCTCAGAGTTGTTTTGACTTGCATTTTCCTGATGACTAAGTGCTTTGAACATTTCTTTAAGTACTCCTCAGCATTTGAGGATCCTCTGTTGAGAATTCTGTTAATTTCTATAACCTGTTTTTTTTGTTTGTTTGTTGGTTGGTTTTCAATTTCACAAGCCTTTATTGTGTAGAACAGAGGACCTCATTTCTGCCTGCTCACCCCCAAACATGAAAACTGTTATTACTCTGAGATCCATGGTGATCTCCTTCACGATCTGATCCATTGGAGTATGGAGAGAGTATGACCAGGAAAGCTCAAAGCTTGCTTAAACACGGGCAGTAGTATTACAGTTCATCTTTAAACTGGAGGTGAAAAATCATACTGAAATTTATCACTAAGCCATTTTTATTTTTCCTTCTTAAATGTCTTTGCTACATAGTTTCACTTTTCTTGTGACTTCTTGTTCTTAATTTCTTGGTGTTTAGAATGTCTTCATATTTCTTCTGAGTTTTTGCATCTTTCTTGACATCTGGAGTTACTCTTGGCTTAGGTTCACTGTCCAAAGTGACTCTAGATTTTCTGGATCTCAAACTCTTAACATCTTAATCTCCAGAGACTCCTTTCTGAGATGTTATCACGATTTCTTCACCTGATTTGCTTGTTTTCTCCTCTGCTTCATGCGGCTAGGGAATCTCAGTCTTTCATCTAAACCTCAAGCATGTTCTTTTCCCACTGACTTTGCTTGGCTCTGTCATCAGGATTCTGCAGCTCTGTCTCCTGGGAGGCAGTCTTCTTCTCATTTTTCTTTATCCCAATCTTCTCTGCAGATGCATTACTCTTAGGTCTCGGCTGGTTTTTATTGGTTTTTTTTGGTACCTGGAGCTCCGGGTGTTTTCTGATCTGGAGTGACAGGATTTTCTCTTTTGGCTTCCATTACTTTTGTTTTCATAACAGTGCTAACCTGCTCTTCCACAAATTCAACTTTGTTTAACCCTATTCTCACATGTATCATCTTCACAGGCTCAGGTGATACATGCCTCTTTCTGGAAGCAGCCCTTTATTTCTTAGGTTCTGAACCCTGATTTTAATTGAGTTATTTGGATTGTTGGTGTCTAACTGCCTGAGTTGTTTCTAAATTTTGGATATTAGACCTCTGCCATATATAGGGTTGGTGAAGAACCTTTCCCAATCTGTGGGCTGCATTTTTCTTATTGACAGTATCATTTGCCTTTAAAAAGTTTTAAGGTTCCCTGAGTCATTGGTGTTCTGTTCAGAAACTTGTCTCCTGTAACGATGGGATTGAGAGTATTTTCTTCTGTCTGTTCTGTGAGATTTAGAGTATCCAGCTTGATGTTGAGTTTCTTGATCCACTTGGACTTGATTTTTGTGCAGGGTGATAAGGATGGATCTTCATTCTTCTATGTGTAGATATCCAGTTGGATCAGCACCATTTGTGGAATATGCTTTTATTTTTCCAATATATGGTTTTGGCTTCTTTATCAAAAATCAAGTGTAGGATTAGTTCGAGGTCTTTATTCAATTCAGTTGATCTGCGTGTCTCTTTCTATACCAGTACCATGCAGGTTTTATCAGTATTGCTCTGCATCATAACTTTAGGTGATGGATGGTGATTCTTCTCATAGCATTGTATTGTTCAGGATTATTTCAGCTAACCTGAGTTGTTTATCTTTACATATGAAGGTGAGAATCTCTCTTTCAACATTTGCAAAAATTGTGTTGGAATGTTGATACAGACTGCATTGAATCTGTAGATTGCTTTTGGTAGGATGGCCATTTTTACTATGGAAATGCTACAAATATATGACCACGGGAGATATTTCCATCTTTGGAGGTCTTCTTTGATATCTATTTTCATATACTTGAAGTTCTTTTCATACAGATTTTCACTTGCTTGGTCAGAGTTACACCAAATTATTTTATATTATTCATGGCTACTATAAAGGTTATTAATTCCCTAAATTCTTTCATGACCATTTTATCATTTTATAAAGGAGAGCTACAGATTTCTTTGATTTAATTTTATATCCACCCTCTTTGATGAAGGTGTTTATCAGCGGGAAGAATTCTCTGTTCAAATTTGTGGGAATACTTATATACTATCATATCCACAAATAGCAATACTTGACTTCTTCCTTTCCAATTTATCCATTTGATCCCCATTAATTGCCTTCTTCCTCTGGATAGAAATTCAAGAAATATTTTGAAAACATAGGGAGGCAGTGGGCAGCCTTGTCTTGTCCCCAATTTTACTGGAAACACTTTAACTTTCTCTCCATCTAGTGTGATGTTGGCTATTGGTTTGAAGTATATTGCTTTGACTATGTTTAAGTATGTGTCCTATAAATCCTATTTCTCTAATACATTTAATAAGAAGGGGCATTAGATTTTTATCAAATCATATGACATAATCATGTGGTTTTTTTCTTTAATTTTGTTTATATGGTGTATTATGCTGATGGATCCTCATATATTGAACTATCTCTGCATCTCTGGGATGAAGGCTACTTAATTTTTTTGGTTGATGTCTTTGATGTGTTTCTGGATTCAGTTTATGAAAATTATATTGAGTATTTTTTGCATCAATATTCATAATAAAATTTGATCTGAAGCTTTCTTTATTTAAGTCTTAATGTGGTTTAGACATCATAGTGACTATAGACTCAAAGAATTAGTTTGGCAGTGTTCGTTTTCTGTTTTGTGGAAAAGTATAAGAAGTATTTGACTTAGCTGTCCATGGAAAGTTATCTAGAATTCTACTTTAAAACCAGCTGACTGAAGTTTTGTTTGTTTGTTTGCTTAATTGCTTGTTTATTTTTAAGTGTATGTAAGTACACTGTCACTGTCTTCAGACACACCAGAAGAAGGCATCAGATCCCATTACAGATGGTTTTGAGCCACCATGTGGTTGCTGGAATTTGAACTCAGGACCTCTGGAAGAGCAGTCAGTGCTCTTAACCACTGAGTCATCTCTCCAGCCCAATTGGTTGCTTTTTTATATTTTATATTTTTGGGGGAGTGGGAGACTTTTAATGACTGCTTCTATTTCTTCAGGAGTCACAGGCTTGTTTAAATACTTTTCCTGACCTTGATTTAACTTTGGCAAGTAGTATCAGTCTAGAAAATGTCTGTTTAGTTAAAGATTTTCCCATCTTTGTGGAGTACAGGTTTTAGAAAACTGCGTGGTATTGGTACAGTGACAGGCGTGTAGATCAATGGAACAGAACTGAAGACCCAGAAATGAATCCACACTCCTATGGTAACTTGATCTTTGACAAAGAAGCTAAAAGCATCCAGTGGAAAAAAAGACACCCTTTACAATAGCCACAAACAATATAAAGTATATTGGTGTGACTCTAACCAAACAAATGAAAGACCTGTATGGCAAGAACTTCAGGTCTCTGAAGAAAGAAATCGAAGACCTAAGAAGATGGAAAGAGCTTCCATGCTCATGGATTGGCAGGATTAATATAGTAAAAATGGCTATCCTGCGAAAAGCAATATACAGATTCAATGCATTCCCCATCAAAATCCCAACTCCATTCTTCATAGAATTAGAAAGAGCAATTCTCAAATTCATCTGGGATAACAAAAAACCCAGGATAGCTAAAACTATTCTCAACAGTAAAAGAACGTCTGGGGTAAATCAGTATCCCAGACCTCAAGCTGTACTACAGAGTAATAGTGTTTAAAAATGCATGGTATTGGTACAGTGACAGGCAGGTAGATTAATGGAACAGAACTGAAGACCCAGAAATGAACCCACACACCTATGGTCACTTGATCTTTGACAAAGGAGCTACAACCATCCAGTGGAAAAAAGATAGCCTTTTCAATAGATGGTGCAGGTTCAAATGAAGGTCAGCATGCAGAAGAATGCAAACGATGCATTCTTATCTTGTTGTACTAACCTCAAGTCCAAGTGGATCAAGGACCTCAGCATAAAACCAGAAACACTGAAACTAACAGAAAAGAGACTGGGGAAGAGCCTTGAGCATATGGGAATAGGGGAAAATTTCCTGAACAGAACACCAATAGCTTATGCTCTAAGATCAAGAATTGACAAATGGGACCTCATAAAATTACAGATTCTATAAGGCAAAGGACACTGTCGAAAGAACAAAACAGCAACCAACAAATTGGGAAAAGATCTTTACCAACCCTACATCTGACAGAGGGCTAATACCCAAGATATACAAAGAACTCAAGAAGGTAGATTCCAGAGAGCCAAATAACCATATTAAAAAATGGGGTACAGAGGTAAACAAAGACTTTTCACCTGAGGAATATCAATTGGGTGAGAAGCATCTAAAGAAATGTTCAACATCCTTAGTCTTCAGGGAAATGCGAAACAAAACAACCCTGAGATTTCACCTCACACTAGTCAGAATGGCTAAGATCAAAAACTCAGGAGACAGCAGTTGCTGGTGAGGATGAGAAAGAGGATCACTCCTCTACTGCTGGTGGAATTGCAAGCTGGTAAAACCACTCTGGAAATCCCTTTGCGGTTCCTCAGAAAACTCGGCACAATACTACTGGAGGACCCAGCTATATCAGTCCTGGGCATATACCCAGAGGATTCTCCAGCATGCAGTATGGACACATGCTCCACTATGTTCAGAGCAGCCTTATTTATAATAGCCAGAAGCTGGAAAGAACCCAGATGTCCCTCAACGGAGGAATGGATACAGAAAATGTGGTATATTTATACTATGGGATACTACTCAGCTATTAAAAACAATGAATTCATGAAATTCTTAGGCAAGTGGGTGGAACTGGAGAATGTCATCATGAGTGAGGTGATCCATTCACGAAAGATCACACATGATATGCACTCACTGATAAGCGGATATTATCCCAGAAGCTTGGTATAAGCAAGAAACAATTCACATATCAAATGATGCTCAAGAAGAAGGAAGAAGAGGCCCCTAGTCCTGGAAGGGCTCAATGTGGCAGTGTAGGGGAATGCCAGGAAGGGGAAGCAGGAGGGGGTTGGTTGGGGAGCAAGTGGAGGGAAGAGGGCTTATGGGACTTTTGGTGAGGGGGTATACACAAAGAGGGAAGTCACCCCACCCACTTGCCTAAGAATTTCAAGAATAGCCACAAACAATATAAAGTATCTTGGTGTGTCTATAGCAAACAAGTGAAAGGTCTGTATGACAAGAACTTCAAGTCTCTGAAGAAAGAAATCGAAGAAGACCTCAGAAGATGGAAAGATCTTCCATGCTCATGGATTGGCAAGATTAATATAGTAAAAATGGCTTTCCTGCCAAAAGCAATATATAAATTCAATTCAATTCACATACAAACCCCAACTCCATTCTTCATAGAGTTTGAAAGAGAAACAAAAACCCAGGATAGGTAAAATTATTCTCAACAGTAACAGAACCTCTGGGGGAATCAGTATGCCTGAACTCAAGCAGTACTACAGAGTGATAGTGTTAAAAACTGCATGGTATTGGTACAGTGACAGGCAGGTTGATCAATGGAACAGAATTGAAGACCCAGAAATGAACACACACAACTATGGTCATACGGTCTTTGACAAATGAGCTACAACCATCCAATATATGAGCATGGAAGATCTTTCCATCTTCTGAGGTCTTCTTCGATTTCTTTCTTCAGAGACTTGAAGTTCTTGTCATACAGACCTTTCACTTGTTTGCTATAGACACACCAAGATACTTTATATTGTTTGTGGCTATTCTTGAAATTCTTAGGCAAGTGGGTGGGGTGACTTCCCTCTTTGTGTATACCCCCTCACCAAAAGTCCCATAAGCCCTCTTCCCTCCACTTGCTCCCCAACCAACCCCTTCCTGCTTCCCCTTCCTGGCATTCCCCTACACTGCCACATTGAGCCCTTCCAGGACTAGGGGCCTCTTCTTCCTTCTTCTTGAGTGGAAAAAAAAGATAGCCTTTTCAATAGATGGTGCTGGTTCAACTGGAGGTCAGCATACAGAAGAATGCAAATCGATCCATTCTTATCTCCTTGTACTAATCTCCAGTCCAAGTGGATCAAGGACCTCAACATAAAACCAGAAACCCTCTGTTCCGGGGATCAACTGCACTGAGGATACAGGTACCCAGGTTCACCCCAATATAACATTGCTTGGGACAGAGCCTGTTGGGCTTCCATCTGTGCCCAAGAGCGGGACAGCGCTGTGGTCATCTGGGCGCCAGCTCTGCTGTGGGCCATCTGCCCTGCAGAGTGATCTGTGAAGAGAGAGTGCAGAGTGCACTCCGCCATCTTTGTTCCAGCAACAGGGAAATTTGGACCTCCAGGCACAGGGACAGTAAAGCATAATATTGCTTGGGTCTCAGGCAGCTTGTGTGCACCCTGCTCCCAAGAGCTGGGCTGGCCTGCAGTAAACTACGCGCCAGCTCTGCTGTGGGATTTCTGCCCTGCAGAGAGACACCACCCCCCGCTCTGGGAGAGATCACACACCCCCGCACAGGGCCGGAGCCTACCAGCCTCCCTTTGGCAACCTCTGATCCGGGAATCCACTACGATGAGCCTTTGGATGAGCAGGGATTCCCCAATATAACATCACTTGGGGCAAGGAACATCAGGCTCCAAAGTCACTCAGGAGCAGGGCAGGCCCCAGAAATTGGTGCCACGGGAATCCCGGTAATCCAGGGGGGTCAGAAATAGACTTTCAGGTTCACAAGAGGTCCAACCAACAGCCAGTGACAGCAGGACCAACTAACACTAGAGGTAACCAGATGACAAAAGGCAAACGTAGGAACGGTACTAACAGAAGTCAAAGTAATATGGCACAATCTGAACCCAACTCTCCAACAGCTGCAAGTCCTGGATACCCTATCACACCCAAAAGACAAGATCTGGATTTAAAGTCACTTCTCATGATGCTATTAGAGGATTTCAAGAAGGACACAAATAAATCTCATAAAGAATTAGAGGAGAACATGAATCAACGGTTAGAAGCCCTTACAAAGGAAACACAAAAATCGCTTAGAGAAATGCAGGAGAACATGGGTCAACAGATGGAGGCCCATAAGGAGGCAACACAAAAATCGCTTAAAGAAATGAATCAACGGGTAGATGCACTTTCAAAGGAATCACAAAAATCACATAAAGAAATGCAGAAGAACATGGGTCAACAGAAGTATGCCCATAGGGAGGCAACACAAAAATTGCTTAAAGAAATGAATCAATGGGTAGATGCCCTTACAAAGGAAACACAAAAATCGCTTAAAAAATGCAGGAGAATATGGATCAACAGATGGAAGCCCAGAAGGAAGAAACACAAAAATCACTTAGAGAAATACAGGAGAACTTGGGTAAACAGGCAGAAATCCTGAAAGAGGAAATGCAAAAATACCTTAAAGAAATACAGGAAAATACAAACAAACAAGTGAAGGATCTCAGCAAATCCATCCAGGATCTAAAAAAGGAAGTAGAAACAACTAAGAAATCACAAAGGGAGACAACTTTGGAGATAGAAAACCTTGGGAAAAAATCAGGAGTCATAGATGCAAACAACAACAATAGAATACAAGAGATGGAAGAAAGAATCTCAGTGGCTGAAGATACCATAGAAAGCATGGACTCAATAGTTAAAGAAAATGCAAAATGCAAAAAACGTGTAACCCAAAACATCCAGGAATTCCAGGACACAATGAGAAGACCAAACCTAAGGATTATAGGTATAGATGAGAGTGAAGACTTGCAACTTAAAGGGCCAGTAAATATCTTCAATAAAATTATGGAGGAAAACTTCCCTAGCCTAAAGAGAGAGATGCCAATGAACGTACAAGAAGCCTACAGAACTCCAAACAGACTGGACAAGAACAGAAATACCTCCCGTCACATAATAATCAAAACACCAAATGTACTAAACAAAGAAAGAATATTAAAAGCAGTAAGAGAAAAGGGCCAAGTAACATACAAAGGAAGGCCTATCCGAATCACATCAGACTTCTCGCCTGAGACAATGAAAGCCTGGGCAGATTCTGGGCAGAACTCATGCAGACACTAAGAGAACACAAATGCCAGCCTAGACTACTATACCCAGCAAAACTCTCAATCACCATAGATGGAGAGACCAAGATATTCCATGATAAAACCAAATTTTCACAATATCTTTCCAAAAACCCAGCCCTGCAAAGGATAATAGGTGGAAACGGCCAATACAAGGAGGGAAACAATACCCTGGAAAAAACAAGATAGTAACCTGCTTGTATCAAACCCAAAAGTAGGTAACCACTCAAAAATAAAGATAAGGTCAAGATTAGCAGGTGGCAATAATCACTATTCTTAATCTCTCTTAATATCAATGGTCTCAATTCCCCAATAAAAAGACATAGACTAACACACTGGATACGTAAACAGGACCCAGCATTGTGCTGCGTGCAGGAAATGCACCTCAGTGTCAAAGACAAACACTACCTAAGAGTAAAAGGCTGGAAAACAATTTTACAAGCAAATGGTCCCAGGAAATGATCCTGTCATTAAATTAATTAAATTAAAATAATGTGTCATTAAAAAAAGACACAGAAGAACACTACATACTGATCAAAGGAAAAATCCACCAAGAAGAAATCTCAATTCTGAATATCTATGCTCCAAATACAAGGTCACCCTCATTCATAAAAGAAAATTTACTAAAGCTCAAAGCACATATCGCACCGCACACAATACTAGTGGGTGACTTCAACAACTCGCTCTCTAAAATGGACCGTTCAGGAAAGCAGAAACTAAACAGGGACACAGTTAATCTAATTGAAGGCTTGAACCAAATGGAACTAACAGATATATATAGAACATTTCATCCTAGAGCTAAAGAATACACCTTCTTCTCAGCACCTTATGGTACCTTCTCCAAAATCGACCATATAATTGGTCACAAATCAGACCTCAACAGATAAAAGAAGATCAAACTAATCCCATTCCTCCTATCAGATCACTATGGAATAAGGGTGGTATTCAATGGCAACAAAAACAACAGAAAACCCACATACACATGGAGGCTGAACAATGCTCTACTCAATGATAACTTGGTCAAGGAGGAAATGAAGAAAGAAATCAAAGACTTTTTAAATTTTAATGAAAATGAAGACACAACATACCCTAATTTATGGGACACAATGAAAGCAGTGCTAAGAGGAAAATTCATGGGGAGCCTACAAGCTTTCCTTCCGCGACCTCTGTTCCCGCAGCCTGCGCTGAAGAGACAGGTACCCCAAGCTCTCTATCCCCAATATAACATCACTTGGGACACGGCCTGTTGGGGCTTCCGTCTGTGCCCGAGAACGGGTCAGCGCTGTGGTCGTCTGGGTGCCAGATCGGCAGGCCATCGCGTCTGCAGGGTGAGCGGCACCACGGTGAGTGTGCAGATTGCACTCCACCATCTTTGCTCCAGTGACTGGGAAGTTGGGACAGCCAGGTTCTGAGACAGACAGGCTTAATATCGCTTGGGTCTCGGGCGGCTTGTGTGTATGCGGCTCCCAAGTGCTGGGCTGATCTGCAGTAACCAGCCTGCTAGCTCTGCTGTGGGCACAGAGACAGTATCCAAATTAACAAAATCAGAAATGAAAAGGGAGAGATAACAACAGAAACTAAGGAAATTCAAAAAATCATCAGATCCTACTACAGAAGCCTGTATTCAACACAACTAGAAAATCGGGAGGAAATGGACAACTTCCTAGACAGATACCAAATACCAAAATTTTTTTTTATTTTTTTAATTTACATTCCAAATCACTTCCCCTTTCCCGTTTCCTCCCTCCCCGAAAGTCCTATAAGCCCCCTTCCCTCCCTCTTTTCTCCATTCAACCCCCTCTCGTTACTCTGTCCTGGCATTCCCCTACATCCAGTCTTTCCAGGACCAGGGGTCTCTCCTTCCATCTTTTTAGAAATCTATTGATATGCGGATTGTGTCTAGGGTATTCCGAGATTCTGGGTCAATATACCCTTATCAGTGACTGCATACCATGTGTGTTCTTTTGTGATTGGGTTACCTCACTAAGGATGATATTTTCAAGTTTTGACCATTTGCCTAGGAATTTCGTGAATTCATTGTTTTTAACTGCAGAGTAGTATTCCATTGTGTAGATATACCACATCTTCTGAATCCATTCCTCCGTTGAGGGACATCTGGGTTCTTTCCAGCTTCTGGCTATTATAAATAAGGCTGCTATGAACATAGTGGAGCATGTGTCCTTATTGCATGCAGGTAAAGTCTCTGGGTATATGCCCAGGAGTGGTATAGCCGGATCCTCCGGGAGTGTCATGCCCAGTTTTCTGAGGAACCACCAGACTGCTTTCCAGAGTGGTTGTACCAGCTTGCAATTCCACCAGCAGTGAAGGAGATCAGGATCAAATAGACCATCTAAACCATCCTATAACCCCTGAAGAAATAGAAGTCGTCATTGGAAGTCTTCCAACCAAAAAGAGCACAGGTCCTGGTGGTTTTAGTGCAGAAGTCTATCAGAACTTCAAAGAAGACCTAACACCAATACTCTTCAAACTATTCCACAAAATAGAAACAGAAGGAACACTGCACAACTCGTTCTATGAAGCCACAATTACGCTAATACCAAAAGCACACAAAGATCCGACAAAGAAAGAGAATCTCAGGCCAATCACTCTTACGAATATCAATGCAAAAATACTCAATAAAATTCTTTCCAACCGAATCCAAGAACACGTCAAAATAATCATTCACCACGATCAAGTAGGATTCATCCCAGGGATGCAGGGATGGTTCAATATAAGGAAGTCCACCACTGTAATCCACTACATAAACAATCTTAAAGAAAAAAACCACATGGTCATTTAATCAGATGCGTAGAAAGCATTTGACAAAATTCAGCATCCTTTCATGTTAAAGGTCTTGGAAAGATTCGAGGCCCATATCTAAACATAGTAAAAGCACTTTACAGCAAACCGGTAGGCAACATCAATCTAAATGGAGAAAAACTTGAAGCAATCCCACTAAAATCAGGGACTAGACAAGGCTGCCCTCTCTCTCCATATCTTTTAAATATAGTACTTGAAGTTCTAGCTAGAGCAATTAGACAACAAAAGGAGGTCAAAGGGACACAAATTGGAAAGGAAGAAGTCATACTATCACTACGTGCAGACGATATGATAGTATACTTAAGTAACCCAAAGAACTCCTACAGCTAATAAACAACTTCAGCAAAGTGGCCGGATATAAAATCAACTCAAGCAAGTCAGTAGCCTTCCTTTACTCAAAGGGTAAGCAGGCTGAGAAAGAAGTAAGAGAAATGATACCCTTCACAATAGCCACAAACAATATAAAGTATCTTGGTGTGACTCTAACCAAACAAATGAAAAATCTGTATGACAAGAACTTCAAGTATCTGAAGAAAGAAATTGAAGAAGACCTCAGAAGATGGAAAAATCTGCCATGCTCAGGGATTGGCAGGATTAATATAGTAAAAATGACCATCTTGCCACAAGTAATATACACATTCAATGCAATCCCATAAAAATCCCAACTCCATTCTTCATAGAGTTAGAAAGAGCAATTCAAAAATTCATCTGGAATAACAGAAAACCCAGAATAGCTAAAACTATTCTCAAGAGTAAAAGAACTTCTGGGGGAATCAATATCCCAGACCTCAAGCTGTACTACACAGAAATAGTGTCAAAAACTGCATGGTATTGGTACAATGACAGGCATGTATATCAATGGAATAGAATTGAAGACCCAGAAATGAATCCACACTCCTATGGTCACTTGATCTTTGACAAAGGAGCTAAAACCATCCAGTGGGAAAAAAAATAGCCTTTTCAACAAATGGTGCTGGTTCAACTGGAGGTCAACATGCAGAAGAATGCAAATTGATCCATCTTATCTCCTTGCACTAAGCTCAATTCCAAGTGGATCAAGGACCTCCACATAAAACCAGGCACACTGAAACTATTAGAAAGGAAACTAGGGAAGAACCTTGAACATATGGGCACAGGGGAGAATTTCCTGAACAGAACTCCAATAGCTTATGCTCTAAGATCAAGAATTGACAAATGAGACCTCATTAAACTACAAAGTTTTTGCAAGGCAAAAGACACTGTCAAAAAGACAAAGCAGCAACCAACTAACTGGGAAATGATCTTTACCAACCCTACATCCGACAGAGGGCTAATATCCAAGATATACAAAGAATTCAAAAAGGTAGATTCCAGAGAGCCAAATAACCCTATTAAAAGTTGGGTACCGAGGTAAACAAACACTTTTCACCTGAGGGATATCAATTGGCTGAGGAGCACCTAAAGAAATGTTCAACATCCTTAGTCATTAGGGAAATGCAAATCAAAACAACCCTGAGATTTCATCTCACACCAGTCAGAATGGCTAAGATCAAAAACTCAGGAGACAGCCAGTGCTGGTGAGGATGTGGAGAAAGAGGAACACTCCTCCACTGCTGGTGGGATTGCAAGCTGGTACAACCACTCTGGAAAGCTGTCTGGCCGTTCCTCAGAAAACTGGGCATGACACTCCTGGAGGATCCTGCTAGGATCTTGGGCATATACCCAGAGGCTTCACCTTCATGCAATAAGGACACCTGCTCCACTATGTTCATAGCAGTCTTATTTATAATAGCCAGAAGCTGGAAAGAACCCAAATGTCCCTCAACTTTGGAATGGATACAGAAAATGTTGTATATTTACACTATGGAATACTACTCAGCTATTAAAAACATTAATATTCATTAAATTCTTAGGCAAATGCATGGAACTGGAGAATGTTATCCTGGGTGAAGTGACCAATTTACAAAAGATCACACATGATATGCACTCACTGATAAGTGCATATTAGTCCAAAAGCTTGAAATACCCAAGAAACAACTCACATATCAAATGATGCCCAAGAAGAAGGAAGGAGAGACCCCTGGTCCTGGAAGGGTTCAATGTGGTAGTGTAGGGGAATGACAAGAAGGGGAGGCAGGAGTGGGTTGGTTGGGGAGTAGGGGGAGGGAAAAGGGCATATGGGACTTTTGGGGAGGGGGATACACTAAGAGAGAAATCATTTGAAATGTAAATAATGAATATATCTAATAAAAAGTAAAACAAAGAAAGAAAAGTAGGGAATAGCCTTGAGCAAATGGGCACAAGGAAAAATTTCCTGAACAGACCACCAATAGCTTATGCTCTAAGATCAAGAACTGAAAATTGGGACCTCATAAAATTACAAAGATTCTGTAAGGAAAAGATACTATCAATAGGACAAAACAGCAACCAACAAATAGGGAAAAGATTTTTACCAACCCTCCATCCTATACAGGGCTAATATCCAATATATACAAAGAACTCAAGAAGTTTGACTCCAAAAAACCAAATAATCCTATTTAAAAATGGGTTACTGAGTTAAAAACTGTAGGAATATCTAATGGCTGAGAAGTACCTGAAGAAATGTACAACATCCTTAGTCATCAGGAAAATGTAAGTCAAAACAATCCCAAGATTTTACCTCACACCAGTCAGAATGATTAAGATCAAAAACTCAGGAGACAGCCAGTGCTGGTTAGGATGTGGAGAAAGAGGATCACTCCTCCACTGCTGGTGGGATTGCAAACTGATACAACCACTCTGGAAATCAGTTTGGCAGTTCCTCGAAAATTGGACATAGTACTACCAGAGGACCCTGCTATACCACTCCTTGGAATATACCCAGATGATTCTCTAACATGTAATCAGGACACATTTTCCACTATGTTCATAGCAGCCTTATTTATAATAGCCAGATACTAGAAAGTACCCAGATATCCCTCAACAGAGGAATGGATACAGAAAATATTGTGTATTTACACAATGGAATACTAAAGGGCTATTAGAAAAAAAATGACTTCATGAAATTATTAGGCAAATAAAAGGAACTAGAAAATATCATCCTGAGTGAGGTAACCCAATCACAAAAGAACACACATGGTATGCACTCACTGATAAGTGGATATTAGTCCAGAAGTTTGGAATACACAAGATACAATTCACAGACCAAACAAACTCAAGAAGAAGGAAAACAAAGTATGGATACTCTGGTCCTTCTTAGAAGTGGGAACAAAACACCCACAGGTGAGACTAAGTGTGGATCAGAAACTGAAATGCCGGCTAGTGCTTGCAGGCAGAAGCCTGATATAGCTGTCTCTTGAGAGGCTCTGCCAGTGCCTGACAAATGCAGAGGGGAGGCTCTCAGCCAACCATTGAACTCAGCACAGGGTCCCCAATGGATGAGCTAGAGAAAGGATCCAAGGAGCTGAAGGGGTTTGCAGCCCCTTAGGAGGAACAACAATATGAACTAACCAGTACCCCCAATGTTCTCAGGGACTAAACTACAACCAAAGAATACACATGGAAGGACCCATGTCTCCAGCTGCATGAGTAGCAGAGGATTAAACTGTTGGACATCAAAGGGAGGAGGGGTAAGAGCAATAGGCATGCCAAACTACAGGGATAGAAAAGTCTCATAAAGCCTCAGTACTAAATGAAAAACTATAGTTAATTAATAAAAGCTGAGAATGAGAATACATATTCTTGTCTAGGTAAGAGCACACCCACTGGTTATATAATACCAAATAGTCAGCCCTGAATAACCAAAAAAAAAACATTTTAAAAAATAAACAGATTATATTTAGGAGAATATATTTATGTTCATATAAATAAATATGTGTGACCTTGCAGGAAAAACACTTAAGTTCATATGCAAAAACAAAAATTCAGATTGGCTAAAAATAATCCTGTACAATATAATATATTCTGAAGTTATCACTATCACTGATTTCAAGTCCTACTATAGCTTTATAGTTATAAAAACCACATGGAAGTGACAAAAAACAGACACATTGATCAATGAAATCTAATGAAAGATCCAGACATAAATGCACACACATATGAGCACATATTTTCTTAAGTAAAGAAGCCAGAAATGGAAAAATAAAGTATCTTTAAAAAGCTGGGCTAGTCTAACTGAACATTGGCATGTAAGAGAATGCAAACAGAAGCAAATATATCATCCTACACAAAACTCAAGTACAAATGGATCAAAGACCTCAACATAAAACCATGTACTTTGAAACTTATTGTAAAGATCCTGATAGTAGAGAAGAGCAAATTCAACAGGAAACAGCTTCGTGAACAGAAGAATGTCAACAGCACAAGACTGACAATTAATAAATGGGACCTCATGAAACTGAAAAGCTTCTGTAAGGCAAAAGACACCATCAAGGACTTCAGCCTGGCAGAGGGACCCCGCACTGGGCGGGAGCCTACCAGCTTTCCTTCCGCGACCTCTGTTCCCGCAGACTGCGCTGAAGTGACAGGTACCGCAAGCTCCCTATTCCAAATATAACATCACTTGGGACACGGCCTGTTGGGGCTTCCGTCTGTGCCCGAGAACGGGTCAGCGCTGTGGTCGTCTGGGTGCCAGATCGGCAGGCCATCACATCTGCAGGTGAGCGGCACCACGGAGAGAGTGCAGATTGCACTCCGCCATCTTTGCTCCAGTGACTGGGAAGTTGGGACAGCCAGGTTCTGAGACAGACAGGCATAATATCCCTTGGGTCTCGGGCGGCTTGTGTGTATGCAGCTCCCAAGTGCGGGGCTGATCTGCAGTAACCAGCGTGCCAGCTCTGCTGTGGGACTTCTGCCGGGCAGAGGGACGCCCCCTCCCCCCCTAGGAGAGATCACTCACCCCTGCACAGGGCAGGAGCCTACCAGCCTCCCTTTGGCGACCTCTGCTCCAGGAATCCACTACGCTGAGCCTTTGGAGGTGCAAGGCCTCTCCAATATAAGATCACTTGGGGCAAGGCACATTAGGGCTCCAAAGTCACTCAGGAGCAGGCAGGTCCCAGAAATCGGTGCCAGGGGAATCCTGGCAATGCAGGGGGGGCAGAAATAGCTTTGCAGGCTCACAGGAGGTCCACCCAACAGCCAGTGGCAGCAGGACCAACTAACACCAGAGGTATCCAGATGGCAAAAGGCAAACGTAGGAATGTTACTAACAGAAAGCAAAGTAATGTGGGACCATCCGAACCCAACTCTCCAACAGCAGCAAGTCCTGGATACCCCACCACACCCGAAAGACAAGATCTGGATTTAAAATCACTTCTCATGATGCTATTAGAGGATCACAAGAAGGACACAAATAAATCTCATAAAGAGTTACAGGAGACCATGAATCAACGGTTAGAAGCCCTTACAAAGGAAACAAAAAAAATCGCTTAGAGAAATGCGGGAGAACATGGATCAAAAGATGGAGGCACACAAGGAGACAACACAAAAATCGCTTAACGAGATGAATCAACGGGTAGATGCAATCACAAAGGAATCACAAAATTTGCATAAAGAAATGCAGAAGAATATGGGTCAACAGATGGATGCCCATAAGGAGGCAACACAAAAATTGCTTAAAGAAATGAATCAACAGTTAGATGCCCTTACAAAGGAATCACGAGAACTGCTTAAAGAAATGCAGGAGACAATGGATCAACAGATGGATTCCCATGAGGAGGAAACACAAAAATCACTCAGAGAAATGCAGGAGAACGTGGGTCATCAGGAAGAAATCCTGAAAGAGGTAATGCAAAAATACCTTAAAGAAATACAGGAAAATACAAACAAACAAGTGAAGGATCTCAGCAAATCCATCCAGGAACTAAAAAAGGAAGTAGAAACAACTAAGAAATCACAAAGGGAGACAACTTTGGAGATAGAAAACCTTAGGAAGAAATCAGGAGTCATAGATGCAAACATAAACAATAGAATACAAGAGATGGAAGAAAGAATCTCAGGTGCTGAAGACTCCATAGAATGCATCGACTCAACAGTCAAAGAAAATGCAAAATGCAAAAAACGTGTAACACAAAACATCCAGGAAATCCAGGACACAATGAGAAGACCAAACCTAAGGATTATAGGTATAGATGAGAGTGAAGATTTGCAACTTAAAGGGCCAGTAAACATCTTCAACAAAATTATGGAGGAAAACTTCCCTAACTTAAAGAGAGAGATGCCGATGAACGTACAAGAAGCCTACAGAACTCCAAACAGACTGGACCAGAACAGAAATACCACCCGTCACATAATAATCAAAACACCGAATGTTCTAAACAAAGAAAGAATACTAAAAGCAGTAAGAGAAAAGGGCCAAGTAACATACAAAGGAAGACCTATCCGAATCACATCAGACTTCTCACCAGAGACTATAAAAGCCAGAAGATCCTGGGCAGATCTCATGCAGACACTAAGACAGCACAAATGCCAGCCTAGACTACTATACCCAGCAAAACTCTCAATCACCATAGATGGAGAGACCAAGATATTCCATGATAAAACCAAATTTTCACAATATCTTTCCACAAATCCAGCCCTGCAACGGATAATAGGTGGAAACCTCCAATACAGGGAGAGAAACAACACCCTGGAAAAAATGAGATAATAACCTTCTTGAATCAAACCCAAAAGTAGATAACCACTCAAACATAAAGATAGCGTCAAGAATGGCAGATGGCAAGAATCACTATGCCTTAATCTCTCTTAAAATCAATGGTCTCAATTCCCCAATTAAAAGACATAGACTAGCAGACTGGATACGTAAACAGGACCCAGCATTTTGCTGCATGCAGGAAACGCACCTCAGTGTCAAAGACAAACACTACCTCAGAGTAAAAGGCTGGAAAACAATTTTACAAGCAAACGGCCCCAAGAAACGAGGTGGAGTAGCCATCCTAATAACAGATAAAATTGATTTTCAACCTAAAGTCATCAAAAAAGATACAGAAGGACACTACATACTGATCAAGGGAAAAATCCACCATCAAGAACTCTCAATTCTGAATATCTATGCTCCAAATGCAAGGGCACCCTCATTCGTAAAAGAAACTTTACTAAAACTCAAAGCACACATCGCACCTCACACAATAATAGTGGGTGACTTCAACACCCCGCTCTCTGAAATGGATCGTTCAGGAAAGCAGAAACTAAACAGGGACACAGTGAATCTAATTGAAGCCTTGGACCAAAGGGAACTAACTGATATATATAGAACATTTCATCCTAGAGCTAAAGAATACACCTTCTTCTCAGTTCCTCATGGTACCTTCTCCAAAATTGACCATATAATTGGTCACAAATCAGACCTCAACAGATACAAGAAGATAGAACTAATCCCATGCCTCCTATCAGATCACTATGGAATAAGGGTAGTCTTCAATGGCAACAAAAACAAAAGAAAACCCACGTACACATGGAGGCTGAACAATGCTCTACTCAATGATAACTTGGTCAAGGTGGAAATAAAGAAAGAAATCAAAGACTTTTTGAAAGTTAATGAAAATGAAGGCACAACATACCCTAATTTATGGGACACAATGAAAGCAGTGCTAAGAGGAAAATTCATAGCCCTGAGTGCCGCCAAAAAGAAACGGGAGAGAGCATACACTAACAGCTTAATGGCACACCTGAAAGCCCTGGAACAAAAAGAAGCAAATACACCAAAGAGGAGTAGAAGGCAGGAAATCATCAAACTCAGGGCTGAATTCAATCAAGTAGAAACAAATAAAACCATACAAAGAATCAACAAAACGAGGAGTTGGTTCTTTGAGAAAATCAACAAGATAGATAAGCCCTTAGCCAGACTAACCAGAGAGCACAGAGATAGTATCCAAATTAATAAAATCAGAAACAAAAAGGGAGAGATAACAACAGAAACTGAGGAAATTCAAAAAATCATCAGATCCTACTACAAAAACCTGTATTCAACACAACTAGAAAATCCTGAGGAAATGGACAATTTCCTTGACAGATACCAAGTACCAAAATTAAATCAGGATCAAATAGACCATCTAAACCATCCTATAACCCCTGAAGAAATAGAAGTTGTCATTGGAAGACTTCCAACCAAAAAAAGCACAGGTCCAGATGGTTTTACTGCAGAATTCTATCAGACCTTCAAAGAAGACCTAACACCAATACTCTTCAAACTGTTCCACAAAATAGAAAAAGAAGGAACACTACCCAACTCGTTCTATGAAGCCACAATTACACTAATACCAAAAGCACACAAAGATCCGACAAAGAAAGAGATTCTCAGGCCAATCTCTCTTATGAATATCGATGCAAAAATACTCAATAAAATTCTTGCCAACCGAATCCAAGAACACATCATAACGATCATTCACCACGATCAAGTAGGCTTCATCCCAGGGATGCAGGGATGGTTCAATATAAGGAAATCCATCAATGTAATCCACTACATAAACAATCTCAAAGAAAAAAACCACATGGTCATCTCATTAGATGCTGAGAAAGCATTTGACAAAATTCAGCATCCTTTCATGCTAAAGGTCTTGGAAAGATCAGGAATTCAAGGCCCATATCTAAACATAGTAAAAGCAATTTACAGCAAACCGGTAGCCAGCATCAATCTAAATGGAGAGAAACTTGAAGCAATCCCACTAAAATCAGGGACTAGACAAGGCTGCCCTCTCTCTCCATATCTTTTCAATATAGTACTTGAAGTTCTAGCTAGAGCAATTAGACAACAAAAAGAGGTCAAAGGGATACAAATTGGAAAGGAAGAAGTCAAACTATCACTATTTGCAGACGATATGATAGTATACTTAAGCGACCCAAAGAACTCCACCATGCATGTCCTTTAAATGATCAATAATTTGTTGTTTGATTTGATGAAGATTTCATTAACTTAAGTAATTCTGCAGCTGTATTTATGTACTAAGGAACTCTGTTTAATAGCTGATGGTCTGATAATACTGATATGGAAAAAGAAGTTGGTAATGTCTCACTCTCCATGAATATTACTAAGCTGTGAAAGTTGTAAACCATTAACTCCATTGTGAAACTGATATTTCCAACCCATAATGATAATTAATTCTAGTTGTGTATTATTTCCTTTCATTATATTGAGGACTTCTAATAATGTTTCATTTTAGAAAAGATAAATGAACTTAGAAGGATTCAGACTTTCAGATTTCTATCCTAATATGCATGCATAGTTTAGACTACAATAATAAATTTATTTCATATGGCCCCTTTCCTGGAGAACAACAAACTTATAAATCCTTCTGAATATCAATTCAACATGAAACAAAAAGTAAAACTGGAGACAGAATATGACATTCTCTATGCTATGAATCTTCTACCAGCTCTTGGACATAATATGAAAATAGCAAAATTTTCCCATTTTCTGCATGGTCAACAATTATATATAACTGAAGATATGAAAGAGTGGACTGTAGACATTAGAGAAGTGAGTTGATCTTAACTATGATTCCTAACTATAAATAAATAAAGACCACTTATTTGTAATTTAAATCACAAAACATATATCACAAGATATTTATAGTATTATTTTAAAACAACAATATTTGATTAGTTGTACTTCTAAATCAAGGAAAATTTTCAGTGACATAGCTGCAAATCATAGTATTGATTATGGAGTATATCAAACTCTTTTTACTAACACATATCTAATTTTTGTTAGACACTAAGTTCAGTATGCAGTATGCCCTGCAGTATAGGATTCTAAAAATCCCTTCAGAAAGGAAAGGCAGTCTGCTGTTTTGAATTTATCCCATGTCCAGATAATAAAATTTCCAACATGACAGGTAATTACATGCCTTATCAATGGTAGGTTGCATTTTAGCAAGAAGTGAGTTTGTTAGAAAATATATAAATGTGTTGTCAACAAATCCATTGTATTGCAGTACACAACTTTTCATAGATACTAGAAAATTTATAAGTGTGGTATCTGCCTTGTCTCAAGAGTTTCAGGGAAATTTTGAGTGACACAATTGGTAATACATCAGGTAACTGGCACACATAATACTTATTGCAGGAGTGAATAGAAATAAATAAACAATAAAACTAAATTTTAATAACAAGACAAGTGCATGAATAGTTCAATTAATTTTAAACATGAGCAAAGTTGAAATGTATGTAGTATTCAAACAAAAAACAATGCTTTACAGTGAATGTACATTACCTTGGGCAGTGTTTCTGAATGTCTTTAATTGCAGCACTCACATTCAGGAGGCAGAGGCATGTGAATCTCTGTGAGTTCAAGACCAATCTTCTCTACAGAGTGAGTTCCATTACATACAGAGATACACAGAAAAACAACGGTTTGAAAACACAAACAACCAAAAGAACACAAAAGAATGTTCAACATTATTGGCAGTACAACATAATGAATAATGCAAAAAACGTTGAAATTAATAGTTATTAGAATAGTGCAATAAAAGTTTTGTTCACATGACACTAAGACATAAATATGAAGCAAAATTAATGAATTAAATGCATTGTATTTGACAGTTTAACACATAATAATATTTTATTGCAATTCTTTTAAATTGCTAGTTGCATATATATACATATATATTCATAAAACAATATTTTTATTACATTTAGTAATGATGTATTGGTTACAAACATTCAGATTAATAATCAAATTGTTCTTAAACTTTCTAACACTGTGACCTTTAATACAGTTCCCAATGTTGTGGCAACGCCTCCCCACACCACCATAAAATTATTATTATTGGTATGTTATGATTGTAAATTTGCTACTCTTATGAACCATAATGTAAATAACTATCTTTGTTTTCCAAAGGTCTTAGGAAACCCCTGTAAATGGGTAATTCAACCTCTAAAGTACTGAAAAACGCTAGATTACGCACATGCTAAAATATCCATTTAAAAAAATAAGATGAATTTAAAGTGACTGAATAATAGTGTATGCTCCTGATGGAAACACTGATACTACAAAATATGAATTAGACATGGTTTTCCAAATCAAATGAAATTTTAAAATTGAATTACTGCACTGGAAATTTCAAGATAACTATGGAAAGAGATTCTTATACTCTTCTAGTATTATGTGTCATTGCTTGTCACTAAGAGATGGAAAACAGGACTCCCCAAGGCAGGTATGGTTAGGAGTACAGGGAAAACAGGAATGGCATAGCAGCTGGGACAGGGTCCTTCCGAGCTCCATCTGCACCAAGAAGCAGGGCTATTCCACAGCCATCTGTGCACTGGTCCTGCCAGGAGAGAACTGGTCTCCAGTGAATGCTTTGATTCCTGGATTTGGAGGTGAGACCACCATTTTCTCTCCAGTGAGTGTCCAAGGTGTGTACTTCCAGGAGGGCAGGGAGCAAAGAAATGGCAAAGCAGCTAGGACACAGTACTTCCGGGCTCCATCTGCACCCAAAAAGTGGAAAGGTACACAGCCATCTGTGCATGCTCTTGTCAGGGGAGAACTGATCTCCAGGGAGTGAACTGACTCCCGGGTTTGGAGATAAGACAACCATTTTCTCTCCAGTGACTGTCCAAGGCATTATGGACAGGATTGCAGGGAGGACAGAAGTGGTAAAGCAGCTAGGACAGGAAACTTTTAGGCTCCATCTGCACCCAGGAGCTGGGCTGAGCCACAGAACTCTGTGCCAGGGAAGAGCTGGTCTTCAAGGGGGCAGAAACTCGATTGCAGGACCATAGGAGGAACAAGTTCCAGCCAGAAACAGCAGGACCAACTAACAACAGAGATAACAAGATGGCAAAAGAACTTTTCCATCAGAAACCAAGGCAATATGGTATCATTGAACAAGTTCTCCCACAATAGCAAGTTCTGGATACTCCAACACACTGAAAAGGCAAGATTTGGATTTAAAAATCACAGCTCATGTTGCTGATAGAGGAATTCAAGAAGGACATAAATAACTGCCTTAAAGAATTACAGGAAAACATAACCAAACAGGTGAAGGAATTGAACAAATACATCGAGGATCTAAAAATGGAAATAGAAACAATAAAGAAATCACAAATGGAAACAAACATGGAGATAGAAAACCTAGAAATGAGATCAGGAGTCATAGATGTAAGCATCACCAACAGAACACAAGACATAGAACAGAGAATCTCAGGTACAGAAGATACCATAGAAAACACTGACTCAACAGTCAAAGAAAATGAAAACTCTCCTAACCCAACATATCCAGGAAATCCAGGACACAATAAGAAAACCAAATCTAAGGATAATGGTATAGAGCAGAGTGAAGATTCCTAAACTAAAGGGCCAGTAAATATCTTCAACAAAATTATAGAAGAAAACATCCCTAAACTTAAGAAAGAGATAACCATAAACATAAAAGAAGCTTACAGAATTCCAAAAAGATTGCACCAGAAAAGAAATTCCTCCTCTAACATAATAGTCAAAACACCAAATGCACAAAACAAAGAAAGAATATTAAAAGAAGTAAGGGAAAAGGTCAAGTAATATATAAAGGCAGACCTATCCGAATTACACCACACTTTTCACCAGAGACTGTGAAAGAAAGAAGATCCTGGGCAGATCTCATACAGACCCTAAGAGAACACAAATGCCAACCCAGGCTACTATAACCACAAAAACTCTCAATTCCCATAGATGAAGAAAACAAGATATTCCATGACAAAATCATATTCACACAATATATTTTCACACACCCAGAACTACAAAGGATAATAGATGGAAAATGCCAACATAAGGAGGGAAATTACTGCCTAGAAAAAGCAAGAAAGAAATACTCTTTCAACAAACCCAAAAGAAGATAGCAATACAAACCTGAAAATAACATCAAAAATAACAAAAAGCAACAAGCTTATTCCTTAATATCTTTTAACATCAATGGTCTCAATTCCACAATAAAAAGACATGGACTACCAGACTGGATACATAAACAGAACCCAGCACTTTGCTGCATACAGGAAATGCACCTCACTGTCAAAGACAGACACTACCTTAGAGTAAAGGACTAGAAAACAATTTTCCAAGAAAATGATCCCAAGAAAGACAGAGTCTACAACTCAAATACCATTTCATATTTCAGAGATTCACACATCTACACATGTAGCTGCCAAGCATCTATATTCACTGCTATGTATTTTCTATTATATAAAAGAATATTTGTATACTAATGACATAAATGTGCTCTATGTTATTACACAAAGAATTAAATATCTGTTCCTGAAGAATGTGGAGCATCTTCAAAGATTTTCAGAGTTAATAATCATCAATCATGAGAATTTTGCTCTATATACATGCATAATAAAAATCATCAGAAGTATGTTGAAGGCCTTTCAGAAATCATTAGAAATTCTGTTCTAATCTTGGGCCAAATTCTTTTAACAATTCAAGACAGTAATTCAAACAGCAATTTTGAAATGAACCATCATTTAATTCAATACCACAGTATTCTATTCACATGCTGAAAAGAGACAGTAGAAAACTATTAAAAGTCATTATTTTCTATAATTAAATGATTATACATCTTGAAAAGCAAATAACCATGCAGGAAGAGTTAAAAAACAGGATTTCTGACGCTTTTCAAACAAAAAGAAGAAAATAAATTTTTAAAAACAAATATCTTCTGATGCTGTTAAATATGGACATCTGTACTAAATTTAACTTGAACAACAATTTCAGTCAAAATTCTGAAACTCAGTATGGGCAAAAACAGATAAGCCCTGACAATTTTAGAATAACATTTTAATAAGGTTTATTCCTGGCTGGTTCAACTACATTTACATTCTCAGTTACCAGCCTTGGAGGATTACTATCATGACAACGTGAACTGACATGAACTGAACTATTCAGAAGTAGTGATGATTCATCATGTTCATAAATACCTAAACATCTTGATGAGTTTCTAGGAGGTTGTAGCATTTTGACAAATGTTTTAAGTGGTATGGAAAGATAATGAAAAAAAGGTGTGAGCTAAGTTTTAGCCATGCCTTTCCCTGAGCCAAAAACACATTCTTAAGCAGGTCTTAAGCTACTGGAGTCTTCTCTTCATCCATTCAGTAGGAAACTATTTCTCATTTATATCATCTTTAAGTTACTTTTTAATTGTGATTTTTCTATGTCTGTACAGTCTTACATGCATATTTATGTTGATAATCATACTCTCTGTACTTGATGTATATTCCTGTCAACATTCAATAATTGCCAAATTTGCCGGGCGGTGGTGGTGCACGCCTTTAATCCCAGCACTTGGGAGGCAGAGACAGGAGGATTTCTGAGTTCGAGGCTAGCCTGGTCTACAAAGTGAGTTCCAGGACAGCCAAGGCTACACAGAGAAACCCTGTCTCGAAAAACCAAAAAAAAAATTGCCAAATTTCCTTTTTATCTTATCCTTAGAACTCATTCAAATCACAAAAAAATAATTTTCTGAATGAGGAAGAAGAGAAAGAGGAAGATAAAGAGGAGGAGGAGTGAGGGGGAGGAGGGAGGAGGAGGAGAAGGAGAAGGAGAAGGAGAAGGAGAAGGAGAAGGAGAAGGAGAAGGAGAAGGAGAAGAAGAAGAAGAAGAAGAAGAAGAAGAAGAAGAAGAAGAAGAAGAAGAAGAAGAAGAAGAAGAAGAAGAAGAAGAAGAAGAAGAAGAGGGCAATGTCAGAGAGGTTGCCTCATGCCAGTGTTTTGGTTTTATCCAGTAGCTGATTATGCCCTTGGTTGCCATCCCCCCCCAGAGCTGGAAACAATGGTGAATCATGTTGAGTACCAGGAACAGCAGCTGAGAGGGGACAGAAATAAGTGAGACAATACAAGGTTCAGCTGGGTCATTTGTTCAAGGTATAAACTGTGGTTGTTACCTCTGCCCAGCCATTGGACATGGAGCAAGACTTTCTGTTTCAGCAGCATTTGATGTCAAACCAGCCCTGTAGTAGGAATCTGGGACACTTGATCTTACTTCACACTAAGCTCTCTCAGAGACCCAATTCCATGTGAAGACTCAAGACTTTCCATAGATTCTGCAGGCCTAGGAATAAGACATTTGGGCATCTACTTTCACTACCACCTCACCATGCCTGCCTTGTGAATGCTCCACATCTTTAGGAGCTGTGTGCATTAGGCTTTATAGGTCTACTCTTAATAAACTGCAAATATAATCAGGAAAAAAATTAACATGGCTTCTAGACAAAGACTCTAGAAGTCAGTACATGCTAGACAAGTGTCTTGCAAACCCTAAGAGACCACAGATGCCAGAAAATACCCAGCAAAACCTTCAATCACCATAAATGGAGAAACCAAAATTTTCAATGAAAAAAAAAAACAAATTTAAACAATATTATTCTACTAAGCCAGCCCTTTAGAGGTTACTAGAAGGGAAACTCCATCACAATGAGGGAAATCATGAAAACACAATAAGTTAATCATCTCACAAAAAAACACAAAAGAAGAGAATCATACACATATAGTACAAACTGCAACAATAAAATAACAGGAATTAACAATTATTAGTCAATAATGTCTCTCACCATCAATGGATTCAATTCTCCCATAAATGAACACAGGCTAATTTAGGATATGCAAAAACAAGATCCATAATTCTGCTGCATACAAGAAACACACCCCAGCAACAAAGATAGACACTACCTAAGAATAAGATTTGAAAATAAATGTTTTACAAGCACATGGTCCCAGGAAACAAGCTAGAGTAGCCACTACAACATCAAATAAAACAGACTTCCAACAAAAAGTATTCAAAAAAAGATCAAGGAGGACACTCATTAAAGAAAAAAATTCACTAAGATGAAGTCTCAATTCTGAACAACACTACCACAAATGCAAGTAACAAAAATTCATAAGAGAAACTTTATAAACCTCAAAATACACATTAAACTCCATACAATAACAATGAAAAACTTCAACACCATATTCTCACCAATGGACAAGTCGTCAAAATGGAAACTAAACAAAGATATATTGAAGCTAACTGAAGTTATGAACCAAATGGATTTGACAGATATCTACAGAACATTTATATTTCACCTTCAAACAAAAGAGTATAACTTCTGTTCATATTATTGAACAGAAAGCAAGGTTCAAGACATACAAGGAGATTGAAATAACCCACTGAATTTTATGAAATAACCACAGACAAGGGCAGGACTTCAACAACAAAAGAAACAACAGAAAACACGCATGCTCATGAAAACTGAACAAGGTAGTACTCAATTATTGCTTGTACAGCAAAAAAACAAAGAAAGTAATTAAATGCTTTCTAGAAACCCATGAAAATGAACATAAATGTATGGGACACAATGAAAGCAGTGTGAAAAGGAAAATTCATAGGAATAAGCGCCTTCATTATGAAATTTAAGAGAACCTATACTAACAACTTAAAACACACCTGAAACGTAGAATTAAAAGAGCAATCACACAAAGGAGAAGGAGATGGCATACAAGAGTCAAATCCAGAGCTGGACTCAACCAATTAGAAACAAAAAACAAAAATAAACAAAAAAAAAGGATAAAGAAACTCAAGAGCTGGTTCTTTCTGAAAACAAGATGTACAAACCCTTAGAAAAATTAAATAAAAAGCATAGAGACAGTCAGAAATTAAAAGGGAAGAATAACAACAGATACTGAGGAAATTCAAAGAATCATTAGGTCTTACTTTGAAAGCCTACACCCACAAAATTCAAAAATCTTAACAAAATGGATGGTTTTTCTAGACAAATACCACTTACCAAAGTTAAATAAAGATCAGATAAACTATCCAAACAGTCCCATAATCCCTAGGGTAATTGAAGCAGTCATTAATAGCTTCTTAACCAGAAAAAGAAATTGAAGAGCCAGATGGTTTAAGTTCAAAATTCTACCAAACCTACAAAGAAAAACTAACATTTCTAGCTAGCACAATAAAACAACAAAATGAGATGAAGGGGCTGCAAATTATAAAGGAAGAAGTCTAATAGTCACTATTAGTGGATCATATGCTATTTTATATAAGCAACTCTCAAAACTGTACAAAGAAATCTTAGAACTGATAAACAACTACAGCAAAGTGGCTGGATATAAAATTAGCTCACAGAAATCAGTAGCCCTCTTTTAGAGAAAGGAAAAACAGAGTGAGAAAGAAATTATGGCAGCAACACCCTTCACAATAGTCACAAATAATATAAAATACCTTGGTGTGACTCTAACTAAACAAGTGAAAGACTTGTTGTCAATAACTTCATATCTCTGAAGAAAGAAATAGAAGATCTCAGAAGATGGAAAGATCTCCCATGTTCATGGATTAGCAGGGTTAATATAGTAAAAAAAAAATGGCCATCTTCCCTAAAGTAATCTACAGATTCAACGCAATCTCCATCATAATTCCAGCTCAATTCTTCATAGAGTTAGAAAGAGCAATTTCCAAATTTATCTAGAATTAAAAGAAAAAAACAGGATAGCGAAAACAATTCTCAGCAATAAAAGAACCTCTGGCAGAATCACCATCCCTTACCTCAAGCTATACTACAGAACAGTAATGATAATAACTGCATGGTATGGGTAAAATGACAGGCAAGAATATCAGTGGAATATAATTAAAGTCCCAGAAATGAACCCACACACCTATGGTCACTTGTTTTTGACAAAGGAGATAAAATCATCCAGAGGAAAAAAAGACAGCATTTTCAACAAGTGGTGCTGGCTCAACTAGCAGTCAACATATAAAGAATGCAAATTGATCCATTCTTATCTCCCTGTACAAATCTCAAGTCCAAGTGGATCAAGGACCTCAACATAAAAGCAGATACTCTGAAACTCCTAGAAGAGAGAATGCAGAAGAGACTGGAGCACATGGGCACAGGGTAAAATTTCCTAAACAGAACACCAATAGCTTATGCTCTAAGATCAAGAACTGACAAATGGGACCTCATAAAATTACAGTTTCTGTAAGACAAAGGACACTGTCAATAGGACAAAACATCAACCAACAGATTGGGCAAAGATCTTTACTAACTCTACATCTGAAAGGGAACTAATATCCAATATATACAAAGAACTCAAGAAGTTAGTCACAGAGAAATAAATAACCCTATTATAAACTGGGGTACAGAGCAATTCTCAACTGAGGAATAAGGGTGGTTGAGAAACACCTAAAGAAATGTTCAACATCCTTAATCATCAGAGAAATACAAGTCAAAACAACTCTGAGATTCCACTTCACACCAGTCAGAATGGCTAAGAACGAAAACTATGGGGACAGCAGATTCTGGAGAGGATGTGAAGAAAGAGGACACTCTTTCATTGCTGGTAGGATTGCAAGATAGTAAAACCACTCTGGAAATCAGTTTGGAGGTTCCTTAGAAAATTAGACATAGTACTACCTGAGGACCCAGTTATACCACTCCTGGGCATTTACCTAGAAAATGCTCCAACATGTAATAAGGACACATGTTCCACTATGTTCGTAGTAGCCTCAAGAAGAAGAAAGACCAAACTGTGGATGCTCTGGTCCTTGTTAGAAGGGAGATTAAATACCCATGGCCTGCAGTCAACCAGTGGACTGAGCATAGGGCCCTCAATGGAGGATGATGTTCGAATGTGCAGGGAGGAGGGAAGAGAGATGGATTATAGTGGAAATCAGTATGGCTCACCTCTGGTTCTACCTGGAGATGTAAGAAGAGGGAGGCTACAGGAAGTATATGGAGGGGACCCTACCTGAGATACCTAAGAGCAGGGTATATAGAGACTGAAGTGGCCACCTCTTGTAGCTAGGCAGTACTTCCAGTGGAAGGACAGGAACATCAACTCACCCTCAAAACGTTCAACAAAAATATTTGTCCTGCCTTCCAGATGCACAAAGATAAAGATGGATCAGAGACTTAGGAAATGGTCAACCAATGACAATCTCACGTGAGTGAGGCAAACTCTGACACTAGTAAAGATACTATGCTATGCTTGAAGACAGGAAAATAGCATAACAGTCTCTTAAGGAGCTTTATCTGGGAGTGGATGGAAACAAATGCAGAGACCCATAGCTAAACATCAGACCAAGATTCAGGAGTCTTTTAAAAGAGTTGGAGTTCTACCACTCCTGTGTAATTACCCAAAAGATGTTCCACCATTCTACAAGGACACATGCTCCACTATGTTCTAGCAGCCTTATTTGTAAAAACCAGAGATTGGAAACGGACAAGATGTCCCCGAATAAATTATAGATACTGAAAATGTTGTTCATTTACACAAGGGAATACTATTCAGCTGTTAAAAATGAGGACACTATGAATTTTGCAGGCAAATGGAAGGATCTAGAAAACATCATCCTGAGAGGGTTTGTTTTGTAATCACGTGGCCAGACAATAGCGAAAAAAAAAACAGATATATGCCAACCATTTTATAAGATATAATTATATTATCACATTTTCTTAATGTCTTCTCATTGATAGACAATATGCATTTTTATATATAATTATTTAGTATATCCTGTGAAAGTTAAATGTCGTATACATGACTATTAAACACCTCAGATACAGTATGAATAGAAACACAATGAATTTTCCCACATACCAATTAACTTGACTCCTGATAGCACAATAAAATTATATAGATAGTTAACTGATTGCCTAACTGATAGATGGTAGATAGAGAGTAGCTTTAGAGATAGCTCAACAGGTATGATCACTTGTAGTAGATGTAGCACAGAACCTGCATACAGTACCCTTACCAAGTCAGATTACTCTACCTGAACTAGAACCAACTACTGGACTTTCACCAGAACCTGATCTATCAGCCTCCAGTAACAGATTCCTTATGTGTCACAACCTCTCCTCTCAGCCAGACCTCACACTTCCTCATTCAAGATCTAAACTGATGAGTCTCCCTAATAGCCCTCCCCCCCCATTAATCCATTCTCCTAAAATTTCAAGATCTAACCAGGGTCCCACAATTTAGTGCCCCATCTAAACTGGCCTCCATTCTCTGTGCCACAAATGATCTCTAGGCTTCTATCTAGACATCCCCTACCTTTCCCCTACTCATCCAAATATATGCATCTGTGTATTTGTACATACATATGTAGGTAGGTATATGTTATTGTAAGCATACATGAATACTTGTAAAGTGTATGAAACATTTTGTTGGGTTCAACAAAATTTGAATGTATTACTGAGTAAATGAGGATATCAATATAAGTTTAATATATGTATTATGAATCTATATGAGCCTGTGCATATTTGCCTGGACAAAGCATCTTAACTCTTTTCTTTTCCTTCCTCACAGGCTTACTAAGGGTTAACCAGTCTAGCCAAAGAGGCTTCTGGCTCCCTGGATAGAGGAAGGAATGATAGAAATAAATTTTTTGCTTAATTCCCCACCGCTAGGCAATGGGTGTTATTGCCCAAGCCAGTGGTTTTTAACCATAGAGTAAACAAGAAAAGTTTTAGCATTCTTTTAGAAGTTATTAGCAAAGAGGGAGGGAAGGGGGCTTATGGGACTTTCGGGGAGGGAGGAAACGGGAAAGGGGAAATGATTTGGAATGTAAATTAAAAAAATAAAATAAATTAAAAAAAAAAGAAGTTATTAGCAAGCATTCAGAATAGATAGAGAGCTGGAATGCCAGTGATGATCAGTCTTTAAAGCTACCTCTATATCTATTGCTGTGCCTTGCTTCAGACCATTCCAGGATGGGCTGGCTCCCAGCATTGAAGCCATGTTGATGTTGATGGTCCATGCTACCATGTGGGCAGAAGGATATACTAATACTAATACGAGTGTCCTGTGCTGCCACCTAGGGGCATGGCAATGTCCAGGTCCATGCTAACACCCAGGGCCAAATCTGGATTTGAGTTCTTATTGCAGCCCAGGTTTGTGTTGCTCTCCATGGTCTATGATGCCACAAAAAGCCACATAGATATATGTGATCATTTGTCCTGTAGCCTGAAGCCATGTTGATTTCTATGAGTCATGTGGTTTCTGAGGGCCATACTGATGTGAGTGTCCTGCAGTGCTTCCAAAAACATGAGTGTGTCTGTAGTTCTAATGCAGCTGTAAGAATGTGTTCCTCATCTTTGATATAATCAGCACCATGGGGGAGCCCATGGTCTATGCTCCTGCTATGTATAAACAACAAGGCAGACACTTTTACATTGATATTGATGATTGCAAACACTTGGTTGAGAATGAAGAACATGGAAGGCAGCTATGAGAACACATTTACTCATTTCGACCCCTACAACACCCCCAAAAAAGTAGCAGCATAACAAGAATCGATCAAAGATAGCTCCTTAAAAGTGTGATGAAGATGCTGAAGTGTTGCTGTCCACAACTGGTTGCTATTGGCAGGAGTGTGGGAGGGAATTAAACTAAGCTCCAGTAAGTATATAGGTAACACAATTGTACCTTTTTTTTGGTAAGGCTGAAGAGACCACATGGGTAGACGGTTGCCTATGGAAAGACAGGGAAGTGAGCGTGATTGAGGTATATTTTGTGAAATTCCAAAGAACCAATAAAAGTATTATGATGACTTGATTGTTTCATCCTACATCATTTCCTGAAAAAACAGATGATCAATTTATTGGATTAAATAAAATTTTCTCTTATGACTCATATTTCAATGGCATGCTGAATATAATAAATAAAAATACAGTTGTGTTCCTAACTGAAATATGAAAATACGCAATAATTGCAACCTATATAGCTATTTGAGGGAAAGAACATGTTAACTAACTTTATTTAGGTATTATTCACAGTGTTTATAAACAATAGATAATTTCACTCCTTAAAAGTTTATAATTTTTTCAGTTAAAAATAAAAAGGGTTTGAAGAGATAGCTCAGAAGTTAAGTTACTTTACCAAATGACCCAAATTCAATTCCCAAGATTTATGTGATGGCCTAAATCAATGAAAACTCCGGTGCCAGGGGATAAAATGCCTTCTTCTGGCTTCTATTCAGACTGCCCACATGTGGTGCACAGACAAATATGCAGAGAAAACATATGCATGCATAAAAATAAATAAATATTTAAATACAATTAGTGGTAGATGAAATGTTTCAGAAGTTGAAAGCACTTATTGCTCTTACAAAGGACCAAGTTTTTGTCTCTGACATTCACATGGTTATCCACTACAATAAAGTGCCAGGAGATTGAACAACATTATGAACATTGCAAGTACCAAGTAGACACAGGCACAGAGGTACACCAAGTACAATGGAGAAAATACATACATGGAGGCAAATCTTTATGTTCATGAATAAAAGTATAAATCATCTTGAGATAATAAAACAATTTTTAAAAAATGAAGATCTGAGCCTTCCAGTTTCGGTCTGCACCTGGAGAACAACCTCTGACACAGGGCTCCATATACAGGTGGCATAGGGAGAGAGACTCCCAGAAGTGCAGACAAGCCTGGAAGCACAGGTAGGATCACTGCACCTGCTCAGAGGAACCTGTCTAGGATACTCAGGACACAAGAACACAGGGGCAGCCTGGGACAGGAGTCTTCCAATTTCCTTCTGCACCCAGAGCTGATCCAGGGCCACATAGCTAAAAATATTACCAGGAGAGAGCTGGTCTCCCAGGAGTGCCTACACACCTGTGTGCACAGGTAAGACCACCACTCCTATTCAAATTCTTGGCCCAAGAAGGACTGGCTCAGAGCCATCAGGACACAAGAACCAAGGATTAGCTGGGGACAAGATCCTTCTGGTTTCTATCTGCACCGTTGAGTTGACCCTTTACCACAGATCTCTATAACAAAATTCCTCCCAGAGATAAGTGGCCTTCCAGGGGTATGGATACCCATCTTGCAGGGCAGATAAACCACAGTCAGACACAGCAAGTTCAGTTAACACCAGAGATAACCAGATGGTGAAAAGCAAACACAAAAATATTACCAACAGAAACAAAGGCGATAGTGCAGCGTCCGAACCCAGTTCTCCCACAACAGCAAGTCCTGGATACCACAACACACTTGGAAAACAAGATATGGATTGAAAATCACATCTCACGATGCTGACAGAGAACTTCAAGAAGGACATAAATAACTCCCTTAAAGAAATACAGAAGAACACCAATAAACAGTTCCTTGCACTAAAAGAGGAAACACAAAAATCTCTTAAAGAATTGCTGGAAAACACAAACAAACAAGTGAAGAAACTGACCAAAACCATCCAGGATCTAAAAGTAGAAGTAGAAACAATAAAGAAATCACAAAGGGAGACAACACTGGAGATAGAAAACCTAGGAAAGAAATCAAGAATCATAGATGCAAGATTCAACAACAGAGTAAGAGAGATAGAAAAGAAAATCTCAAGTGCATAACATACCATAGAAAACATTGACACAACAGTCAAAATGCAAAATGCAAGAAGCTTGTAACCCAAATCATCCAGGAAAACCAGGACAACACAAGAAGACCAAACCTAAGGATTATACATATAGAAGAGAGCAAAGATTTACAACTTAAAAGGCCAGTAAATATCTTCAACCAAATTAAAGAAGAAAACTTCCCTAATCTAAAGAAAGAGATGCCTATGAACATACAAGAAGCCTACAGAAATCCAAACAGACTGGACCAGAACAGAAAGTCTTCTCAGCACATAATAATCAAAACACCAAATGCACTAAACAAAGAAAGAATATTAAAAGCACTAAGGGAAAGGGGGCAAGTAACTTATAAAGGCAGACCTATCAGAATTACACCAGACTTTGCACCAGAAACCTTGAAAACTAGAAGATCCTAAGCAAATCTCATACAGACCCTGAGAGAACACAAATGCCAGCCCAGACTACTATACCCAGCAAAACTCTAAATTACCATAGATGGATAAACCAAGATATTCCATGACAAAACCAAATTTACACAATATCCTTCCACAAATTTAGCCCTACAAAGATAATAAATTAAAAATGCCAACACAAGGAGGGAAACCACACCCTAAAAAAGCAAAAAGGTAATCTTCATTTGACAAACCCCAAAGAAGAAAACCAAACAAAGATAAAAATAGCAACAGGAAGCAACAACAACTATTCCTTACTATCTCTTAATATCTATGGGCTCAATTTCCCAAAAAAAGGATAAAGACTAAAAGATTGGATGCATAAACAAGACCCAGCATTTTGCTGCATACAGAAAAGGCACTTCAATGTCAAAGAAAAATATTACCTAAGAGTAAAAGGCTGGAAAACAATTTTCCAAGCAAATGGTTCCAGGAAACAAACTGGAGTAGCCATTCTAATATCAGATAAAAACAAATTTCAAAGAAAAGTAAACAAAAAAGATAAGAATATTTCATACTCATCAAAGGAAAAGTCTGTCAAGAAGAACTCTCAATTATGAACATCAAGGCTCCAAATGCAAGGACACTCACATTCATAAAAGAAACTTTACTAAAGCTCAAAGCACACATTGCACCTCACATAATAATTATGGAGGACTTCAAAACTCCAATATCATCAATGGACAGATCAGAGAAGCACAAACTAAACAGAGACACAGTAAAAGTAAGAGAAGTTGTGAAACAAATGCATTTAACTGATATCTATAGAACCTTTTATCCTAAATCAAAAGAATATACCTTCTACTCAGAACCTCATGGTACCTTCTACAAAATTGACCATATACTTGGTCAAAAAACAGACTTCAATGGATATAAGACAACTGAAATAATCCCATGGCTTCTATCAGATCACTACTGATTAAGGCTTCTCTTCAATAGCAAAAAGAAAAGAAAAGAAAACCCACATACACATGGAAGTTTAACAGTGCTCTACAAAATGATAACTTGGTCAAGGAAGAAACAAGGAAATCAATCAAAGACATATTAGAAATTAATGAAATTGAAAACACATTTTCTGACAAATTGAAGATTTTCATGAAAAATATTTCTCTTTGTCTATGTCTTTTTTATTGGGGAATTGAGTCCATTGATGTTAAGAGAAATTAAGGAATAGTGATTGTTCCTTCCTGTTATTTTTGATGTTATTTTAATGTTTCTGTGGTTACCTTTTTTTTGCATTTGTTGGAAGATTACTTTCTTGCTTTTTCTAGGGTGTAGTTTCCCTCCTTGTGTTGGTGTTTTCCATCTATTATCCTTTGTAGGGCTGGATTTGTGGGTAAATATTGTGTAAATTTGGTTTTGCCATGGAATATCTTGATTCCTCCATCTATGGTTATTGAGAGTTTTGTTGGGTATATTAGTCTGGACTGGCATTTGTGTTCTCTTAGGGTCTGTATGAGCTCTTCCCAAGATATCCTAGATTTCATCATCTTTGGTGAGAAGTCTGATGTAATTATGATAACTCTGCCTTAAGTTACTTGACCTTTTTCCCTTAGTGCTTTTAATATTCTTTCCTTGTTTAGTGCATTTGGTGTTGTGATTATTATGTGCCAGGAGGACTTTCTGCACTGGTCCAATATGTTTGGAGTTCTGTAGGCTTCTTGTATGTTCATTTGCATCTCTTTCCTTAGGTTAGGGAAGTTTTCTTCTATAATTTTGTTAACGATATTTACTGGTCCTTTAAGTTGGAAATCTTCACTCTATTCTATGCTTATAATCCTTAGGTTTGGTATTCTCATGGTGTCCTGGATTTCCTGGATGTTTTGGGTTACAAGCTTTTTGCATTTTCCATTTTCTCTGACTGTTGATTCAATGTTTTCTATGGTATCTTCAGCACCAGAAATTTTCTCTTCTATGTCTTGTATTCTGTTGTTGATGCTTGCATCTATGATTCTTGATCTATTTCCAAGTTTTCTATCTCCAGAGTTGTCTCACTTTGTGATTTCTTCATGATTTCTGCTTCCATTTTTAGATCCTGGATGGTTTTATATAATTGATCTTCCAATTAATTTAGTAATGTTTTTATGTCTACCATTTTATCTGTATTATTTTCCATGATACACTTCAATTAGAACATGTTTTTCTGTATATTTCTTCTATTTTATCAAAAATATTTTCCATGTAAATCTCTAATTTTATAGCAAAATGTTTTTAATTCCTCTTTCAATTAATTTAGAAATGGGATTTATGTCTACCATTTTATCTGCATAATTTTCCATGAAACAGTCAATTTTAAAGTGTTTTTCAATACATGTCCTGAATTTTTCAGAAATATTTTCCATGTAAATATTCAATTTTATAGGAAAATATTTATAATTCCACTTAAATCAACTTAGAAATATTTTATGCCATTATAGCTATATCATTTTCCATGATAACCTTCAATTTTAACATGTTTTTCTATATTTCCTACAATTTTATCAGAAATATTTTCTACATAAATCTTCAATTCTATTATAAAATGTTTCTACTTCCTTTTTCAATTAATTTAGCATGTTTTTCTATATTTTCTACAATTTTGTCAGAAATATTTTCCACATAAATCTTCAATTCTTTCATAAAATGTTTCTACTCTATTTTTCAGTTAATTTAGCAATGTTTTTTATGTCTACCATTTTACTCTTTAATTTTCCATGAAAATTGTCAATTTAACATGTTTTTCTATATATTTTTCAATCTTATCAGAAATACTTTATATGGAAATGTTCAAATTTGTCATTAAATGTTTTTACTTACTTTTTCAATTAAAAAATGAAGGCACAATATTTGTAAAATTATGGGACACAATGAAAGCAGTGCTAAGAGGAGAATTCATAGCTCTGAGTACCTTCAAAATGAAACTGGAAAGAGCATACACTAGGAGCTTAACACAACACATAAATGCATTAGAACAGAAAGCTAATTCCACTGAAGACAAGTAGACAGCAAGAAATAATCACATTCAGAGCTGAAATCAACCAAGTAGATACAAAAAGAACTATACAAAGCATCAACAAAACCAGGAGCTGGTTCTTTGAGAAAATCAACAAGATAGATAAAACCTTAGCCATACTAACCAAAAGGCACAGAGAAAGTATCGAAATTAACAATACCAGAAAAGAAAATGGAGATATAACAATAAAAACTGAGGATATTTTAAAAATCATCAGATCCTACTACAAAAGTCAATACTCAACACAACTGGAAATTCTGGATGAAATGGACAATTTTCTAGACAAATACCAAAGTTAAATCAGGATTGGATAAACCATGTAAATAGTCCCATAACCCCTCATGAAATAGAAGCAGTAACTGAAAGTCTCCAAACAAAAAAAGCACAGGATCAGATGGTGTTACTGCAGAATTCTATCAGACCTTCAAAGAAGACCTAATACCAATACTCTTCAAACTATTCCACAAGGTAGAAACAGAAGGAATACCACACAACTCATTCTATGAATCAACAATTACACTGATACAAAATCCACACAAAGATCCAACAAATAAGAGAACTTCAGACTAATTTCCCTTATGAATATTGATGCAAAAATAATCAATAAAATTCTTGCCAACCAAATTCAAGAAGACATACAATCATTCAACTCAATTAAATAGGCTTCATCCCAGGGATACAGGGATGTTTCATATATGGAAATCCATCAATGTAATCTACTACATAAACAAATTCAAAAAAAAGCACATGGTCATATCATTACATTCTGAAAAAGCATTTGACAAAATTCAGCATCCCTTCATGTAAAAACTCTTGGAAAGATCAGGAATTCAAAGTCCATACTGAAATGTACTAAAAGCAATATACAGCAAACCAGTAACAAACATCAAACTAAATGGAGAGAAACTTGAAGCAAACCCACTAAAATCAGGGACTAGACAAGGCTGCCCTCTCTCTCCCTATCTATTCAATACAGTACATGAAGTTGTAGATAGAGCAATTAGACAACAAAAGAAGTTCAAAAGGATAAAATTGGAAATGAAGAAGTCAAACGATCACTATTGCAGGTGATAAGATAGTATATTAAGGACACCCCAAAAACTCAACCAGAGAACTCCTATAGCTGATAAACAACTTTAGTACAGTGTCCAGATATAAAATTAACTCAAACAAAACAGTATCCTTCCTATAATCAAAGAATAAACAGGCTGAGAAGGAAATTAGGGAAATGATACCCTTAACAATAGTCACAACAATATAAAGTATCTTGGTGAGATTATAAACAAACAAGTGAAACATTTGTATGACAAGAACTTGAAGTCTCTGAAGAAAGAAATTGAAGAAGGCATCAGAAGATGGAAATATCTCCCATGCTCATGGATTGGCAGGATTAATATAGTGAAAATGGCCATCTTGCCAAAAGCAATCTACAGATTCAATGCAATCCCCATCAAAATTCCAAGTCAATACTTCATAGAGTTAGAAAGAGCAATTCTCAAATTCTTCTGGAATAACAAAAAACCCAAGATAGTGAAACCTATTCTCAACAATAAAAGGACTTCTGGGGGAATCAGCATCCTGGACCTCAAGTGGTACTACAGAGCAATATTGATTTAAAAAAACTGCATGAAATTGGAACAGTGGCAGACAGGTACATCAATGGAATAGAATTGAAGATCCAGAAAAGAACCCAAACACCTATGGTCACTTGATCTTTAACAAAAGAGATAAAACCATCCAGAGGAAAAAAGATTGCCTTTTCAGCAAATGGGGCTGGATCACCTGGCAGCTACCATGCAAAAGAATGAAAATGGATTTATTCTTATCTCCATGTACAAAGCTCAAGATAAAGTGGACTAAGGACCTCCACATAAAACCAGACACATTGAAACTAACAGAAAAAAAAGTGGGGAAGAGCCTCAAGCACAAGGAGAAAATTTCCTGAACACACCAATAGCTTATGCTCTAGTACCAAGAGCTGACAAATGGGACCTCATAAAATTCCAAACTTTGTGTAAGGAAAAGGACACTGTCCATATGACAAAACGGCAAGCAACAAATTGGGAAAAGATCTTTACAACGCCTATATCTGACAGGGACAATATCCAATGTACCCATAGAACTCAAGAAGTTAGATTCCAGAGAACCAAATAACCCCATTAAAAATGGGGTACAAAGCTAAACAAAGATTTCTCAACTGACGAATACTGAATGTCTGAGAAGCACCTAAAGAGTTGTACAACATCCTTAGTCATCAGGGAAATGCACATCAAAACCACCTTGAAATTCCCCCTCACACCAGCCAGGATGGCTAAATTCAGAAACTGAGGTAAAAGCAAGTGCTGATGAGGATGTGGAGAAAGAGGAACACTACTTTACTGCTGGCTGGATTGCAAGCTGGTACACCCACTCTGGAAATCAGTTTGTCCGTTCCTCAGAAAATTGGACATAGTGCTACTGGAGGACCCAGCTCTATCATTCCTAGGCATATACTCAGAAGATTCTCCAACATGTAATAAGGACACATGCTCTACTATGTTCATAGCAGCCTTATTGATAATAGCCAGAATCTGGAAAGAACCCAGATGTCCGTCAACAGAGGAATGGATGCAGAAAATGGAGTACATTTACACAATGGAATACTACTCAGCTATTAAAAACAATGACTTCATGAAATTCTTAGGAAAATGGATGGAACAGAAAATATTATGCTGGGTGAGGTAACCCAATCACAAAAAACAGAGTATGCACTAACTGATATGTGGATATTAGCCCAGAAGCTTAGAATACCCAAGATACAATTCATAGACCAAATGAAGCTCCTGAAGAAAGAAGAATAAAGTTTGGATACTCTGGTCCTTCTTAGAAGGGGAAACAAAATAACCACAGGAGAAGACAAAGTGTAGATCAGAGGCTGAAAGACAGACCATCCAGAGACTGCCTCACCTGGGGATTGATTTCATATACGGTCGCCAAACCCAGATGCTATTAAGGATACCAACATGTACTTGTTGACAGGAGCCTGATATAGCTGTCTCCACTGCCAGTACCTGACAAATACAGAGGTGGTTGCTCTCAGCCAACCATTGGGCTGACCATAGAATCACAAATGGAGGAACTAGAGAAAGGACCCAAGGAGCTGAAGGATCTTGCAGCACCATAGGAGGAACAACCATATCAAACAACTAGACCCCCCCAGAGCTCCCAGGGACTAAAGCATCAACCAAGTGTATACATGGCTCCAGCTTCATATGTAGCAGAGGACTGCCTTGTCAGGCATCAATTGGAGGAGAGGTCCTTGGTCCTATGAAGGCTTGATAGATGCCCCAGTGTAAGGGAATCAAGGTCAGGGAGGTGGGAGGGTGGGTGGTGGAATACCATCGTAGAAGTAGGAGAAGGGAGGGAATAGGCGCTTTCCGGTCCATGTGAAACTGAGAAAGGAGATAACATTTGAAAAGGAAATAAAGAATATATCCAATAAAAAGGAATAAGGAAAACATGAGTATTTCAGGCCAATTGACAGAAATAGAAAATATCACCTTGTGTAAGGTAACTCAGACCCAAAAGGACATGCTTATTTTGTACTCACTAATATATACATATTAGCCATATTTGTGAAAGACTTCCCAGCCTTTTGGGGGAAGGGATTTCCACCACCTTTAACTTTGGAGCTCCCCATTAAACATCGAGCCTTGATGAGAAAGATCAAGATTGGCTCATTATTTCTCTTGCTCACCTTTTATATTTCAGCCCGAGCTTTCCGTCCACATGAGCTATCTTCCCTATAGCCACACATGGCTATAGATAGGTGCCCTAATGAGCCAGAAACTAGAAATAATATTGATGTTGTCAACTGAAGAATGAATAAAAAGAAAGAGGTACAGCTATACAATAGAATGATACAGCTATGTAAAACAAAGACATAATGAATTTTCCAGAAGGCTTCGGACATATTTCTCATGTTTTGGAGAGGTTAGAAATCTTGGGATAAAACTTTAACATTGTAAATCAGCATTATGTATTTGGAGTTTTATATACAGAAAGATATTTAGTTAACTATTTAAGTTTAAGAGTCATGTTTTACCAGGTATTTGAGTGTAGAGCAGGAGCTCAGGATTCCTGTCCTTTACAGAGTCCATGATGGAGAGGAAAAACAGCTTGGATGCTATGAGAGCTAGCTAGAAGAGATTGGCTCAGCAACAACAGTTAAAGCCATCCTAAGTGAGACCCTCCAGGACTTGGGGCAGAGGCTTGGTGGGGCAGCACTCTTTCTTAATTATTATCCATTACAGAAATGTGTGCTCCATGAAGACAGCTGGAACTAAAGATGTGAGGGCGGTGAAGAACAGCCTAATGTGAATGACCTGTGCTTCTACTTGAAGATATTGATGCCCTGGCCCATGCTACCTCTAAGGGCTATGTGTGGATCTGAGGCTTTGCAGCAGCAGAGGTCTGTGCTGATGTTCACGGTTCATCTTACCACCAAAGGTCATGGGGATGTCCCTGATCTAGGCTGCTACCTAGAGTCATGTTAATGTCCAAAAGCTGAGCAGACATGGCCCTGACCCCCACTGGCCCCTGCCCCTCACCTTGGTAGTATAAGATTGTTGCAGAAAATGTAGCCCTGTCTCTCACCAGCTGTGGCACTCAGGATAGCTGGCCCCATTCCTCACTGGTCCTGCACTGACATTGATTCGATACATTTTGTCCAGCTGTAAGACTAGCCAAATAAGCTACCACCTAGGCCCAGATCCAGGGCTTTGAGTTTATCCAGCCCAACATCTGCCCCATCTATGAACTGTGGGAACATGTAAATTAGCTGATCTTGCAAAACCAAAGCTGCAGAATCTTTGTGACACCACACAACAACAGGATATCTAGGAGGAGTCTCAGTGAGGATCCAGAAATGATGGTATAGTAGAAACCAGTGACCTCAAACCAGACCAATGACTCATTGCAAAGAACATTTGCAAGTAAAGATATTTAGGCAAAAGTGGAGACACCATAATACATTGCAGCCTCCATGGTGAGATTTTTTTAATCTTGTTTTTTTTTTCCTTTTTTTCTTTTTCTTCTTTGTTTGGTTTTGTTTTGTATTGTGGCCAAGGTTGCAAGGGCAAAGGGTAGAAAGATAGAGATAGAGATATAGAGATAGATGAGATAGATAGAGATAGATATAAACATATAGATATATGATGATATAGATATAAATAGAGATAAAAGGAGGGGAGATGAGAATGATTGGGGTACATAAATGTGAAATTCACAAAAAATTAATAATAATATTTTTTATTAAACTTATTTGTTTCCTTTAAAACTCAATATCAGCCCTTTTTCTCCTTTCAGTACTCTGTCACCCAAGTCTTCTCCCCTATTCCCCATTCCCCTTCAAAGACCCTCTGGGTATCAACCACTCCACACTCCCATCGCTGCACTTCAAGTTGCTACAGAACTAGATACATCATCTCCCACTGAGGTCTGACTAGGCTGTCCATTTAGGGGTGTGGGATCCACAGGCAGGCAGATAAGCAACAGGCTCAGGGACAGGCACTGCTCCTGTTGTTTGGTGGGCCCACATGAAGACCAAGCTACTCACTAGGCCCTATATGTGCAGGGGACCTAGATCCAGCCCAGGATCACTCTAGGTGACAAAATAATCTAACAGAAAAAATATTTCTAAGATTATGTATTTCTTTTTTATTATTATTTTCTAAGTTTTTTATTTACATTCCAAATGATTTCCCCTTTCCCGTTTCCTCCATCCCCGAAAGTCCCATAAGCCCCCTTCTCTCCCTCTGTTCCCTATTCAACCCCCTCTTGCTTCTCTGTCCTGGTATTCCCCTACATCCAGAGACCAGGGGTCTCTCCTTCCATCTTCTTGGAAATCTATTGATATGTGAATTGTGTCTTGGATATTCCAAGATTCTGGGTTAATATCACCTTATCAGTGACAGCATACCATGTGCGTTCTTTTGGATTGGGTTACCTCACTAAGTATGGTATTTTCCAGTTCTGACCATTTGCCTAAGAACTTTGTGAATTCATTGTTTTTTATTACAGAGTAGTTTTCCTTTGTATAAATATACCACATCTTCTGAATACATTCCTCCATTGAGGGACATCTGGGTTCTTTCCAGCTTCTGGCTATTATAAATAAGGCTGCTATGAACATAGTGGAGCATGTGTCCTTATTGCATGCAGGGGAAGCCTCTGGGTATATGCCCAGGAGTGGTATAGCAGGTTCCTCCGCGAGTGTCATGCCCAGTTTTCTGAGGAACCACCAGACTGCTTTCCAGAGTGGTTGTACCAGCTTGCAATCCCACTAGCAGTGGAGGAGTGTTCCTCTTTCTCCACATCCGCGCCAACAACTGCTGTCTCCTGTGTTTTTGATCTTAGCCATTCTGACTGGTGTGAGGTGGAATCTCAGGATCGTTTTGATTTGCATTTCCCTAATGACTAAGGATGTTGAACATTTCTTTAGGTGCTTCTCAGCCATTAGATATTCTTCAGGTGAGAACTCTTTGTTTAGCTCTGTACCCCCTTTTTTTAGGGTTATTTGGCACTCTGGAGTCTAACTTCTTGAGTTCTGTGTATATATTGGATATTAGCCCTCTGTCAGATGTAAGGTTGGTAAAGATCTTTTCCCAGTTTGTTGGTTGCTGCTTTGTCTTTTTGACAGTGTCCTTTGCCTTACAGAAACTTTGTAATTTTATGAGGTCCCATTTGTCAATTCTTGATCTTAGAGCATAAGCTATTGGAGTTCTATTCAGGAAATTCTCCCCTGTGCCCATATGTTCAAAGGTTCTTCCATACTTTCCTTTCTATTAGTTTCAGTGTGTCTAGTTTTACCCTTGCACTAAGTTCAATTTCAAGTGGATCAAGGACCTCCACATAAAACCAAACAGACTACATATTTTCTTTTTTTTTTATTTTATTTTTTTAATTTACATTCCAAATCACTTCCCCTTTCCCATTTCCTCCCTCCCCGAAAGACCCATAAGCCCCCTTCCCTCCCTCTTTTCTCCATTCAACCCCCTCTCGTTACTCTGTCCTGGCGTTCCCCTACATCCAGTCTTTCCAGGATCAGGGGTCTCTCCTTCCATCTTTTTAGAAATCTATTGATATGCGAATTGTGTCTAGGGTATTCCGAGATTCTGGGTCAATATCCCCTTATCAGTGACTGCATACCATGTGTGTTCTTTTGTGATTGGGTTACCTCACTAAGGATGATATTTTCAAGATCTGACCATTTGCCTAGGAATTTCGTGAATTCATTGTTTTTAATTGCAGAGTAGTATTCCATTGTGTAGATATATCACATCTTCTGAATCCATTCCTCCGTTGAGGGACATCTGGGTTCTTTCCAGCTTCTGGCTATTATAAATAAGGCTGCTATGAACATAGTGGAGCATGTGTCCTTATTGCGTGCAGGTAAAGTCTCTGGGTATATGCCCAGGAGTGGTATAGCCGGATCCTCCGGGATAAGAGTTTTCTGAAAAAATATCGACTGAGTACGGTTAAAATTTAACTTTTCCAATAAACCGAACATTTTTTAGTTAAAAATTTTTGAGAGTTTCATACAAGAGTATGGTATTTGTACCATTTCTACACCCTTAATGATTATTTTTTCCATAGTACTCTTAAATTCATGATGATTGCTTAAGTTATCATTACTTAAGTACACATAAATGACTGTAACAAATATATAATAAGTTGTTAACAATTATATAGATATGTAGAATATTATAGTTGATGATACATAAATAGTTGATAAATAGTTGATAGATAGATGACAGACAAGCAGACAGAAAGACAAACAGAAGGAGAGAGAGAGAGAGATTCTACTTATTACAATTATAATTGCCTCTATTAAGGTGTGTTTAAGATGGACCACTTGGGATTGGATTTCAGGTGGCTTATCTAATTACATCATTTTCCCCTTCTCTTTCTTCCAAACCTTCCATATAATGCCATAAATAAGAATTCGAATTCATGGACTCTTTTTTAAATTGCTTGTTAATACATACATACATACATACATGTTTGTATATTTCTACATGTATAAAAGCATTCTTACACTTTAAAATTTGCTACCTAGTAGGTCCACATAAGAATTGTTAACATATCCTTAGTTCTGAAGATAACATGAGCTTTGGATAAATGACAAAGGAATCAATCTCAAATCAACCACCTAATTTCATATCAACTGGCTAGATTTTATAATGGTAAAAGGTGCTTTCAGGCTAATTGGTATAACATAAAACATCAATGATCTTATCCAACTTTGGATCTAGCATACTGCAATACTTACTTCCAAGAAAGATGTGTTTGGAGATGTAATATTGGCAGGACTATTATAGAGTGACTAGTAATTTTATGATTAGGTTAGACACCTGCTGCCAGGAAGAGACTTTCATGTTTGGTTTTGCAATGCTGGTCAAAAGCCCATAGCTGTGATTAAAAAAAAAAAACACTTACTACAACAAAGTTGAGGAAAATGGCATTTATTTCATCTTACAGTTTACAGTTCATCACCAAGAAAACCCAGAAAAGGGACTCAAGTCAAGAACCCAGAGTTAGGAAATGAAGCAGGAACCATGGAGAAATGCTGCCTATTGGCTTGTTCCTCGTGGCTTTTTGTCTTAATTCGTTATACAATTCAGAATGACCAGCTCCATGGTGGAACTTCCCATAGTGAGCTACAAATACCTACATCAAACATTAATCAATAAAACACCTGGTGAGTCTTCCTGAAACACTATCCAAGGAGTTTCCTCAACCTATGAGCTCTCACCTGGGTCCCACATCTAGTTCCTCAATCAAATCTGGCATCCACTACATGTGCCACAAATAATCCCAAGGCTTCTTGAAAGGCATGCCTTACCTTTTTCCCAACAGAAAGGCCCTTTAACACAACACTCAACCTATCCACATAGGCATATATACCATTACACTGTGTGAAATGCAACCTGTTCAGAGGTCAAGTACAATATGTCCACCTGACTTTATTACCCCGTTACTTCCAACCTGTAGGCCCAGCTTACCCATGTATCTGCTCTTCTATCCCAATCTTCTCTGTCTATATCAGATATAAAACTAATTAATAAAAGAAGTCCGTATACCCAGGCTTCATCAAAATACCAAAAATATGACAAATTAGGCCACTATTTTCTCTCCAAAATGTACCAGTGCTATAGAAATGTTTGCCAAGGAAAATTATTTAGATAGACACCAGAAGACAGAATGTAAAATCATAGCCAGGCAGTGGGTGTGCACCCCTTTAATCCCAGCACTAGGGAGGCAGAGGCAGGCAGATTTCTCAGGTCAACGCCAGCCTGGTCTACAGAGTGAGTTCCAAGTTAGCCAGGGCTACACAGAGACACCCTGTCTCAAAAACAATAAAAACAAAAACAAAAGAGAAATCATAAATGTGATCAAAAACTTAAGTAATTTAAAGAAAACACAAAGAAATACAACAATGAAATTAATAGAATGGCCTTGTCAGATATCAGTGGGAGGAGCGGCCCTTGGTCCAGGAAAGGCTTGATGACCCACGGTAGGGGATACCATGGTGGGTAGCTAGGAGTGGGCAGCTGGGTGGGGAAGCACCCTCATAGAGGCAGAGGGAGGGAGGATGGGATAGGGGAGTTGCAGAGGGGAAACTGGAAAAGGGGATAACATTTGAAATATAAATAAATAAAATATCCAATAAAAATATTTTAAAAGAGAAAATAAATAGAAGGAATGTAGGGAGAACAAATGGCTAAGTGATTCCCAAGAAAAATACAACAATAAAACTGATAGAAATGACAAAAACAACCTAGAGTGTAAGAGCAGAATTCAATAAGGATAATGAAATATTGAACAGCAATTAAGTTGATATAAAAATGAAATAGGAAAACTCAAAATTTTAATAATAACAGTAAGAAGAAAGCATTTCAAGTAAATGAATTGAGTAAAAGAAATTATCAGGATTTGATAATAATGTACAGGATTTAGACAAAATAGGTAAGTAATGTGGAAATTGTTTTTAAAATAAAACAAATCAAATTAGAGGAACAAACAGAACATGTGGAACACAAAAAAGAAAAAAAAAGAAGAAAGCCTTAACCTTCAAAATGTATGCATTGAGGAGGGGAAATAATCCCAAGTCTAAAGCATAGAACAGATCTTTGAAAGATTATAGAAAAGTCTCCAAATCAAGTAAAGATACATCAAAACCAATACAATCCAGGATCTAGACAAAATAGGTAAGTAACGTGGATATTGTTTTTAAAATAAAACATATCAAATTAGAGAAACACACAGAACATGTGGAACACAAGAAAAATAAAAAAAAAGAGGAAAACCTTAACCTTCAAAATGTATGCATTGAGGAGGGAGAATAATACCAAGTCTAAAACTTAGAAGAGATCTTTGACAAGATCATAGTAAAGTCTCCAAATAAAGACACATCAAAACCAATACAAGAAGCACACAAAACACTCACTCAATAATAGCAGAAGAGAAAATCCCCATAGTATATGATAGTTAGAGCATTAAGTGTACAAAACAAAGAAATACATTGAAAATTTCCAAAGAACTCAAGAAGTTAAACTCCAGAGAGGCAAGTAACCCTATTAAAAGTGGGGTACAGAGCTAAACAAAGAGTTCTCACCTGAAAAATATCTAATGGCTGAGAAGCACCTAAAGAGATGTTCATCATCCTTAGTCATTAGGGAAATGCAAATCAAAACAACCCTGAGATTCCATCTCACACCAGTCAGAATGGCTAAGATCAAAAACACAAGAGACAGCAGCTGTTGGCGAGTATGTGGAGAAAGAGGAACACTCCTCCACTGCTGGTGGGATTGCAAACTAGTACAACCACTCTGGAAAGCAGTCTGGCAGTTCCTCAGAAAACTGGGCATGACACTCCCAGAGGATCTGACTATACAACTCCTGGGCATATACCCAGAGGCTTTACCTGCATGCAATAAGAACACATGCTCCACTATGTTCATAGCAGCCTTATTTATAATAGCCAGAAGCTGGAAAGAACCCAGATGTCCCTCAACGGAGGAATGGATTCAGAAGATGTGGTATATCTACACAATGGAATACTACTCTGCAATTAAAAACAATGAATTCGAGCCCGCCAGCTTCCCTTCCGCGACCTCTGTTCCCGCGGACTGCGCTGGAGAGACCGGTACCCAGGCTCTCCCCCCAATATAACATCACTTGGGACACGGCCTGTTGGGGCTTCCGTCTGTGCCCGAGGGCGGGTTGGCGCTGTGGTCGTCTGGGTGCCAGATCGGCGGGCCATCGTGACCACAGGGTGAGCGGCGCCACGGAGACTGCCCTCCGCCATCTTTGCTCCAGTGACCAGGTAGTTGGGACCGCCAGGCTCAGAGACAGACAGGCATAATATCGCTTCGGTTTCAGGCAGCTTGTGTGTAACCTGCTCCCAGGTGCTGGGCTGATCTGCAGTAACCAGCACGCCAGTTCCGCGGTGGGACCTTCTGCCTGGTGGAGGGACCCCGCGCAGGGAGGGAGCCTGCCAGCTTCCCTTCCGCGACCTCTGTTCCCGCGGACTGCGCTGGAGAGACCGGTACCCAGGCTCTCCCCCCAATATAACATCACTTGGGACACGGCCTGTTGGGGCTTCCTTCTGTGCCCGAGGGCGGGTTGGCGCTGTGGTCGTCTGGGTGCCAGATCGGCGGGCCATCGTGACCACAGGGTGAGCAGCGCCACGGAGAGTGCCCTCCGCCATCTTTGCTCCAGTGACCAGGTAGTTGGGACCACCAGGCTCAGAGACAGACAGGCATAATATCGCTTCGGGTTCAGGCAGCTTGTGTGTAACCTGCTCCCAGGTGCTGGGCTGATCTGCAGTGACCAGCACGCCAGATCTGCTGTGGGACTTCTGCCTGGCAGAGGGACACCCCCTCCCCCCCCCCAGGAGAGATCACACACCCCTGCACAGGGCAGGAGCCTGCCAGCCTCCCTTTGGCGACCTCTGCTCCAGGAATCCACTAGGCTGAGCCTTTAGATGTGCAAGGCCTCCCCAATATAAGATCACTTGGGGCAAAGCACATTAGGGCTCCAAAGTCACTCAGGAGCAGGCAGGCCCCAGAAATCGGTGCCAGGGGAATCCTGGTAATCCAGGGGGGGCAGAAATAGCTTTGCAAGCTCACAGGAGGTCCAACCAACAGCCAGTGGCAGCAGGACCAACTAACACCAGAGGTATCCAGATGGCAAAAGGCAAACGTAGGAATGTTACTAACAGTAATCAAAGTAATGTGGGACCATCCGAACCCAACTCTCCAACAGCAGCAAGTCCTGGATACCCCACCACACCCGAAAGACAAGATCTGGATTTAAAATCACTTCTCATGATGCTATTAGAGGATCACAAGAAGGACACAAATAAATCTCATAAAGAGTTACAGGAGACCATGAATCAACGGTTAGAAGCCCTTACAAAGGAAACACAAAAATCGCTTAGAGAAATGCGGGAGAACATGGATCAAAAGATGGAGGCGCACAAGGAGACAACACAAAAATCACTTAACGAGATGAATCAACGGGTAGATGCACTCACAAAGGAATCACAAAATTTGCATAAAGAAATGCAGAAGAATATGGGTCAACAGACGGATGCCCATAAGGAGGCAACACAAAAATTGCTTAAAGAAATGAATCAACGGTTAGATGCCCTTACAAAGGAAACACGAGAACTGCTTAAAGAAATGCAGGAGACGATGGATCAACAGATGGAATCCCATGAGGAGGAAACACAAAAATCGCTCAGAGAAATGCAGGAGAACGTGGGTCATCAGGAAGAAATCCTGAAAGAGGTAATGCAAAAATACCTTAAAGAAATACAGGAAAATACAAACAAACAAGTGAAGGATCTCAGCAAATCCATCCAGGAACTAAAAAAGGAAGTAGAAACAACTAAGAAATCACAAAGGGAGACAACTTTGGAGATAGAAAACCTTGGGAAGAAATCAGGAGTCATAGATGCAAACATCAACAATAGAATACAAGAGATGGAAGAAAGAATCTCAGGTGCTGAAGATTCCATAGAAAGCATCGACTCAACAGTCAAAGAAAATGCAAAATGCAAAAAAACGCGTAACCCAAAACATCCAGGAAATCCAGGACACAATGAGAAGACCAAACCTAAGGATTATAGGTATAGATGAGAGTGAAGATTTGCAACTTAAAGGGCCAGTAAACATCTTCAACAAAATTATGGAGGAAAACTTCCCTAACTTAAAGAGAGAGATGCCGATGAACATACAAGAAGCCTACAGAACTCCAAACAGACTGGACCAGAACAGAAATACCTCCCGTCACATAATAATCAAAACACCGAATGTTCTAAACAAAGAAAGAATACTAAATGCAGTAAGAGAAAAGGGCCAAGTAACATACAAAGGAAGACCTATCCGAATCACATCAGACTTCTCACCAGAGACTATGAAAGCCAGAAGATCCTGGGCAGATCTCATGCAGACACTAAGACAGCACAAATGCCAGCCTAGACTACTATACCCAGCAAAACTCTCAATCACCATAGATGGAGAGACCAAGATATTCCATGATAAAACCAAATTTTCACAATATCTTTCCACAAATCCAGCCCTGCAACGGATAATAGGTGGAAACCTCCAATACAGGGAGAGAAACAACACCCTGGAAAAAATGAGATAATAACCTTCTTGAATCAAACCCAAAAGTAGATAACCACTCAAACATAAAGATAGCGTCAAGAATGGCAGATGGCAATAATCACTATGCCTTAATCTCTCTTAATATCAATGGTCTCAATTCCCCAATTAAAAGACATAGACTAGCAGACTGGATACGTAAACAGGACCCAGCATTTTGCTGCATGCAGGAAACGCACCTCAGTGTCAAAGACAAACACTACCTCAGAGTAAAAGGCTGGAAAACAATTTTACAAGCAAATGGCCCCAAGAAACGAGGTGGAGTAGCCATCCTAATATCGGATAAAATTGATTTTCAACCCAAAGTCATCAAAAAAGACACAGAAGGACACTACATACTGATCAAGGGAAAAATCCACCATCAAGAACTCTCAATCCTGAATATCTATGCTCCAAATGCAAGGGCACCCTCATTCGTAAAAGAAACTTTACTAAAACTCAAAGCACACATCGCACCGCACACAATAATAGTGGGTGACTTCAACACCCCGCTCTCTGAAATGGATCGTTCAGGAAAGCAGAAACTAAACAGGGACACAGTGAATCTAATTGAAGCCTTGGACCAAATGGAACTAACTGATATATATAGAACATTTCATCCTAGAGCTAAAGAATACACCTTCTTCTCAGCTCCTCATGGTACCTTCTCCAAAATTGACCATATAATTGGTCACAAATCAGACCTCAACAGATACAAGAAGATAGAAATAATCCCATGCCTCCTATCAGATCACTATGGAATAAGGGTGGTCTTCAATGGCAACAAAAACAAAAGAAAACCCACGTACACATGGAGGCTGAACAATGCTCTACTCAATGATAACTTGGTCAAGGTGGAAATAAAGAAAGAAATCAAAGACTTTTTGAAAGTTAATGAAAATGAAGGCACAACATACCCTAACTTATGGGACACAATGAAAGCAGTGCTAAGAGGAAAATTCATAGCCCTGAGTGCCGCCAAAAAGAAACGGGAGACAGCATACACTAACAGCTTAATGGCACACCTGAAAGCCCTGGAACAAAAAGAAGCAAATACACCAAAGAGGAGTAGAAGGCAGGAAATCATCAAACTCAGGGCTGAAATCAATCAAGTAGAAACAAATAAAACCATACAAAGAATCAACAAAACGAGGAGTTGGTTCTTTGAGAAAATCAACAAGATAGATAAGCCCTTAGCCAGACTAACCAGAGGGCACAGAGATAGTATCCAAATTAATAAAATCAGAAACGAAAAGGGAGAGATAACAACAGAAACTGAGGAAATTCAAAAAATCATCAGATCCTACTACAAAAACCTGTATTCAACACAACTAGAAAATCTTGAGGAAATGGACAATTTCCTTGACAGATACCAAGTACCAAAATTAAATCAGGATCAAATAGACCATCTAAACCGTCCTATAACCCCTGAAGAAATAGAAGTTGTCATTGGAAGTCTTCCAACCAAAAAAAGCACAGGTCCAGATGGTTTTAGTGCAGAATTCTATCAGACCTTCAAAGAAGACCTAACACCAATACTCTTCAAACTGTTCCACAAAATAGAAACAGAAGGAACACTACCCAACTCGTTCTATGAAGCCACAATTACACTAATACCAAAAGCACACAAAGATCCGACAAAGAAAGAGAATCTCAGGCCAATCTCTCTTATGAATATCGATGCAAAAATACTCAATAAAATTCTTGCCAACCGAATCCAAGAACACATCAAAACGATCATTCACCACGATCAAGTAGGCTTCATCCCAGGGATGCAGGGATGGTTCAATATAAGGAAATCCATCAATGTAATCCACTACATAAACAATCTCAAAGAAAAAAACCACATGGTCATCTCATTAGATGCTGAGAAAGCATTTGACAAAATTCAGCATCCTTTCATGCTAAAGGTCTTGGAAAGATCAGGAATTCAAGGCCCATATCTAAACATAGTAAAAGCAATTTACAGCAAACCAGTAGCCAGCATCAATCTAAACGGAGAGAAACTTGAAGCAATCCCACTAAAATCAGGGACTAGACAAGGCTGCCCTCTCTCTCCATATCTTTTCAATATAGTACTTGAAGTTCTAGCTAGAGCAATTAGACAAGAAAAAGAGGTCAAAGGGATACAAATTGGAAAGGAAGAAGTCAAACTATCACTATTTGCAGACGATATGATAGTATACATAAGCGACCCAAAGAACTCCACCAGAGAACTCCTACAGCTGATAAACGACTTCAGCAAAGTGGCCGGATATAAAATCAACTCAAGCAAGTCAGAAGCCTTCCTATACTCAAAGGATAAGCAGGCTGAGAAAGAAGTAAGAGAAATAATACCCTTTACGATAGCCACAAACCATATTAAGTATCTTGGCGTGACGCTAACCAAACAAGTGAAAGATCTGTATGACAAGAACTTCAAGTCTCTGAAGAAAGAAATTGAAGAAGACCTCGGAAGATGGAAAAATCTGCCATGCTCATGGATTGGCAGGATTAATATAGTAAAAATGAGCATCTTACCAAAAGTAATACACAGATTCAATGCAATCCCCATCAAAATCCCAACTCAATTCTTCATAGAGTTAGAAAGAGCAATTCAAAAATTCATCTGGAATAACAGAAAACCCAGAATAGCTAAAACTATTCTCAAGAGTAAAAGAACCTCTGGGGGAATCAGTATCCCGGACCTCAAGCTGTACTACAGAGCAATAGTGTTAAAAACTGCATGGTATTGGTACAGTAACAGACATGTAGATCAATGGAACAGAATTGAAGACCCAGAAATGAATCCACACTCCTATGGTCACTTGATCTTTGACAAAGGAGCTAAAACCATCCAGTGGAAAAAAGATAGCCTTTTCAACAAATGGTGCTGGCTCAGCTGGAGGTCAACATGCAGAAGAATGCAAATTGACCCATCCTTATCTCCTTGCACTAAGCTCAATTCTAAGTGGATCAAAGATCTCCACATAAAACCAGACACACTGAAACTAATAGAAGGGAAACTAGGGAAGAACCTTGAACATATGGGCACAGGGGAGAATTTCCTGAACAGAACTCCAATAGCTTATACTCTAAGATCAAGAATAGACAAATGGGACCTCATTAAATTACAAAGTTTTTGCAAGGCAAAAGACACTGTCAAAAAGACAAAGCGGCAACCAACTAACTGGGAAATGATCTTTACCAACCTTACATCCGACAGAGGGCTAATATCCAAGATATACAAAGAACTCAAGAAGTTAAACTCCAGAGAGGCAAGTAACCCTATTAAAAAATGGGGTACAGAGCTAAACAAAGAGTTCTCACCTGAAGAATATCTAATGGCTGAGAAGCACCTAAAGAGATGTTCATCATCCTTAGTCATTAGGGAAATGCAAATCAAAACAACCCTGAGATTCCATCTCACACCAGTCAGGATGGCTAAGATCAAAAACACAGGAGACAGCAGTTGTTGGCGAGGATGTGGAGAAAGAGGAACACTCCTCCACTGCTGGTGGAATTGCAGGCTGGTACAACCACTCTGGAAAGCAGTCTGGCGGCTCCTCAGAAAACTGGGCATGACACTTCCGGAGGATCCGGCTATACCACTCCTGGGCATATACCCAGAGACTTTACCTGCATGCAATAAGGACACATGCTCCACTATATTCATAGCAGCCTTATTTATAATAGCCAGAAGCTGGAAAGAACCCAGATGTCCCTCAACGGAGGAATGGATTCAGAAGATGTGGTATATTTACACAATGGAATACTACTCTGCAATTAAAAACAATGAATTCACGAAATTCCTAGGCAAATGGTCAGAACTTGAAAATATCATCCTTAGTGAGGTAACCCAATCACAAAAGATCACACATGGTATGAAGTCACTGATAAGGGGATATTGACCCAGAATCTCAGAATACCCTAGACACAATCAGCATATCAATAGATTTCTAAAAAGATGGAAGGAGAGACCCCTGGTCCTGGAAAGACTGGATGTAGGGGAACGCCAGGACAGAGTAATGGGAGGGGGTTGAACGGAGAAAAGAGGGAGGGAAGGGGGCTTATGGGACTTTCAGGGAGGGAGGAAACGGGAAAGGGGAAGTGATTTGGAATGTAAATTAAAAAAATAAAATAAAATAAAATTAAAAAAAAAAAAAGAGTAGGCCAGCAGGCAAAATAAAAGAATTAACATTAAAAAAAAAAAAAAAAAAAAAAAAAAAAAAAAACAATGAATTCACGAAATTCCTAGGCAAATGGTCAGAACTGGAAAATATCATCCTTAGTGAGGTAACCCAATCACAAAAGAACACACATGGTATGCTGTCACTGATAAGGGGATATTAATCCAGAATCTCGGAATACCCTAGACACAATTCGCATATCAATAGATTTCCAAGAAGATGGAAGGAGAGACCCCTGGTCCTGGAAAGACTGGATATAGGGGAATGCCAAGACAGAGAAGCAAGAAGGGGTTGAATGGGGAAAAGAGGGAGGGAAGGGGGCTTATGGGACTTTCGGAGAGGGAGGAAACGGGAAAGGGGAAATGATTTTGAATGTAAATAAAAAAACCTTAGAAAATAAAATATAATTAAAAAAAAGAAAAAGAAAATTTCCAGACAAAAAACCCAAATCATAAAGAAAATTCATGAGAATTATTGCTGATTTCTCAATGAAAAATTTGAAAGTCAGAAGAGTATGGAGCAATGCATTAACAAGTCCTTAAAGACTATGACAGCCAATCTGGAATAATATACTCAGAAAAGCTCTCAAAATAAAAAGAGAAATGAAAATGTGCTACACTATAAACAAACAAAACCTAATGAAAACAAGGGAAACAGAATTACAGGTTGAAGATACAAATGAGCAGAGCCAAGAGACTGGAAAGATAATGATTAAAACACAAAATAGAGTTGACAACACAAACCACAACAAGAAATGAACAACAGGATGACTGCAATCAACACAAACATTTCAATAATAAGTTTAAGCAAAAAATGACCTCAATTCACTAATCAAGACACAGAACAACTGCATGAATCAAGAAACATGATCCATCTATCTTTAACCTAAAAGTAATACATTATAGCTTGAGAAGTCTTACATCATGATTTCTGTAAACATATCCTAAGATGTAAAATTTTTCTGAGTGCTCCTTTGACTTCTGTATTTCTCAGGCTGTAGATAATAGGGTTTAACATGGGAGTAATGACCCCATACAACATAGAGATAAGTCTGTCTCTGCCAGGAGAGTGCTGACTGGAAGTTGGGCGGATATAGGTAAATATGGTCGTGCCATAGAACAAGAAGACTACGAGAAGATGGGAAGCACATGTGGAGAAAGCTTTACGCTTCCCTTCTGCTGATCGGATCTTTAGGATGGTGGAGACAATGTATACGTAGGAGATCAATGTGATCAGAAAAGCACCAACCCCAAAGATACCTCCAATCACTAAAACAAGCATTTCTGCCACATACGTGGATGAGCATGACAGGGCCACCACAGGTGGAATATCACAGTAGTACTGGTAAACTCTATTAGACTTGCAGAATGACAGGTTAAAGGTGGACATTGTGTGGACAAAGGAGTTCAGAAACCCAGCTGCCCATGTCCCAAACAACAGCTGCACACAGCGAACATTGGTCATGATGAGGGAGTAACGCAGAGGAAAGCATATGGCCACATAGCGGTCATAAGCCATCGCAGCCAGCAAGAAAACTTCAGTCCCAGCTAGCGCCACCAAGAAATAGAGCTGCAAAGCACACCCAACAAAAGAAATGCTGTGGTCTTCAGTCAAGAGATTCTTGAGTATGTTGGGGACAGTAGCTGATGGGCAGAATATGTCCAGCAAGGATAGATTTGCCAACAGGTAATACATGGGTGTTTGAAGCTTTCTCTCAGTCACAATGGCCAACAGGATGGCCCCATTTCCCAGTAAAGTGATCTGATAGATGATGACAAAGGCCACAAAGAGTGGATAGCGCACCTCAGGGAGGTCAGAGAGCCCTATGAGGATGAATTGAGTCACTGTGGTAAGATTGTAGACGTCCATCTCCTCTGTCCACAGGATTTTTCTAATGGAAAGGAAAACACAGAATGCAGATTAGAATGATGAAACAGGAATCCTGCTTCTCAGAAACTGGGAATATAGCAGATTGTGATTGAAAGTTGTTTGTGGTACCTCTGTCTTAATTATTATTATCGCATCGTGGTGGATCATGTTCTATTTGCAAGTATATTATTGAATATATTTGTGTATATGCTATTAAGAGAGATTGGTCTGTAATTCTCTTTGTTGAATCTTCATGTGCTTTAACTGGTCTCATAGCATGAATTGGGCAATGTTCCACCTGTTACTCTTTTGTGGAATAATTTCAGTGTATTGGCATTAAATCTGCTTTAAATGTCTGGTGGAATTCTGTACTAAAACCTCCTTACCCTGGGCATTTTTATTGTTGTTGTTATGGTTGAGGGAGTAATATTGATTGCTTCTAATTTACTAGGGATTATAAGTCTATGTAAATTGTATACCTGATCTTGCTTTAACTTTGGTAGGTGGTACCTATCAAGAAAATATTCTTCTCTTTTAGATTTTCCAACTTGATAGACTATAGGTTTATCAAGTATGTCCTTTCAATTCACTGGATTACCTTTGAAACTGTTATGTGGATTTACCTTTTAGACATTCTAAAACTTCTGCGTATTTATACTATTTCTGAATATACAAAAATCCCCATTTAATTTCTGGAGGAAATTCAAGGAGTAACTAAACAAACCTTGAAAATTCATGACTTTATTAATCATATAGGATTTTTATTTATTTTTTTAGACTCACAATTCATTAAAAACTGATGTTTTCCACATTACATTAAACATTTTTTATTCTGTTCTGCTTTATTTTAATGTGGATGACAGTAGGCACCCCTTCAGTCTAAATTAAGGTAGAATTAATGTATTGTACAATTGCTTATTTCATATATTCTACTATGTAATCATATTATATATACATATATATTCAATGGTAGATAAGACTTTAATACTAAAAATTATCAAAATTATATGAAATCATATCAAAAATGAAATCATGAGTGTATGAATGACATATGACTTCTTCAACATATATTTTACTTGGAAGAAATAAACAGAGAAATGCTCCTAGACCCTTGACACCATATCTATAAGATAGGGAAAATAGCATTCGTATTAACATATGCATAATAATGATGTTAACTAAATGGTTTAGAAGAAAATAATAAAAGTTATAGAAATTAGTATTTTGTTTGGTGGTTTTGAAAACAAATGTTCTATAGTAACACATATTAGACAATTTGTAATACAAGCTGGTTAGAAAATAAAAGGAAATTTACTGTCTATAATCTGACTCCAACTTATTTCTTGGCAAAACAATATTTTCGTCAGTAAGTTAAAATACACAGAAATATAAGATAAACAATCTGTAATTGTTTTATCCCCAAAATAAAAAAGTATTTTTCATGAATTTAATCCTATGTATTAATATTTCAAATAAAAAAGATGTGCAAATAAAGTAAGGCACTTATATTGCGATAGCAAAAGTGTTTATTTCAACAATAACTCAGATTCCTCACACAAATTTGGCTCTTTAAAACAAGAATTAAAAGAAATATATTTTAGAAGATTCTGATTTAATAAATCTATCCTAATCTTCAGATTATATCATCAATATATACCAAACAAAACCTAAAAACACATTTTTCTTAATTTTATACATAATTGTTTGAATGTATTCTAGGAAATTAATGATCCTTGATACATAGAACATGGCATTTGCTCTCATGCTAAGACTGCATATATTTATCAACCTTTTCATTCTAGTAGTATCATAACTTATTAACAATTTGTAATGCAATTAAAAGTAATAATTTTATCAATAGCATACTTCTAAGAATGTACACATAAGTTCTAGAATTGTATTGAAGGATCAAGAGTTTCCTAACTAGAGATGTAGTGAAGCTTTATTAAATTCAGTCTCTCCAAATTTATTTGATGATTACTTGAAACACATAAAAAATATAAACATACACATGGAAATGAATAAAAGAACAGTATATATGGAAAGCATTACATTTCTATTAAAACTTGCCTAAAATTCAGACTTTCTTACCATTTCTGATGTAACTTTGCATATAGAAAATTCTAAAAATACTATACAGGAAAATACTTTCTTTTTATAATATTCAAGTTTCTGTCACACAGGGAAATATAACAGATAAAATTTAGAAAAAATAAAGCACATGTAGCTTAAATTATAGCACTTGTAAAAGTGTATTAGCATGTGTATCAATAATATTAAAACATTGCATTTAAATTATAATTAAAATAGATTGTTACCAATAAATAGTTTCAGAAAGACCAAGTAGGTGATCCAGCAACAAATTACATCAGTAAGTAAAAACCAAATTAACACTTGTACTTAGGACTCACACTAAGGGTTGGTCCATAATTTATATATTCCTATTCTCTCCTTAGGGAAGCAGGAAAATAAGAACTCTAGAGAATAACTACATTCCTACCAAGTTAGGAATAGGGACAAAAACTAATTAATTTGATACAAGTTTTAGTATAATTCTGTTACATGAGTGCCATTTTAATTCCTTGCAATAGCTCATGGACATGTCCCACCTGGAATAAACTTGGTCAATAGTAATTATGTAATAAATTATCAATTTTGTGGGTTTCAAGAGTGCCTTCTGAAAATAACAATGACTTTCCCTGATGTAAAAGTTTGAACTTGCCTTACAGACTATGGTAAAAGAGAAAGGTTTATAGTAATCGTATGGCCAAAATAAGGAATACATTGGTGATCGGAAACAACAATTTGTGATTAAAAAATCCTTCATTTAACATATCATCACATTTTCTGTAAATATTTTTTATCATAGAGCAAATATGTTACTTTATTTATTCATTTGCACACAAGATATCTTATGAAAATATGAGAGAACTGCTGTGAATATAGACACAAACTCATTTGAATATGCAACTTTTAAGTGAATTCTTTTTATTTTTCAAATTTAATTTTCTTACTTGTTCACTTTACATCCAGATCATGGCACCCATTCATATTACCCCCTCCCATAATCCTTGCAATTTCCTTCTCCCCTTCTCCTCCAAGCAAGTGGAGACACGCATGAGTATTCCCACCACCTTATCACTTCAAGTCTTTGCAAACCTAGGTGCTTACTCTCCCACTCACATCAAACAAGACAGTCTGGCTAGTAGAAAATATCCAAAGGACAGGCTACAACTTTTGGGATAACCCATGCTCTATTTGTTCAGGACTCAAGTGAATGTCAAGTTGCACATCTTCTATAAACAAGCAGGGAGGCCTAGGTCCAGCACTTGTATGTTCTTTGGCTGCTGATTTATACTGTGAGACATCCAAGGGTCCAGGTTAGCTGACGCTCTTGGCCTTCCTGTAGAGTTCCTATCACTTCAGGACCTAAAATTCATTTGCACACAAGATAGCTTATGAAAATATGAGAGAACTGCTGTAAATATAGACACAAACTCATTTGAATATGCAACTTTTAAGTGAATTCTTTTTATTTTACTTAAGAGTCCCCAAGCTCCATTCACTATGTGGCTGTGGGTGTCTGTATCTCTCTGAGTCAGATGCTGGATGGAACCTCTCAGAAGACAACATACTCATGTCTGCAAATATAACAGAGTATCATTAATAGAGTTATGGACCGGTATTTGCCCATAGAATAGATATCACTTGGGTCGGTTCATGGTTGGTCATTTCCTCAATCTCTGCTCCATCCCTCCTGCCTGCATACTTGTAGACAGAACAGTATTTGTGTTGAAAGTTTTGTGAGGTTTGTGTTTCTGCCTAATCCTGAAGATGGTACCCACCTCTTCACCCCTATCAACTTCAGATTTTTATTCATTTTCATGGTCATCTAGCAATCCATCCTGTCATACCCAACACCAGATCCTGAATACCCCATTCCCCTCCCCATCCATTTCCCACCCAGTTCCCTCACTCTGCCTCTCTTATGAGTACTTATTATCCCCTTGTAGGTGAGATTCAAGCTTCCTGACTTGGTAATTCCTTCTGATTTAGCTTCTCTGTGTCTTTGGATACCATGCAACCTGGTATGTGTATTTTATGGCTAATAATCACTTGTAAGTGAGTACATACCATGGATGTCCTTTTGGAACTGTGGTACCTCACTCAAGGTGATATTCTCAAGTTCAATCTATTTGCCTGCAAAATTCATGATGGCCTTATTTTTAATTGCTGAATAACATTCCATGGTGTAGAATTACTATTTTTTAATCCTTTCTTCTATTGAGTAACATCTAGGTTGTTACCACATTCTGGCTATTATGAATAAAGCTGCTATGAACACAGTTGAGCAAGTGTCTTAGTGAGATGTTGGAGTATCTGTTAGGTATATTCTCAGGAGTGGATAGCTGGGTCTTGAGGTAGAACTATTCCCAGTTTTCTGAGAAAATGCCAAATTGATTCCCAAATTGGCTACAGAAGTTTCCAACCATCAATGGAGGTGTGTTCCCCTTGATCCACATTCTCACCAGCATGTGCTATCCCTTGAGTTTTTGATCTTAGCTATTCTGATGTGTGTAAGGTAGAACCTCAGAGTTGTTTTGACTTGCATTTCCCTGATGACTAAGTGCTTTGAACATTTCTTTAAGTACTCCTCAGCCATTTGAGAATTCTCTCTTGAGAATTCTGTTAATTTCTATAACCTGTTATTTTTTGTTTGTTTGTTGGTTGGTTTTCAATTTCACAAGCCTTTATTGTGTAGAACAGAGGACCTCATTTCTGCCTGCTCACCCCCAAATATGAAAACTGTCATTACTCTGAGATCCATGGTGATCTCCTTCACAATCTGATCCATTGGAGTTTGAAAAGAGTATGACCAAGAAAGCTCAAAGCTTGCTTAAACATGGGCAGTAGTATTACAGTTCATCTTTACATTGGAGGTGAAAATCACACTGAAATTTATCACTAAGCCATTTTTATTTTTCCTTCTTAAATGTCTTTGCTACATAGTTTCACTTTTCTTGTGACTTCTTGCTCTTAATTTCTTGGTGTTTAGAATGTCTTCATATTTCTTCTGAGATTTTGCATCTTTCTTGACATCTGGAGTTACTCTTGGCTTAGGTTCACTGTCCAAAGTGACTCTAGATTTTCTGGATCTCAAACACTTAACATCGTAATCGCTAGAGACTCCTTTCTGAGATGTTATCACGATTTCTTCACCTGATTTGCTTGTTTTCTCCTCTGCTTCATGCGGCTAGGGAATCTCAGTCTTTCATCTAAACCTCAAGCACGTTCTTTTCCCACTGACTTTGCTTGGCTCTGTCATCAGGATTTTGCAGCTCGGTCTCCTGGGAGGCAGTCTTCATAGTATTCTCATTTTTCTTTATCCCAATCTTCTCTGCAGATGCATCAAACTTGGATTTTGGCTGGTTTTCATTGGTTTTCTTTTGGTACCTGGAGCTCCAGGGGTTTTCTGATCTGGAGTGACAGGATTTTCCCTTTTGGCTTCCATTACTTTTGTTTTCATAACAGTGCTAACCTGCTCTTACACAAATTCAACTTTGTTTGACTCTATTCTCACATGTTTCATCTTCACAGGCTCAGATGATGCATGCCTCTTTCTGGAAGCAACCCTTTGTTTCTTAGGTTCTGAACCCTGATTTTAATTGAACTTTTTGAGTTGTTGGTGTCTAAATTCCTGAGTTGTTTCTAAATTTTGGATATTAGACCTCTGCCAGACAGAGGGTTGGTGAAGAATCTTTCCCAATCTGCAGGCTGCCATTTTTCATCTTGACAGTATCATTTGCATTTAAAATAACTTTGAAGTTCCATGAAGTTCCATTGATCAACTGTTAATCTTAAAACCTGAATCATTGGTGCTCTGTTCAGGAACTTGTCTCCTGTACAGATGGGATCGAGGGTACATTCTCCTGTCTGTACTATGAGATTTAGAGTATCCAGCTAGATGTTGAGGTTCTAGATCCACTTGGACTTGAGTTTTGTGCAAGGTGATAAGTATGGATCTTCATTCTTCTACATGTAAGTATCCAGTTGGTCCAGAACCATTGCGGAATATGCTTTTATTTTTCTATAATATGGTTTTGGATTCTTTATCAAAAATCAGCTGTAGGTTTAGTTCTAGGTCTTTATTCAATTCAATTGATCAGAATGTCTGTTTCTTTTTTTTTTAATTTATATTCAAACAAGTGAAGGATTTCAGCAAATCCATCCAGGAACTAAAAAAGGAAGTAGAAACAACTAAGAAATCACAAAGGGAGACAACTTTGGAGATAGAAAACCTTGGGAAGAAATCAGGAGTCATAGATGTAAACATCAACAATAGAATACAAGAGATGGAAGAAAGAATCTCAGGTGCTGAAGATTCCATAGAAAGCATCGACTCAACAGCCAAAGAAAATGCAAAATGCAAAAAACATGTAACCCAAAACATCCAGGAAATCCAGGACACAATGAGAAGACCAAACCTAAGGATTATAGGTATAGATGAGAGTGAAGATTTGCAACTTAAAGGGCCAGTAAACATCTTCAACAAAATTATGGAGGAAAACTTCCCTAACCTAAAGAGAGAGATGCCAATGAATGTACAAGAAGCCTACAGAACTCCAAACAGACTGGACCAGAACAGAAATACCTCCCGTCACATAATAATCAAAACACCAAATGTTCTAAACAAAGAAAGAATACTAAAAGCAGTAAGAGAAAAGGGCCAAGTAACATACAAAGGAAGACGTATCCGAATCACATCAGACTTCTCACCAGAGACTATGAAAGCCAGAAGATCCTGGGCAGATCTCATGCAGACACTAAGAGAGAACAAATGCCAGCCTAGACTACTATACCCAGCAAAACTCTCAATCACCATAGATGGAGAGACCAAGATATTCCATGATAAAACCAAATTTTCACAATATCTTTCCACAAATCCAGCCCTGCAACAGATAATAGGTGGAAACCTCCAAATTTTGTGTTGTCTCCTTGTGCGCCTCCATCTTTTGATCCATGTTCTCCTGCATTTCTCTAAGCGATTTTTGTGTTTCCTTTGTGAGGGCTTCTAACCGTTGATTCATGGTCTCCTGTAATTCTTTATTAGATTTATTTGTGTCCTTCTTGTGATCCTCTAATAGCATCATGAGAAGTGATTTTAAATCCAGATCTTGTCTTTCGGGTGTGGTGGGGTATCCATGACTTGCTGCTGTTGGAGAGTTGGGTTCGGATGGTCCCATATTACTTTGATTTCTGTTAGTAACATTCCTACGTTTGCTTTTTGCCAACTGGATACCTCTGATGTTAGTTGGTCCTGCTGTCACTGGCTGTTGGTTGGACCTCCTGTGAGCCTGCAAAGCTATTTCTGCCCCCCCCCCCCGGTTTACCAGGATTCCCCTGGCACAGATTTCTGGGGCCTGCCCTGCTCCTGAGTGACTTTGGAGCCCTGATGTGCCTTGCCCCAAGTGATGTTATATTGGGGAGTCCTTGCACATCCAAAGGCTCAGCGTAGTGGATTCCTGGAGCAGAGGTCGCCAAAGGGAGGCTGGTAGGCTCCTGCCCTGTGCAGGGGTGTGTGATCTCTCCTAGAGTGGGGGTTGAGGGGGCGTCCCTCTGCCAGGCAGAAGTCCCACAGCAGAGCTAGCACACTGGTTACTGCAGATCTGCCCAGCTCTTGGGAGCCACGTACACACAATCCGCCCGAGACCCAAGCGATATTATGCCTGTCTGTCTCAGAGCCTGGCAGTCCCAACTTCCCGGCCACTGGAGCAAAGATGGCGGAGTGCACTCTGCACTCTCTCCGTGGCACTGCTCACCCTGCAGAGGCGATGCCCTGCAGATCTGGCACCCAGACGACCACAGCGCTGTCCCGTTCTTGGGCGCAGGCGGAAGCCCCAACAGGCCGTGATCCAAGCGATGTTATATTGGGGAGAGCCTGGGTACCTGTCTCTTCAGTGCAGTCTACCAGAACAGAGCAGAATGTCTGTTTCTATACCAGTACCATGCAGGTTTTATCAGTATTGCTCTGCAGTATAACTTTAGGTGATGGATTGTGATTCTTCTCATAGCATTGTATTGTTCAGGATTATTTCAGTTAACCTGAGATTTTTGTCTTTGCTTATGAAGTGAGAATTTCTCTTTCAACATTTGTAAAAATTGTGTTGGAACATTGATGGAGACTGCATTGAACCTGTATATTGCTTTTTGTAGGATGGTCATTTTTACTCTGGCAATCCTACCAATATAGGAGCATGGGAGATATTTCCATATTCTGAGGTCTTCTTTGATTTCTTTCTTCATAGACTTGAAATTCTTGTCACACCGTTTTTTACTTTCTTGGTCAGAGTTAAACCAAAATATTTTATATCATTCATGGCTACTATGAAGTTTATTAGCTAATCTCTGTCTTGGCCAGTTGATCAGTTTATGAAAGAGAGCTACTGATTTTTTTGAGTTAATTTTGTAACTACCCACTTTAATGAAGGTGTTTATCAGCTATAGGAATTATCTGTTCAAATTTTGGGGTCACTTATGTATAATATCATATCCAAAAATAGCAATACTTTGGTTTCTTCCTTTCCAATTTGTATCCATTTGATCCCCTTTAGTTGTCGTCTTTCTCTGGCTAGAAATTTAAGAATTATTCTAAATATATAGGGAGAGAGTGGGCAGCCTTGTCTTGTCCCTGATTTTTCTGAAAATGCTTTAACTTTCACTCCATTTAGTTTGATTTGGCTATTGGCCTGAAATACATTGCTTTGACTATGCTTAAGTATGTGCCTATAAATCCTATTTCTCTAATACATTTTATAGGAAGGGGTATTAGATTTTATGAAAGGCTATTTAAGAGTCCAATGACATAATCATGTGATTTTTTTCTTTAATTTTGTTTATATTGTGCATTATGCTGATGGATTTTCATATATTGAACCATCCCTGCATCCCTCGAATGAAGACTATTTAATTTTTTTGGTTGATGTCATTGATGTATTCCTGAATTAAGTTTGTGAGAATTTTATTGAGTATTTTTGCATCAATATTCATAAGAAAAATTGATCTGAAGTTTACTTTTTTTGTTGAATCTTTGTGTGCTTTAGGCATCATGGTGACTATAGACTCAAAGAATTAATTTGGCAGTGTTTTTTTTTTCCTATTTTGTGGAAAAGTTTGAGAAGTATTTGGATTACCTGTTCATGGAATGTTAGCTAGAATTCTACATTAAAACCAGCTGACTGCAGTTTGTTTGTTTTTTTGTTTGTTTGATTGGTTGATTTTTTTTATATTTTATATATATATTTTGGTGGGAAACTTTTAATGATTGCTTGTATTTCTTTAGGAGTCAAGGGGCTGTTTAAATACTTTTCCTGATCTTGATTTAACTTCGGCAAGTAGTATCAGTCTAGAAAATATTTTTTCATTAAAGATTTTCCCAGCTTTGTGGAGTACAGGTTTTAGAAGTAAGACCTAATAATCTTTGAATGTCCTCATGTCAGTTGTTATGTTTCCCTTTTTACTACCGATTTGTTTATTTGGATACTGTCTCTATGTCCTTTGGTTAGTTTGGTTAAGGGGTTGTGTATCTTGTTGATTTTTGCACAGAAACAGATCTTGCTTTTGTTGATTCTTTGTATTATTTTCTTTGTTTCTAACTAATTGGATTCAGCCCTGATTTTGATAATTTGACTACTACTCCTCTTTGATATTCTTGATTCTTTTTCTTCTAGAGCTTCTAGGTATACTTTTAACTTGCTGATATGAAAATTTTCTAATTTCACTATGGAGGCAATCAGTGCTATGAACTTAACTCTTAGCACTGCTTTCATTTTGTTCAATAAATTTGGGTGTGTTATGCCTTCATAATCACTAAATCCTAAAAACTCTTTTTTCCCTTTATTTCTTCCCTAACCCAGAGAACGTTGAGTAGAGAGTTGTTCAATTTCCATGAGTGTGTAGGCTTTTCAATGTTTCAGTTGTTGTTGAAGTTCAGCTTTAATACATAATGGTCTGATAAGTACCACTTGTCGAGTCTTGCTTTGTGACTGACTGTTTTGGAGAAGAATCCATGAGGTGCTAAGAAGAAGGCATATACTTATGTATAGGGGTGAAATATTCTATAGATCTCTGTTAAATCCATTTGAGTCAAAATGTCTACTAGTTTCATGGTTGCTCTTTTCTGTTTTCATCTGGATGTCCTGTTAATTGGTGAGAGTTGGGTGTTGGATTCTCCCACTATTAATATGTAGGGTTTGATGTAGAATTTAAGCTTTAAAAATGTTTCTTTTACAAATATGAGTACCATTATGTATGGGGCATAGATGTTCAGAATTGAGATATCATATCAGTAGATTTTTCCTTTGATAAGAATGAAATATCCTCACTGTCTTGTTTCACTAATTTCAGGTGAAAGATATTTTATTATATATTGGAATCACTACTTCAGCTTGCTACTTGTGTTCATTTGTTTGGAAGTTTTTTATGTTTTTATAGGATATTTTCTTTATTTATATTTCAAATGTTATTCCCCTTTCCCAGTCCCCACCCCAGAAACACCCTATCCAATCCCACCTCCCCCTGCTTCTATGAGGGTGTTCCCCCACCCACCCAACCTCTTGCACCTCTCCACTCTCACATTCCCTACCCAGCGGCATTGAGCCTTCATAGCACCGTAGGCCTCTCTTTCCAATGATGCCTGCAAGGCTATCCTCTGCTACATAAGCAGCTGGAGGCTTGGGTCTCTCCATGTCTATTCTTTGGTTGGTGATTTAGTCCCTGGGAGCTCTGGGGAGTCTAGTTGATTGATGTCGCTGTTCTTCTTACGGGGTTACAAACCCCTTCACCTCTTTCAGTCCTTTCTCTAACTCCTCCATTGGGGAACCCATGCTCAGTCCAAAAATTGGCTGCAATCATCTGCCTCAGTATGTGTCAGGCTCTCACAGAGCCTCTCACGAGGCAGCTATATCAGGCTCCTGTCAACAGGCAATTCTTGACATCCACAACAGTGTCTATGTTTGGTGACTATACAGGTGGGGCTGTCTCTGGATGGCCTTTCCTTCCATCTCTGCTCCATGCTTTTCTCCATATTGGCTCAAAGGAGAGCTGGAAAAATTTTCTAGCCCTTTACTTTTCTGTAATGTCTATATTTATGGCTAAGATGTACTTCTTGTACGCAGCAAAATGATGGATCGTGTTTTTGCATCCATTCCATTAGCCTGTGTCTTTTTATTAGGGACTTCAGTGGATTCATGTTGAAAGATAATAACGACAAGTGATTATTTCCTGTAATTTTGATAATGGTGGTGTTAGTGTATATGTGTGTGTTTGTGTGTGTATGTGTGTGTGTTTGACAGAGAGAGAGACAGAGAGAGAATGAGAGAGAAAGAGAGAGAGAGAGAGAGAGAGAGAGAGATTGTGTTTGTGTGTGATTTTCTTTTTTTTCTCCTATGGAATTACTTATTTCCTGTGTTTTCTTGGATTAGTTATCCTTCTTGGATTGGAGGTTTTCTTCCATTATTTCTGTAGTGCTGGATTTGTGGATAGATATTATTCAAATTTGTCATGAAAATCTTGTTTTCTCACTCTATGGTGATTGAGAGTTTTGCTAGGTATAGTAGTCTAGGTTGACACCAGTTGTTTTTTTAGAGTTTTCACAATATCTGTCCATGCTCTTCCAGATTTTAGAGTGGGACAACTGGGTCCTCTAGTAGTATTATGCCCAGTTTTCTGAGGAAGCACCAGAATGATTTCCAGAGTGGTTGTACCAGCTTTGCAATCCCACCAGCAGTGGAGGAGTGTTCCTCTTTCTCCACATCCTCTCCAGCACCTGCTGTCTCCTGAGATTTTGATCTTAGCCATTCTGACTAGTGTGAGGTGAAATCTCAGGGTTGTTTTGATTTGCATTTCTCTGATGACTAAGGATGCTGAACATTTCTTTAGGTGCTCCCAGCCATTCAACATTCCTCAGGTGAAAATTCTTTGTTTACCTCTGTACCCCATTTTTAATAGGGTCATTTGGCTCTCTGGAGTCTAACTTCTTGATTTCTTTGTGTATATTGGATATTAGTCATCTGTCAGTTGTAGGGTTAGTAAAGATCTTTTCCCTGTTTGTTGGTTGCTGGTTTGTCCTTTTGACAGTATCCTTTGCCTTACAGAAACTTTGTAATTTCATGAGGTCCCATTTGTCAATTCTTGATCTTAGAGCATAAGCTATTGGAGTTCTGTTCAGGAAATTTTCCCCTGTGCCCATGTGCTCAAGGCTCTCCCTCAGTTTCTTTTCTATTAGTTTCAGTGTATCTGGCTTTATGTGGAGTTCCTAAGTATCTTGGTGCGACTCTAACTGTTAAATCCATTTGGTCCATAACATCTGTTAGGTTCACTGTGTCTCTGTTTATTTTGTATTTCCCTGATCTGTCCATTGCTGAGAGTGGGGTTCAAGTATTCCACTATTATTATGCTCAATGTGTTCTTTGGGCTTTAGTAAATTTTCTTTTATGAATGTGGATACCCTTGATTTGGAATATAGATGTTCAGAATTGGGAGTTCTTCTTGGTAGATTTTCCTTTGATGAGTATGAAGTGTCCTTCCTTACCTTTTTTTGGTGACTTTTGGTTCAAAGTTGGTTTTATCTGATATTAGAATTGCTACTCCAAATCTCAGCACTTGGGAGGCAGAGGCAGGAGGATTTCTGAGTTCGAGGCCAGCCAGGTCTACACAGTGAGTTCCAGGACAGCCAGGGTTACACAGAGAAACCCTGTCTCAAAAAAAAAAGAAAGAAAGAAAGAAAAAGAATTGCTACTCCAGCCTGTTTCCTGGGACCATGTGCTTAAAAAATGGTCTTCCAGCCTTTTACTCTGAGGTAGTGTTTGTCTTTGATACTGAGGTGCATTTCCTGTATGCAGAAATATGCTGGGTCCTGTTTAGGAATCCAGTCTGGTCAGCTTATATCTTTTTATTCTTGAATTGAGTCCATTGATGTTAAGAGATATTAAGGAATAGTTATTGTTGCTTCCTTTTATTTTTGATGTTATTTTCCTGTTCGTGTGATTTATCTTCTTTTGGGTTTGTTGGAAGATTACTTTCTTGCTTTCTCTATGGTGTAGTTTCCCTCCTTGTGTTGGCCTTTTCCATTTATTATCCTTTTTAGGTCTGGATTTGTGGAAAGATAATATGTAAATTTGGTTTTGTCATGGAGTATCTTGGTTTCTCCATCCATGCTAATTGAGAGTTAGTATGGGCTGGCATTTCTTTTTTTTTTTTTTTTTTTTAATTTAATTTTATTTTATTTTTTTAATTTACATTCCAAATCACTTCCCCTTTCCCGTTTCCTCCCTCCCCGAAAGTCCCATAAGCCCCCTTCCCTCCCTCTTTTCTCCGTTCAACCCCCTCTCATTACTCTGTCCTGGCGTTCCCCTACATCCAGTCTTTCCAGGACCAGGGGTCTCTCCTTCCATCTTTTTAGAAATCTATTGATATGCTGATTGTGTCTAGGGTATTCTGAGATTCTGGGTCAATATCCCCTTATCAGTGACTTCATACCATGTGTGATCTTTTGTGATTGGGTTACCTCACTAAGGATGATATTTTCAAGTTCTGACCATTTGCCTAGGAATTTCGTGAATTCATTGTTTTTAATTGCAGAGTAGTATTCCATTGTGTAAATATACCACATCTTCTGAATCCATTCCTCCGTTGAGGGACATCTGGGTTCTTTCCAGCTTCTGGCTATTATAAATAAGGCTGCTATGAATATAGTGGAGCATGTGTCCTTATTGCATGCAGGTAAAGTCTCTGGGTATATGCCCAGGAGTGGTATAGCCGGATCCTCCGGAAGTGTCATGCCCAGTTTTCTGAGGAGCCGCCAGACTGCTTTCCAGAGTGGTTGTACCAGCCTGCAATTCCACCAGCAGTGGAGGAGTGTTCCTCTTTCTCCACATCCTCGCCAACAACTGCTGTCTCCTGTGTTTTTGATCTTAGCCATCCTGACTGGTGTGAGATGGAATCTCAGGGTTGTTTTGATTTGCATTTCCCTAATGACTAAGGATGATGAACATCTCTTTAGGTGCTTCTCAGCCATTAGATATTCTTCAGGTGAGAACTCTTTGTGGAGCTCTGTACCCCATTTTTTAATAGGGTTACTTGCCTCTCTGGAGTTTAACTTCTTGAGTTCTTTGTATATCTTGGATATTAGCCCTCTGTCGGATGTAAGGTTGGTAAAGATCATTTCCCAGTTAGTTGGTTGCCGCTTTGTCTTTTTGACGGTGTCTTTTGCCTTGCAAAAACTTTGTAATTTAATGAGGTCCCATTTGTCTATTCTTGATCTTAGAGTATAAGCTATTGGAGTTCTGTTCAGGAAATTCTCCCCTGTGCCCATATGTTCAAGGTTCTTCCCTAGTTTCCCTTCTATTAGTTTCAGTGTGTCTGGTTTTATGTGGAGATCTTTGATCCACTTAGAATTGAGCTTAGTGCAAGGAGATAAGGATGGGTCAATTTGCATTCTTCTGCATGTTGACCTCCAGCTGAGCCAGCACCATTTGTTGAAAAGGCTATCTTTTTTCCACTGGATGGTTTTAGCTCCTTTGTCAAAGATCAAGTGACCATAGGAGTGTGGATTCATTTCTGGGTCTTCAATTCTGTTCCATTGATCTACATGTCTGTTACTGTACCAATACCATGCAGTTTTTAACACTATTGCTCTGTAGTACAGCTTGAGGTCCGGGATACTGATTCCCCCAGAGGTTCTTTTACTCTTGAGAATAGTTTTAGCTATTCTGGGTTTTCTGTTATTCCAGATGAATTTTTGAATTGCTCTTTCTAACTCTATGAAGAATTGAGTTGGGATTTTGATGGGGATTGCATTGAATCTGTGTATTACTTTTGGTAAGATGCTCATTTTTACTATATTAATCCTGCCAATCCATGAGCATGGCAGATTTTTCCATCTTCCGAGGTCTTCTTCAATTTCTTTCTTCAGAGACTTGAAGTTCTTGTCATACAGATCTTTCACTTGTTTGGTTAGCGTCACGCCAAGATACTTAATATGGTTTGTGGCTATCGTAAAGGGTATTATTTCTCTTACTTCTTTCTCAGCCTGCTTATCCTTTGAGTATAGGAAGGCTTCTGACTTGCTTGAGTTGATTTTATATCCGGCCACTTTGCTGAAGTCGTTTATCAGCTGTAGGAGTTCTCTGGTGGAGTTCTTTGGGTCGCTTATGTATACTATCATATCGTCTGCAAATAGTGATAGTTTGACTTCTTCCTTTCCAATTTGTATCCCTTTGACCTCTTTTTCTTGTCTAATTGCTCTAGCTAGAACTTCAAGTACTATATTGAAAAGATATGGAGAGAGAGGGCAGCCTTGTCTAGTCCCTGATTTTAGTGGGATTGCTTCAAGTTTCTCTCCGTTTAGATTGATGCTGGCTACTGGTTTGCTGTAAATTGCTTTTACTATGTTTAGATATGGGCCTTGAATTCCTGATCTTTCCAAGACCTTTAGCATGAAAGGATGCTGAATTTTGTCAAATGCTTTCTCAGCATCTAATGAGATGACCATGTGGTTTTTTTCTTTGAGATTGTTTATGTAGTGGATTACATTGATGGATTTCCTTATATTGAACCATCCCTGCATCCCTGGGATGAAGCCTACTTGATCGTGGTGAATGATCGTTTTGATGTGTTCTTGGATTCGGTTGGCAAGAATTTTATTGAGTATTTTTGCATCGATATTCATAAGAGAGATTGGCCTGAGATTCTCTTTCTTTGTCGGATCTTTGTGTGCTTTTGGTATTAGTGTAATTGTGGCTTCATAGAACGAGTTGGGTAGTGTTCCTTCTGTTTCTATTTTGTGGAACAGTTTGAAGAGTATTGGTGTTAGGTCTTCTTTGAAGGTCTGATAGAATTCTGCACTAAAACCATCTGGACCTGTGCTTTTTTTGGTTGGAAGACTTCCAATGACAACTTCTATTTCTTCAGGGGTTATAGGACGGTTTAGATGGTCTATTTGATCCTGATTTAATTTTGGTACTTGGTATCTGTCAAGGAAATTGTCCATTTCCTCAAGATTTTCTAGTTGTGTTGAATACAGGTTTTTGTAGTAGGATCTGATGATTTTTTGAATTTCCTCAGTTTCTGTTGTTATCTCTCCCTTTTCGTTTCTGATTTTATTAATTTGGATACTATCTCTGTGCCCTCTGGTTAGTCTGGCTAAGGGCTTATCTATCTTGTTGATTTTCTCAAAGAACCAACTCCTCGTTTTGTTGATTCTTTGTATGGTTTTATTTGTTTCTACTTGATTGATTTCAGCCCTGAGTTTGATGATTTCCTGCCTTCTACTCCTCTTTGGTGTATTTGCTTCTTTTTGTTCCAGGGCTTTCAGGTGTGCCATTAAGCTGTTAGTGTATGCTGTCTCCCGTTTCTTTTTGGCGGCACTCAGGGCTATGAATTTTCCTCTTAGCACTGCTTTCATTGTGTCCCATAAGTTAGGGTATGTTGTGCCTTCATTTTCATTAACTTTCAAAAAGTCTTTGATTTCTTTCTTTATTTCCACCTTGACCAAGTTATCATTGAGTAGAGCATTGTTCAGCCTCCATGTGTACGTGGGTTTTCTTTTGTTTTTGTTGCCATTGAAGACCACCCTTATTCCATAGTGATCTGATAGGAGGCATGGGATTATTTCTATCTTCTTGTATCTGTTGAGGTCTGATTTGTGACCAATTATATGGTCAATTTTGGAGAAGGTACCATGAGGAGCTGAGAAGAAGGTGTATTCTTTAGCTCTAGGATGAAATGTTCTATATATATCAGTTAGTTCCATTTGGTCCAAGGCTTCAATTAGATTCACTGTGTCCCTGTTTAGTTTCTGCTTTCCTGAACGATCCATTTCAGAGAGCGGGGTGTTGAAGTCACCCACTATTATTGTGTGCGGTGCGATGTGTGCTTTGAGTTTTAGTAAAGTTTCTTTTACGAATGAGGGTGCCCTTGCATTTGGAGCATAGATATTCAGGATTGAGAGTTCTTGATGGTGGATTTTTCCCTTGATCAGTATGTAGTGTCCTTCTGTGTCTTTTTTGATGACTTTGGGTTGAAAATCAATTTTATCCGATATTAGGATGGCTACTCCACCTCGTTTCTTGGGGCCATTTGCTTGTAAAATTGTTTTCCAGCCTTTTACTCTGAGGTAGTGTTTGTCTTTGACACTGAGGTGCGTTTCCTGCATGCAGCAAAAAGCTGGGTCCTGTTTACGTATCCAGTCTGCTAGTCTATGTCTTTTAATTGGGGAATTGAGACCATTGATATTAAGAGAGATTAAGGCATAGTGATTATTGCCATCTGCCATTCTTGACGCTATCTTTATGTTTGAGTGGTTATCTACTTTTGGGTTTGATTCAAGAAGGTTATTATCTCATTTTTTCCAGGGTGTTGTTTCTCTCCCTGTATTGGAGGTTTCCACCTATTATCCGTTGCAGGGCTGGATTTGTGGAAAGATATTGTGAAAATTTGGTTTTATCATGGAATATCTTGGTCTCTCCATCTATGGTGATTGAGAGTTTTGCTGGGTATAGTAGTCTAGGCTGGCATTTGTGCTGTCTTAGTGTCTGCATGAGATCTGCCCAGGATCTTCTGGCTTTCATAGTCTCTGGTGAGAAGTCTGATGTGATTCGGATAGGTCTTCCTTTGTATGTTACTTGGCCCTTTTCTCTTACTGCATTTAGTATTCTTTCTTTGTTTAGAACATTCGGTGTTTTGATTATTATGTGACGGGAGGTATTTCTGTTCTGGTCCAGTCTGTTTGGAGTTCTGTAGGCTTCTTGTATGTTCATCGGCATCTCTCTCTTTAAGTTAGGGAAGTTTTCCTCCATAATTTTGTTGAAGATGTTTACTGGCCCTTTAAGTTGCAAATCTTCACTCTCATCTATACCTATAATCCTTAGGTTTGGTCTTCTCATTGTGTCCTGGATTTCCTGGATGTTTTGGGTTACGCGTTTTTTGCATTTTGCATTTTCTTTGACTGTTGAGTCGATGCTTTCTATGGAATCTTCAGCACCTGAGATTCTTTCTTCCATCTCTTGTATTCTATTGTTGATGTTTGCATCTATGACTCCTGATTTCTTCCCAAGGTTTTCTATCTCCAAAGTTGTCTCCCTTTGTGATTTCTTAGTTGTTTCTACTTCCTTTTTTAGTTCCTGGATGGATTTGCTGAGATCCTTCACTTGTTTGTTTGTATTTTCCTGTATTTCTTTAAGGTAATTTTGCATTACCTCTTTCAGGATTTCTTCCTGATGACCCACGTTCTCCTGCATTTCTCTGAGCGATTTTTGTGTTTCCTCCTCATGGGATTCCATCTGTTGATCCATCGTCTCCTGCATTTCTTTAAGCAGTTCTCGTGTTTCCTTTGTAAGGGCATCTAACCGTTGATTCATTTCTTTAAGCAATTTTTGTGTTGCCTCCTTATGGGCATCCGTCTGTTGACCCATATTCTTCTGCATTTCTTTATGCAAATTTTGTGATTCCTTTGTGAGTGCATCTACCCGTTGATTCATCTCGTTAAGCGATTTTTGTGTTGTCTCCTTGTGCGCCTCCATCTTTTGATCCATGTTCTCCCGCATTTCTCTAAGCGATTTTTGTGTTTCCTTTGTAAGGGCTTCTAACCGTTGATTCATGGTCTCCTGTAACTCTTTATGAGATTTATTTGTGTCCTTCTTGTGATCCTCTAATAGCATCATGAGAAGTGATTTTAAATCCAGATCTTGTCTTTCGGGTGTGGTGGGGTATCCAGGACTTGCTGCTGTTGGAGAGTTGGGTTCGGATGGTCCTACATTACTTTGATTACTGTTAGTAACATTCCTACGTTTGCCTTTTGCCATCTGGATACCTCTGGTGTTAGTTGGTCCTGCTGCCACTGGCTGTTGGTTGGACCTCCTGTGAGCCTGCAAAGCTATTTCTGCCCCCCCCTGGATTACCAGGATTCCCCTGGCACCGATTTCTGGGGCCTGCCTGCTCCTGAGTGACTTTGGAGCCCTAATGTGCTTTGCCCCAAGTGATCTTATATTGGGGAGGCCTTGCACATCTAAAGGCTCAGCCTAGTGGATTCCTGGAGCAGAGGTCGCCAAAGGGAGGCTGGCAGGCTCCTGCCCTGTGCAGGGGTGTGTGATCTCTCCTGGGGGGGAGGGGGCGTCCCTCTTCCAGGCAGAAGACCCACAGCAGATCTGGCGCGCTGGTCACTGCAGATCAGCCCAGCACCTGGGAGCAGGTTACACACAAGCTGCCTGAACCCGAAGCGATATTATGCCTGTCTGTCTCTGAGCCTGGTGGTCCCAACTACCTGGTCACTGGAGCAAAGATGGCGGAGGGCACTCTCCGTGGCGCTGCTCACCCTGTGGTCACGATGGCCCGCCGATCTGGCACCCAGACGACCACAGCGCCAACCCGCCCTCGGGCACAGAAGGAAGCCCCAACAGGCCGTGTCCCAAGTGATGTTATATTGGGGGGAGAGCCTGGGTACCGGTCTCTCCAGCGCAGTCCGCGGGAACAGAGGTCGCGGAAGGGAAGCTGGCGGGCTCCCTCCCTGCGCAGGGTCCCTCCACCAGGCAGAAGGTCCCACCGCGGAACTGGCGCGCTGGTTACTGCAGATCAGCCCAGCACCTGGGAGCAGGTTACACCCAAGCTGCCTGAAACTGAAGCGATATTATGCCTGTCTGTCTCTGAGCCTGGCGGTCCCAACTACCTGGTCACTGGAGCAAAGATGGCGGAGGGCAGTCTCCGTGGCGCCGCTCACCCTGTGGTCACGATGGCCCGCCGATCTGGCGCCCAGACGACTACAGCGCCAACCCGCCCTCGGGCACAGAAGGAAGCCCCAACAGGCCGTGTCCCAAGTGATGTTATATTGGGGGGAGAGCCTGGGTACCGGTCTCTCCAGCGCAGTCCGCGGGAACAGAGGTCGTGGAAGGGAAGCTGGCGGGCTCCCTCCCTGCGCGGGGTCCCTCCAGCAGGCAGAAGGTCCCACCGCGGAACTGGCGCGCTGGTTACTGCAGATCAGCCCAGCACCTGGGAGCAGGTTACACCCAAGCTGCCTGAAACCGAAGCGATATTATGCCTGTCTGTCTCTGAGCCTGGCGGTCCCAACTACCTGGTCACTGGAGCAAAGATGGCGGAGGGCAGTCTCCGTGGCGCCGCTCACCCTGTGGTCACGATGACCCGCCGATCTGGCGCCCAGACGACTACAGCGCCAACCCGCCCTCGGGCACAGACGGAAGCCCCAACAGGCCGTGTCCCAAGTGATGTTATATCGGGGGGAGAGCCTGGGTACCGGTCTCTCCAGCGCAGTCCGCGGGAACAGAGGTCGCGGAAGGGAAGCTGGCGGGCTCCCTCCCTGCGCGGGGTCCCTCCAGCAGGCAGAAGGTCCCACCGCGGAACTGGCGCGCTGGTTACTGCAGATCAGCCCAGCACCTGGGAGCAGGTTACACCCAAGCTGCCTGAAACCGAAGCGATATTATGCCTGTCTGTCTCTGAGCCTGGCGGTCCCAACTGGCATTTCTGTTCTTTTAGTGTCTGTATGAGATCTGCCCAGGATCTTTTACCCTTTATATTCTCTGGTGAAAAGTCTGATGTAATTCTGATAGGTCTGCTTTTATATGGTACTTGACCTTTTTCCCTTACTGCTTTTAATATTCTTTCTTTGTTTAGTACATTTGATGATTTTATTATTATGTGATGGGAGGAATTTCTTTTCTCGCCCAATCTATTTGGATTCTGTAGGCTTCTTATATATTTATGGGCATCTCTTTCTTTATGTTATGGAAGTTTTCTTCTATAATTTTTGTTGAAGATATTTACTCTCCCTTTAATTTGGAATCTTTCCTCTGTTCTATACCTATTATCATAGGTTTGGTCTTCTCATTGTGTCCTGGATTTCCTGGATGATGTGGCTTAGGAGATTTTTCCATTTTGTATTTTCTTTGACTGTTGTGTTAATGTTTTTTATGGTATCTTCTGTACTAGAGATTCTCTCTTCTAGCTCTTGTATTCTGTTGGTGACACTTGCATCTATGACTCCTGATGTCTTTCCTAGGTTTTCTATGCCGAGTGCTGTCTCCCCTTGTGATTTCTTTATTGATTCTATTTCCATTTTTAGATCCTGAATGGTTTTGTTCAGTTCCTTCACCTGTTTGGTTGTGTTTCTTATAATTCTTAAGGGATTTTGTGTTTCCTCTTTAAGGTCTTCTATGTGTTTACATGCATTCTCTTGTATTTCTTTAAGGGAGTTATTTATGTCCTTCTTAAAGTCCTCTATCATCATCATGGTATGTGCTTTTAAATCAGAGTCTTGCTTGTCTCATGTGTTGTGGTAACAAGGGCTCACTGTGGTGGGAGAACTGGGT
>BTHU01000001.1:58599795-58669795 GCA_036184795.1 Tokudaia tokunoshimensis | reverse complement strand
GACTGAATTAAACAAAGATAGTAAGAGACAATGAAGGGCACTATACACTAGTAAAGTTTCAATATGCCAAGATCAATTACATACTAAAAGCAGACCACAAAAATGAATGAGGTAAATTATAGAGATTTCAGAACGTTGTCAATTTGCTATTAAAAACTACACAGAAGATGTGTAGGGACTGGATGTAGGGGAACGCCAGGACAGAGTAATGAGAGGGGGTTGAACGGAGAAAAGAGGGAGGGAAGGGGGCTTATGGGACTTTCGGGGAGGGAGGAAACGGGAAAGGGGAAGTGATTTGGAATGTAAATTAAAAAAATAAAATAAAATTAAATTAAAAAAAAAAAAAAAAAAAAAAAAAAAAAAAACCTACTTTAGCAAAACATTTTAAAAAAAAAAAAAAAAAAAAAAAAAAAAAAAAGATGTGTAGGGACAAGGGGGACTTGGTCAGCCCAATGAACCAATGAGATTTAGTAGATTTATACCGAATGCTGCACACAACAGCAGAATATTTATTTTCCCGAGTGCACATGGGATAATCACTCTGATAAAACATATGGTAGGCTACAACCAGAAGCCTCAACAGAATTTCCAAGAGACAGATATGAGGTCTGGAGAGATGGCTCAGTAGGTGATTGAGCTTGCTCTGCAAACATGGGAACCTCAGTCTGCATCCCCAGGACCCACATCAAGAGTTAGCTATGGCTACACATGCCTGTAACTCTAGAATTAGAAAGTGGAGATAGGCAGATACTCGAAGAGTTCGCTGGCCAGCCATTCTAGACAAAACAGCAGAGTTCCATTTCATAAGATACCTTGCCTTAAGGCAAGAAGGCAGAGAGCTATACTGAAAGACATTCAAAGTCTTGATTTGACCTCTATATGTGCACACAGGTGAGTATTCCCACACACCATATGCATGCATGATACACATTTATACTATACAACACACACATACACACACACACACACACACACAGAGAGAGAGAGAGAGAGAGAGAGAGAGAGAGAGAGAGAGAGAGAGAGTAGTTAGTAAACAAAATACCTTTTCAGACCACAAGAAAGTAAGGTTAACAATAAATAAAAGTAACCTGGAAGATTCACCAATTTGTGGAATATAATATACAACTGAACAGATGATCAGTCACTGAAGAAAACCCAAAAGAAACTAAAACTCTTTAAAGTTTTTAAACTAAATCAACATATGATTCATCCATTCCACTTCTGGGCATATACTGGGTGTAATTGAAAGTAGTCTGAAAATATATTTGTGCATCTGTGTTGGCAGTAAATTTTTCACAGTAGACAAACCAAGGAAGCAGCCTTAATATCCACTAACCAATAAACAGGCAAGCAAATGCAACATGTTTAACACAACAGGAAGGAGCCTGGAGAGCATGATGTTTATCATGAAAGGTAACTTTTAAAGACCCAACATCCCAGTTAGTTGAGCTACCTAGAACCAATTCATAAAAACAGAACATAGAAATCTGACTTTAGGAACTTCAGGTAGGGATTCCAGGAGCTGCTATTAAACAAGTATCCAGACTCTATCATGCAAAATGAAGAATTCAGAACATAGATCGAGGTAAGGTAGATGTACTTAATTCCACTAGACTGTGCACCAACATAGATAATATGGCACATTTTATATTATATGTATCACCACAATGTTTTAAGTTTTAAAAAAAGGATTTGCAGATATTAGACTCAGCTCACAAAGTCTATGACATCCTGATTCTATAGGTCTCAATATGCCACTTTCCCATGATTTTCTCTGTGTTGTGTTAACTCAGAGGACATTTGCTCACTGTCTCACAATTGAAGCATTTTTCCCATCCTACCAAAGTCCATTCATCACAGTAAGGTTGACTGAGAATTAGGAGAGCTGGTTCTTAGAAATGGGAATTCTAAATTAAAATCCTAGTAATGCTGTTTACTGGGTGACCTTGTATAATTTACTCAGTCTCCATGAGCCTTAGCTTTCCTATTTGGAAATGGAGATGATTAAACTCTTTTTTTTTCCCCTTTGGCTTATTTTCTTTTTTTTTTCTTTTTTTTTATTATTTATTTTATTTTATTTTTTAATTTACATTCCAAATCACTTCCCCTTTCCCGTTTCCTCCCTCCCCGAAAGTCCCATAAGCCCCCTTCCCTCCCTCTTTTCTCCATTCAACCCCCTCTCGTTACTCTGTCCTGGCGTTCCCCTACATCCAGTCTTTCCAGGACCAGGGGTCTCTCCTTCCATCTTCTTAGAAATCTATTGATATGCGGATTGTGTCTAGGGTATTCCGAGATTCTGGGTCAATATCCCCTTATCAGTGACTGCATACCATGTGTGTTCTTTTGTGATTGGGTTACCTCACTAAGGATGATATTTTCAAGATCTGACCATTTGCCTAGGAATTTCGTGAATTCATTGTTGTTAATTGCAGAGATTAAACTCTTAATAGAGTGGTTGTTAGATTCAATGGTAAACTGCATGTATACAGACAGAGAGATTTCCCAGCCCTTACTGGATGCTCAGTAATTGTCATTGCCTTCTGTTGTTTGACTTTCTGGGTAGATATGAATAAATATGTAATCACCCCAGACAGGGTCAGTGACAGACACTACGTCTATGTAAACTTAGTCTACCAGCAAGCTAGTTATTGGGATTGTTTACAAGAGAATGGGTGAGAGACTACTTATGAGAGCAGGAGTAACCCCCAAGGCAGATGCATCACTGACCAGCCTGCCTCAACAGAGCAACTTAGGAAAGTTGTATTCCTGTAGCTCCCTGTTCAGCAACTCTTGCTGTCTACAGAACTTTGAGGAGGGCCCTTGTGAGTTTTGCTTACTTCCTCAGTCTTATGAGCCTCCTTCCTCTCTAAATCAGGAGTGTTTCTATCCAGGGAAAATAACTACAAGGCACCATAAATCCCTTTAATCAAGCATGCAGTAAGAAATCAGTTGACCAAAGAGTATACATGGAGGAACCCATGGCTCATAGCAGAGGATGGCCTTGTTGAACATCAGTGAGAGGGGTGGCCCTTAGGCCTAAGGGGGTTCGATGCTCCGTTGTAGGGGAATGACAGGACTGGGAGGCAGGAGTGGGTGGATGGGTGGGGGAGCACCCTCATAGAGGCAGGGGAATGGGGGATGGGATAGGGTGTTTCCGGAGGGGAGACCTGGAAAGGGGATAACATTTGAAATGTAAATAAAGAAAATATCCAATAAAAGAAAAAAGAAAATCAGTTGACACAGAAACTTGTTGTAGAAATTTTTAATCCCAATCCGGGGTTTTTACCCACATTGACCATTCAGTTCCTGAATAAAAGACATGAAACTTTTATTATTATTTTTATTATTATTTTGTGCTGTCTTAAACAGCACAAAAGCTGGTCAGATATCTACCCTCTCTGCTATTAGAATCTACTTCCTATCGATAACTACAAGTTCTTACTGTTTAATCTGGATTGCTCTTAACTCCAAGGGGCCATCCCTCGGGACATGTTTTGTTGACTCCTAACCCATGACCACTTTCTCTTCCTCCTCACCTTCTTCTCTCCCTCTATGTTTCTCCCCTGACAGCCCCCCCCCCCCCCGCCAAGGCCTGAAAACCCTAAAACATTCCCATGTCTCTTCTGCTCAGATATTGGCTGTCAGCATCTTTATTTGTCAATCAAAAATAACTTAGGGGCAAGGTCACATAGCGTATTTGGGTCTACATACAGACTCTCTCATCTTTTGGACAACCAAGTCTTGGGGGCCCACAGTTAGCATTACAATACACAGCAAAAGGCCAAACCTCCTCAGAGTCTATGCTTCCTTCTTTTCCCACATAGCTGCATCAACACTTTTTTAATCTTTATTTGAAATTTTGACATAAGTACAATACAATTCTCAAGGTTGCATAACCTTACAATACACTTAACCAAAAGAAAATTAAATTTAGAACTCAGTGTCTTTAGTAAAAGAATATTTTAATTAACATATAAAAAATCAGTTTTGTTGTAGCATTTTCATGTATACTGGGTCTGAGTTAATCACCATCCCCTTGAACTGATCCCCTAGTCCAAGTCTGCCATTTTTAATGGACATCTCAGGCTTTACCCCACACAACCCCTCCTCCTAGCAAGTCCTTCCATGGCAGCTATTGTGTGGCCTAGCTTCCCAGTCACCTCAGCATTTGACTATGGTGGCTGCAGCAGCTGAACACATTGCTTGACTCTTTCTGGCAGTAGACAGCACCTGTTCCATTCCTCATTTCCAGTCTTCTGTACAGGACTGATATGTAGAAAATTGTGAATCAGTGGACCTACTTTGTGCTGAAAGAGACACAGTAGAAGCCATTGCATAGGTTTTCACGATACCTGGAATTAAGTTCAAAGACTCACTGAGGCAGGAGTTTCAAGTGAGCAGGGAGGAAGGGAGTGGGGAATGCATGGAAAAATTACAACCTGTTCACATGAGAGCAAGGACAGCATAGATTAATCAACAGGCAGCAATGTGCCAGCTAAAGTTGCAGAGCAGCAAAGCTGCCCAGGGCTTACAACCAGGAGACAGGCCATGAGATGGAGAGTGGGGCTTCAGCACTTGACCAACACCACCTGACACAAATACACACAAATGGGCAAATGGCCTATGAACAGCATATACCTATCTCCCTGGTTTGGCCAAGGAAACATGCACAGAACATGTGGGTCCTTCAGTGGGTCAGCCTGATATGTCCCAGAGAATTAGCCAATTGTGGTAAAAAAAATAATAATCACTGGAATCTTCGTCCAAGTTCTGCTTAAATCCTGTAAAACATCTCTAGATAAGGCGCTGGCCAGTTCTTTTCTCCTGGGAGTTCACCTTTCTTAATTATTCACTTTTTTGGCTTCCATTTTCCTTGATAAAATCTTCTTTGACTCTGATCACTCTTCCTTTGTCTGCAACTTTATTCTTCATTAACATGAGATAAACAAACACACACACACACACACAGAGAGAGAGAGAGAGAGAGAGAGAGAGAGAGAGAGAGAGAGAGAGAACAAAACAAAACAAAACAAAACAAAAAAACTGGAGATCTGCTGTCTCAGGTTGAAATTTAGTTATCGAGGACACTTTGGAACCTGAGCATTATGTCAAGCCCATCTAGGCTGAAAGAGGTCCCCTTCTCTCTCAAGGATCTGCATCCATATCAGTGAGAGGTCCAAAAGAAGATACAGTCTGTACGCTGTTCCATGTCTCAAACAGCACCCAGATACAATGGTGCTTTGAAAGTAAAGACATTGTTTGGGGAGCTTTTTAAAGCATGACAATAACAGTGTATATCTGTTGAGTACACCCGTCATGTGTCAAGGACAGACTAGTTGTGTTGAAGACACGGTGTCAGCGAAGCCCCACTCATTGATTAAAACCTCCTGGTGAGCTGGTAGGAGTCAGATGCTGCTTTCTCACGTAACTGAGTTTATATCAAGCAGTGCTTTGGTACTGCGTTCGTTTTCTTCTTGTATATACATGTGTCATTTTGTGTTTATTGACATTTTTAGGAAGAATGCAAACAAAAAAATATTGTCTTTGATTCTGTAGCAGAAGCACGGTTTTGAAAGCTGAGCTCAAAAACTGTGAAACAAGGGGAATGAATGGGAAGAATGATGACTCTGGTGCTTCTTGTTTACAAACCAAAGGCAAAACGAGACAACCTGTAGTCAGCACAGCTCTACTGCAAACTCTAGCTGGGAAGAGCTTAGATAGAATGCCAGAGAATTTTATGCCATAGGAAGAGAACTCCAGCTCTTCCAGTCCACTGGAATGGAAAAAGAAGCAAATCAAAGGTGTCAAGGCTTTTATCAATTTATCTTAAAGCAAAACCTTGTGAAATGAACCAAATACTACAGGTGAATAGGGAAGAACTCAATGATACTGCAGCCATGGTCTGCTTCCTAGGATGCACATAACAGGAGAAAATCTGCAGGTCCAGTAACAGTTCTATGTGTAGCACAAATACACATCTAATGTGGGTGAACATGGGAAGCTGGCACTGGGTGAAGGGACTATGAAGACTTTGAGGATACCCACCAGGAAGGCAGTAGACATTCTATGTGCCTTAGAGAAGGCTCCATGGTGACTGGAAAGAAACATGAGTAGTGGAGATGGGACACAAGACTTAAGATGGAAGAAACCAGCCCAGACCACAGTCTTCAGTATCGAATACTCATATGAAACTCTAGCATACATGATTTAGTCACAGCTGAGACCCAGGGGCAGGGCCATGACAGCCACCAAGGAAAGAAAACAATAAATCTATAGAAGACAGCATCAGGTTCTACAGAATGTCTCTAAAACACTAATCTCCCACTGCTCAGGTCTCCAAAGCTATACCTTGTAATCCCTCATCTGGGATAAGCAAAGAAAAACAGCAAAACTTTGAATGCCTGAAAATGTAAGCAAAAAGAGATATACCCAATGATTACATAAATACAACATTCCCACCACATGAAAGACAGTACTCTGGGTATGAAGGATACATAACTGAACTAAAAAGGCTAACAGCTTTCAAAGAGAAACTGAGAGACTCTGAAAAACTTTGAGAAGGATGAGGTGGGCAGGCAGTACAAATACAATTAGAGTACAATAATAGGTATGAATGTATATGTCTCTCTGTATGTGAGAATATCAAAAGGAAACATTAGATTATATACTTATATCAATATATTTATCAAAAGCATTGATAGAAAGAACACTCACTTATAGATCTTGTAGAATAGATCTACATAATACACACACAAACACACACACACACACACACACAAAGAGAATATGTCATATATAAGAGAACAATAGGTGCTAAGTGATAATTAGGGAATAGAGAAGTGCAAAAATGTGCTTCTTTATGTAAAGTGACTGAGAAAGTTCTCAATGAAAAGGGGTAAAAGAGAAAAAGAGACATACATAGAAAAATCTTTGTTTAAAAAATTATATGATTGCACATGAATTCATATATCACAAAAATATAAATGCACCAAATTTTTCAGTAAATAGTGTCAAGAAGAATGAAAATAGAATGAGCTGAATGCTACTTATAGGGCATGCTCTAGCATGCTGTTTGTAAGACAAGCTTGGCCAGGCGGTGTTGGCGCACGCCTTTAATCCCAGCACTTGGGAGGCAAAGGCAGGATGATTTCTGAGTTCAAGGCCAGGCTGGTCTACAAAGTGAGTTCCAGGACAGCCAGGGCTACACAGAGATACCCTGTCTCAAAAAACTAAAAGAAAAAAAAAAAGACAAGCTTTAGGCAAAAGGTCACAAAAAAATTGAAAATAAAAAATGAAGTTACTAAATGAAAACTGACAAAACACAGAAAGTGACACTAAAGATAATCATAAGGGCTTAACTATTTCGCTCACCTGTAGCACAAAGCCACCCTATTGGATTTAGAAATAGGCCCATATCTATGGCAATCTTCTTAGAGGAATATTTGGATATTGCTGAACATGACTCTTAAGTGAATGGCTCTAAGTGGTCGGCTATCCATGTGAAAAAAGAAATGAAAGAAATTGAGTACCTGCATCATACCACACCAAAAGTCAAATCCATAAATAAACCAAAGACTTGGATTTTCAGGGCAATTATAAGTGTTTCAGATGGCAATAGCATAAATACATCTAGCAGCAATAAAGGGTTTTAAACATAAAAATCACAAACTAAAATATTAGTAAAGTTTTAAATCCAACTATACTGAAACTAAGACTTTCTACTCTTATAGTCTTACTGGCAGGATGTATGAAGAAAAATGAAACTAGAACCATATTTGTCACCTTGCACAAAGCTCAAGTCCAAGTGGATCAAGGACCTCAACGTAAAACCAAATACACTGACTCTAATAGAAGAGGAAGTGGGAAAGAGCCTTGAACTCTTTGTTCAAGGGGTGTGGGGGAATTCCTAAACAGAACTCCGATGGCTTGGGCTCTAAGATAAACAACTGATAAATGAGACCTCATGAAACTGAAAAGCTTCTGTAAGGCAAAGGACATAGCTAACAGGACAAATAGGCAACCTACAGATTGGGAAAAAAAATCTTCACTAACCCCACATTCGACAGAGGGCTAATATCCAAAATATATAAGGAACTCAAGAAGCTAGCCACCAAGAAACCAAACAACCAATCAAAAAAAAATGGGGTATAGAACTAAACAGTGAATTCACAACAGAGGAATCTCAAATGGTTGAGAAGTACTTAAAGAAATGTTCAAAATCCTTAGTGATCAGGGAAAAGCAAATCAAAACAACACTGAGTTTCCACCTTACACCAATCAGAATAGCTAAGATCAAAAACTCAGGTAACAGCACATGTTGGCAAGGATGCGGAGAAAGAAGAATACTCCTCCATTGCTGGTGGGGTTGTAAACTGGTAAAACTACCCTAGAAATCAATCTGGCAGTTCCTCAGAAAATTGGAAATAGATCTACCTGAAGACCCAGCTATACCACTCTTGGGCATGTAACCAAAAGATGCCCCATCATATCACAGGGGTACCTGTTCCACAATGTTCATTGCAGCCTTATTTGTGATAGTCAGAGGCTGGAAACAATCCAGATGTCCCACAACAGAAGAATGGATACAAAAAATGTTATTCATTTCCACAATGGAATACTACTCAGCTATTAAGAACAAGAACATCATGAGTTTTGCAGGCAAATGAATGGAACTAGAAAATATCATTCTGAGAGAGGTAACTCAGACCCAAAAAGACATGCACGGTATGTACTCACTAATAAGTGGATATTAGCCAAAAATGTACAAAATACCCAGGATACAATCCACAGAACTCAAGAAGGCTAACAAGCCAAAGGGCCCAAGTAAGGAAAAATTTTCCGTAACGAAATATTTTTAACATAAAACCTTTTGGCTACGTCTGGTGGCATAGGCCTATACTCCAAGCTACTTGGAAAGCTAAAGGATTTCAAGGACTACACTGGTTATAATGTCATTTAAAGGTCAGTCTGGTTAATAGAAGCTATGGTTCAAGGAGGCAAATGCTCCACATCAAGGCAGCAACAAACGTTGACAGTGAGTCAGACTTATCCATGCATCATGTGGTACTAGTTTTGAAGACAGGAGAGACATAAGATCAAAGGGGTCATAAAGTATGACTGAGAGCTAGTATTGCTTGGCCAGGAGAGACCACCGGAAAAAGTGTAGCCTCAGTTGCAATTAAGATCCTGGATGTTGGACATGACAGACTTGTAGGATGTCCACCAAAGACATCAGTAGGTGTGGAATGGAGCCAGCCTGATCTTACGAGTCAAGACAAGCTGTGTATGGCAAAGCAGGAACATGGGACTGCCCAAGCTCCTTAGAGTCCAGAAGAACATGAGTGTATCCCAAATGCTGGACATGGAGCTATAAGATTTGAATTTACAGTGCCAGATTTTGGTTTTGCTTAAATATGATTAAAATAAGAAAGTATATAATTTGTTTTTAGTGGGTTTCACAGTTAAGAAACTTTAGATATTTAAAGATGCTGTGGGGTTTTAAAGAGTCAAAAATTTAAAAAAAACTGTGAGATTTAAAAGTTGGACTGTGTTTTATATTGTGATATTTACATGAAAACTTGGGGACGTGGAATGAAAGGGTATGAATTAAAATGATATGTTTGTATGTCAAGTTAACAATGGAATAGAGTACCCTAGGTACCTAGAGGACCTTTAGCTATCAACTTGACATAACCTAAAGTCACCTGGGAAGGGAGAACTACATTGAGAAACTGCCCAGATCAGACTTTCCTGTGGGCATGTCTATGAGGCATTGTCTTAATTGATGATTTACCTGGGAGGGATTAGCCCATTGTGGGTGACACAATCCTTATTATGCAAGTGAGCCTGTGTTACATAACAGGGCACAGATCTGTGACTAATCCAACAAGCAATCCAGAAGGCAACATTTTCCACAGTTTCTGACTTGAGCCTTGAGGTTCCTATCTGGAGTTCCTATATAGACTTTCTTCAATGATATAGACTGTGGCCTGGATATAATATAAGTCAAGCAAACACTTTCCTCCTCAAGCTGCTTTTGATTGGAGTGTTTTATCACCACAACAGAAACAGACCAGAACAGACCCTGTGTCAAAGTTAAAGTGAAAAATAGTTCAAGTGATAAAGCTCAGTAGTAGAGTACTTCCCTAGCATGTACAAGACCCTTGGTTCAAGTTCTAACACTACAGAATAAGAAAAGAAGAGAAAAGAAAAAAGAAAGAAGAGAGGAGCTGGAAAGATGACTCAGCAGGTAAGAGCACTGAGTACCTTTTCAGGAAACCTGTGTTCAATTTGCAGCACCCAAATGGTGTCTCACAACTTTTTGTAACTTCAGTTTCAAGACATCTGACACCCCCTTCTGGTCTCTGCAAATATTGCATGTTTGTAGTGCACAGATATACACTTGGGCAAAATACCCATACACATAAAATAAAATAGTAATTAATAAAAAGAAAGAAGATAATTTCTGTTGACCAAGACACAATAATAATGATTATAATAAGTCATAAATTGAATTTAATTTATGACTTATTATAATCATTATTATTTAATTTAATTCAGTAAGTTAAATGATAAAGAATTCACAGACCATGTACATTCATCAAGAAAAAAGATAAGAATCTGAGAGAAAAGAGAGAAAAGAGAATAACATTAACAAAATAGAGATGAACCATAAGCATCTGTTCAGTTTAATTAATAATCAAGAAATGATTATTAAAACCATGATAAGGAACCATTTCTCACCATTCAGTAAGAACTGAGGAGCTAGACAGTTCTAAATGTAAGTAAGGTTGTGATCAAGAGTAATTTTACTCACTGCAAAGAGAAGAGAAAGTGACTTTAAGCACTTTGGTAAACAATTCAACACTATCTAATAAAAAGAAGCATGTATGGGCCCTACAATTCAGACACAGCTCCTCCCCCTTCTAAAGATTTACACATATACACCAGGAGACATGTCTAAAATCATTCACAGTAGCTGTCTTAGTTAGGCTTCTATTGCTGTGAAGAGACACTACGACCACAGAAACACATATGAAGGAAAACATTTCATTGGAGCTGGCTCACAGTTCAGAGGTCTAGTCCTATATCATTGTGGTGGGAAGCATGGCAGTGTGCAGGCAGACATGATGCTGGAGAAGCAAGAGTGCTATTGGGCCTGGCGTGAACATCTGAAACCTCAAAGCCTGGCCCCATTGACACATTCTCCAGCAAGAACACACCTACTCCAACAAGGCCACAGCTCCTAGTAGTGCCACTCCTATGAGCCTATGGGAGCCATTTTCATTTGAACCACCATAGTAGCCTTTAAAAATATTTATTCTAAGTATTTTCAATTACATGTGGTTGTGTGTGTCTGCATGTGGGTATATGCATAGAAGTACAGGTATCTGAGAAGGCCAGTAATGTGTGATTCTGTGCAGCTGAAGTTACAGATAGTCATAAGCCACCATGTGGGTGTTGATAATAGAACCTAGTTCCTCTAGAAGAGCAGCAAGTGCTCTTAACTGATGAACCATCTCTTAAAGCTCCACAGTAGTATTCCTTATAGCAAATGTTGGCAAACTCCTTACATGAAGAACAAAATAGCAAATATATGACTCTTTGAATATCATCCAACACCTTTTTTTTATTTTTACTTTTCATTGGTTCTTTGTGAGTTCATGTCATGCATCCCAATCCATTCATCTTCCTCTCCCCTCACACCTGTCCTCCACCCTTGCAACCTCCCCTCCAACAATGTAGAAGCTGTAGTGTGTCACAGTGTGTCCTACAGTGTGCCCTTTTGTCCACACTTCTTTACTTGCAACAGCTCATTGCAACGACTCCTTGGTCTGGAAGGAGGCCTCTGACTTCTGCTAATCTATCAATACTAGAACCTCTCTGTGACTCCTCTCAGATATCCTGTTATTGCCCTATGTCATGAAGATTCTGTAGTTTTGGATCTGTAGGACCATGCACTTCATGTGCTTCAGCAGTTTATCTATGGGGTACCTGTTGGGGTAAGCCAACTCAAAGCCTTGGATCTGAGCCTGAGAAACATCTGAACTTGTCAGCCCACCAGCTCTCCCACACCCAAACCACAGGAGAGAGTTCTCCTGCTGTGCCCTGGCTTGACCATCCAATGCTGCTGCCAGCAAGGGGAAGAGCCAGCTCTCCCACTTTCACTCCCTGGGTCTGGCTCACCTACAGCCCCTGCAGCAAGGGCTAGCTCTACCATGCTGCCCAGGCAAGGCGTAAGACCCTCTTTTGTGAGTGTTGCAGCTAGTGAGGGACATAGCCAATTCTCCCACTCTCATGACCCTGGGGTCAACTCTCCCACCTGCCATAGGTGGGAAGGGATGAGGGACAGAGGGAAGAAGGCATCTCACTCTCTCTTCTGCACCACCACACAGCAGATAAGAGTCAATGTTGGCTCTCTTATGCTTTTATCCTCTAGGCTTGCTCACTCACAATCCCCATGTATAGAGCCAGCTCTACTGTGCAGCCTAAGCAAGATGCACAGCCCACTCTCCTGAGTGATGAAGTAGGTGAGGGGCAGGGTCAGCTATCCTACTCTGATGACCTCGGGACCAGCTCTCTTGTCTTCTATAGGTGGCAAGGGACAAAAGAGGCAATCTCTCCCTCACCCATGTCAACACATGGCAAACAAGTGACAGGGCACCTCTCCCATGCTCATGTCCTCAGAGTCTGCTCACCGATGCTTCTGCCACCAGGGTCAGCTCTACTGTGCTTCCCAGGTGAGATACAGGGCCCTCTCTCCCAAGTGCTGCAGCTGGTGAGGGGCAGACCAGCTCTCCCATGCTCATACCCTCAGGGCCAGCTCACCCCTCAGCTTCCACAACCAGGCTAGTTCTATTGTGCATCCTGGGTAATGAGTGGGGCCACTCTCCAGAGTACTACAGATGGCTAGGGGCAAGGCCAGTTCTGCTCTCAGGACCCCAAGGCCAGCTCTCCAAGGATGCTCAGGAGAGGGTGGAAGCAGTTCTGTACAGTCCTCAGACCTCAACATGTCCCTAACCAACAGCCCAGACCAGGGATGTCCATCTGGCCTTTGGTGTAACAGAGGCCTGCTGTTGCAGTTTATAGACCCAAATGTGACCCCAAGTGACTTCACCAGCTACTCACTTCAGGCTGCTCCTCACTACCTGAAGTCTCCAATTCTGACTCTCTTCATTGTGTTCACATCCTTCTCTTTCTCTCTCATTTCTCCACCACTTACTTGTTCCTCTTAGCGTGCCAGGAGTCTCTGAGTGCCTGTCCATCTCAGGAGTGGTCTCAGGAGTGCTATGCCCTGTCTGTGCATTATGGAGCTGAGCAGGGGTCATCTCAGGTATGGTCTGCCCCCTCCCCCAGACCTGAGTGGCACTGGTAGTCATCTCAGGCTAGCTTCCTGTCCAGGTCTCACGGTGCTGAACTGGTGGTTATCTTGGGCTTGCTCCTCATCTGAACCACTCTTGTGGTCCCATGCTGCGGTCATCTGTCTCAGGCTAACTCCCACCAAGTTCCCTCGGTCCCAGGTGGGTTCTTCTAGTCTCCAGCTCACTCCTCACCCTAAGAGCCTATCTGGGCCTGAATGGAACTGGACTGGTGGTCATCTCAGGCTCACATTTTTCAGGGACTGTTAGACTGCTAATTATTCAGATGTTCACAGATCTGACCACTGAGTATAGGAATAACCTTTCTCCTCTCTGCCACCTACTGGCACATATGTGAGAAAGCAGCCACACCTACTACACCTCTAGAGACAGACATCCAGCAACATCTTCTATACAACAAAACTTGTAATGAACCATGAAATTTGAATTTCATATTTGCCAGGAGCCACTCTCACTTTCATCTTCAGCCCCCTTTCATTGTTACTGGAGGGCTCAGTTATTCAGGCTCATTTAAGGTGAAAAGATACTAGCTCTTGATTTAGCCAAGTTAGCTAACCAAAGTAAGTAGGTTAGAACAAAACATAGCTCTCCCATGGTTGGGTCGCCTAGCAACACAACCTGTACCCACCTTCCCTTGATGTTTAGCTAATCAATATTCTACAGCTGTGGCCAACTTCCCTCTAAGATTCTGAGAACAAGTCAAAGCAAGTCTCCTGAGATAATGTCAACATTCTGCTTGCTCCCCTTTACATTGCAGTGTGTCTCCTGAGATAATGCCTACCCCCCTCCCTACATCCTGCTTGCTCCCCTTTATATTACAGTGTGAGAAAAATAAAAATTGCAGCTTGATCAGAATTCCCGTCTTGCTGTCGGTTCTTCAAGTCTCTTGTCCTCCATTCTCTCCTAGGTGCCCCTGAGACCCACCCCACCCCCACCCCCATCTACTGTCCCACGGGTCAGGGCATATATTCACATATTATTTGGAGATACATCATTCTTATGTTGTGGGCCATAACAACTCATCTGCACTGCTGGCTTAGCTAGACTGAAAATTTCTTAGGAGACATACCTCTGGCATGTTCGTAAGGGTGTTTCCCAACAGGGTTAACTGAAGAATTAGAGCTGACTCTAAATGAGTGTCATTTCCTGAGCTGAAATCCTTTAGTGAGCACCAGAGGACCGGGGAACCAGCTCATGTCAGCATTTATCTGTCGCAGTTACCTGACTGATGATGTGATGTGACTGGTTGTCTCATACCCCTGCCTCTGTGCCTTCTCTGCAATGGATGTTGGACTGGATTCTTAAACTGTGAGCCAGAATAAATCTGTCCTTCAATAAGTTGTTTTCTCATGGTTTTCACACAGTGTGTAGGCAGATCTGGCTCAGGGTTCACTAGAGTCACAGAACTTATGGGTAGTCTCTATAGTAAGGGAATTTGTTGATGATTTACAGTCTGTAGTCCAACTCCCAACAATGGTCAGCAGCAGCTTTGAATGGAAGTTTAAGGATCTAGCAGTTGCTCAGTCCCACAAGGCAAGCAGGATAAAAAGAGAGAGAGAATGAATCTTCCTTCTTCCAATGTCATTATTTAGGTCTCCAGCAGAAGAGTGTGGCCCAGATTAAAGGCGTGTGCCACCATGCCTGGATCTGGGACTTACTTTGACCAGATGACCTTGAACTCAGAGATCTCCCTGTCTTAATCTTCTGGGATTCATAGCCGCTATGCCTCAAGATCTCCATGCCAAGATCCAGCTCAGAAACTTGTATCTTTTAGCCTCCAGATTAGGATCACAGGTGAGCCTTCCAATTCTGGATTGTAGTTCATTCCAGATATAGTCAAGTTGACAACTAGGAATAGCCACTACACAAAACATTGTTTCAAGCCTCTGGTTAAGCTATGATTTAAAAAAAAAAAAAAAAAGAAAGAAAGAAACAATAAATTTACCTGCCAACAGACAAAGACAGACATAAAATTTGACATAAAAACAATTGAAATTACACAGTGGAGAAAATAAATAGATTCACACATCAGCATCAGCAGAATGCCAAAGGGAAACCAGTACTGTAAGAAATATGTTGAATGTGGGTCACTGAGATGGCTCAGTGGGTCAAGCTTCTGCCTCAGAGCCTGACAAACTGAGTTTCACCCTAGGAACCCATGCTGTGGAAGCACAGATCTGATTTCAGTGAGTTGCCCTCTGACCTCCATATTTGCACTATGACTGGCACACTCACGCACATGCGCGTGCACACACACATACACATGCACACACACATACACACACACTTCACATGAAATGTAGTTTGATACAAAAGTCAAAAGTGTTGGAGGGTATAGTTTTTAAGTCTTCTGAGAAGCATCCATCAAGGTGGAATTAAGTGTTCAGGAATTTTATTTAGAGAAAATAGCTTTGTGGGAGATGGTAGCAGGAACTGGAGAAAGTCTAGAAGAGCCTCCAATTTGCATGTGGGCTGACTTCGTGGAATTGAGACAAGAAAACACAAGGAAGCGGATAGGTTACAGTACATTCTAGGAAAGGTGACTCAGAGACCCCTTGCCCCAAAGTGTACCCACAAAAGAGCTGCCTAAGAAACACATCAGCCTTCATGTCCTCACCTCAGCTAGTCACGGCCAGTGAACAGCCTGTGGTACAAACATCTATTGATTTCCGAATTTGGCTCCTGAGTTCCTGGTCTATTCTTCTCCCATGTTGATGGACACCTGGAAATCTGGTGGTCTCATAACCACATACAGAATGTATCACAGTCAGCAAGCTCTAAAATGGGTGAAATAGAACTATTTTATTTTGTGGCTTGTACAGAGGCATTGAAACATAAAGATAAGCCAGAAATGAATAATAAACACGAACCTGAGATTAGGAATTACTCCATGGGGAAGGGTGGGGCCAAAACTTGATACATTTTACACCAGAGTTTAGCACAGTGGAGTGCTTGAAATATCTGCCTCAGCTGGAGGGAGGGTCCGTGGGTGTACATTTTATGATTCACTAAGCTGCTCACATACATCTTATGTATTTTTGTATGTGTGATGTATCACTCAACAATGTTTATTGAAAAGTTCTCTTTGCATGCTTATGGAGTGGTGTGTGAGAATACTTAGTTGTATTTCAAGAGTAGTGGCCACATGCATAGGAAAACTATGCATAGAAAGCTACCTGGGAAAAACAACCTAGCTGTAACTCGGTAAATCCAAGTTTTGTTTGGTTGGTTTTTTGTTGTTGTTTTGGGTTTTGTTTGTTTGTTTGTTTCTATTCATTCCCATAGATGTCTCTTGACTAGTCTGGAGTCCTTCAGGGTCTTGAGGGAAAATATTCTTTTAACTGATGTCAGTCAACAGAACTCAACCTTCACTACTCAAAGGGACCTCAAAGGGCAGGCTTTCCATCTTCCCCTCACCTCTGTGGATATGGCCAGCCCTGTGGATCTGCAACCTTCTTGCTCCATCCTCACAGGTATAATGAATCTATCAAAGGCATGTCTGCTTTCCTTAATAATACCTGTGTATTTTCCTTAATAATAAGGCCTGTGTGACTCCACTCTGTTCTATATTATTCTCATCAGAGGCTCAGATGCCTATGCTCTGCTAACACCGCTATATGGTCCTACCGATTTCACATGGGATTATTAACACTGAGAGGCCTGGCACTGGATGGCAGTAGCAGTTAGAATCCAACTGGAAACAAAAAACAAGAGAAAAGCTTGATGGTGTCAAGACAGATTTTCCATTCTTGGCTCATTATTATTTATCAGTAATTGAATTTAAATTTTAAGAAATGCCATTTTACCACCATGAATATTTTCTTTTGATCCAAGGACATATCATGAGATGTTTCTAATAATAAGTCACTATTGCATTCCTGGAATGTTCTAAACCTGGTCATGAATTCAAACCTGCTTCAAGAAGGCTGGTCTCAATTTGCCAGAGTATGATCAAGACTTGCTTATTTTCATAACTCAACTTGGATGACTGTTTTTGCAGTCTGGGTGTAGAATCCAGGCTTCATATATGCAAAGTTCTACTGTGGAAATACCCTCGTAGTATTAGAGAGAGAGTACATCAATTCTATTGCTAAGGAACTTAGTAAATAAATAAGGAAAGTTCCCATATATTTTTTAGTTCTGTTTTGTGTATGTTTAATAAATAAAACCACACACAGACCCCTGTGTCCTTTCTTAAATGCAAGTTTAGACATTGCTAGAAACAGAGCTTTAGTTTTTCAATATTGTTTGGTCCTTCTCTTCTGAATCTTAGGAGTCTTTCTCAATTTGATTCAAGATTGCAAGATACAACTTTCAACTTAGTTTATTTAATTAAAATCCATAATGTTATTACCCAAACTCTTTGTATTCTTAGTTTGGGCTGGTTAATCTTTCAAATATGTAGGAAGATTGGCTAAAGTCATTATTTTCCAGATTATAATTCTTTTCTTCTTGAGGACATTATGCAATAATCTTTTATTGTCAAGAAAATAACATTAGAGTTGACATATTATTTATTGAGTGAACAGTTCTTCCAGTCCACAATGTAACTTGTATTGATTATCAAATTAAATTAAAATATACCTACAACAATTTCATGTTTATGTCTTTAATTCTTAATTATATATCACTACAAAAGTGTTTTATTTGTGATTTTTAAATAATATGTTTGGATGTTAACCCAATATTTTGGTTTTATTTATTGTATGTCTTTTACAAACAGTTATTATTTCTTTTCTCTATGTTTTAGATGATGTGCCTTTTAGAAACAACCTACACTGAGAATGTATTTGCTGGACTTTTTAACCCCAGAATAAAGTTAATTATTTTTATTTAAGTAACAGGACCTATTTACGTTCACTGTCATGAATAATGGGAATTTATTGATGCCTGTTTCATGGTGTGAAGTCCCAGGAGACTTTTTCCTGTTTTCTTACACTTCACACCATGTTACTGATGTTATTTTCTCTAATGATGTGACCATTGGCTGACTCTGAACTTTATGTCCATGAGCATTCTTGAATTTCAAACTTAAGCCTCAAAAACTCTTTTTTTAAAAAAGATTTATTTGTTTAATGTATACGAGTGTTCTGGTTTCATGCACACCAAAAGAGGGAATCGGATTCTATTACAGATTGTTGTGAACCATCATGTGGTTGCTGGGAACTCTGGAAGGGCAGCCAGTGCTCTTAACCACTGAGCCATCTCTGCAGCTGTTGAAAAGTCTTATGCATTAGTTTTATCATTAAAGTTTGAAAACAGACTTCTGAAACATCAAAACTCAAAGCTAAAATGTCTAGAGTAGCCCTGTGGCAGGAGGCATACTTAATTTGTGCACCTCTGTGCCTTCCCTCACTGTCCCCAGTCTCTTGTCAGTCACTCAGCAGAGTCAGAACTCTAGTTTAACAGAAGTCCACTGTCATGTTAGATGCCCCTTGTTTTTAGAGCATTTAAAAGTAATTATGTGTAACTACTTAATTTTGCCAGTCTTTTCTTGAGCACTACAACAACCCTACTTCTGTCTTTTGCAATTCATTTCTTAGACAACTTAATTGTTTTATTGGATAATGTTTCTGAGAGGAGTTCAAAAGGTTTAACTGTTGCTTTTGCCGCTGCTGCTATTGTTATTGTTGTTGTTATTGTTGATGTTGACTTTATATCCTTTGGACTCTTTGGTTTTATCGATCCATCTCCCAAGGCAGATAAGAAAAAGATCAAAGGCTCACCGATAAGCCCTTGGCTGCTATGAGATTGGAGGTGGGCCAGTGAGACAGCTCCATAGGGAAAGGAGCCTGCTGCGAAGGCTGGCAACCTGAGTTCCATCCCCAGGTCCCATGTGGTAGAAGGAAAGAACTATTCCTACAAGTTCTCTGACCTCCAAAGGCACACTGTGGCATAGCATTGCTTGCCTACACATATATACATATGGACAAAGATAGATGATAGATATAGATAAATAGATTGATAGATAAATGATAGATAGATAGATAGATAGATAGATAGATAGATAGATAGATAGATAGATAGATAGACAATAAAATTATTTTTAAAACAAGATTGAAAGTGACAAAAAGATTTACCTTTCAAAACAGTGGTCTATGGCCACCCCTGATCCAATCAAAATACTGAATTGAAGAGGTGTAATGCCATCTTTAAGCTAAATAAAATAAATGTCTATAGAATTTTCCTCCTGCTTGAATAACTACAGGCAACATATTATTATGCTGGTATATAGATATAGATTCAGGTATTTGTATGGGTGGAGATTTGTGTATTAATACATATCTATTAAAATAGCACATCACCAGAGGACAGTGACCTTCTCACATCTGATACCAATTACACTTGATACTTCTTTATCTTCTGACAACTTGTCTTGTACATGTTTGTCATTGTTGCTCTTTTTTTCTTTCTCTGCTGCCTAATGTTGTGTTAACATTACACTGAACTCCTTCTCGTCTTCTCTTGCCTTTTTTCTTCTATTTTGAGAGCCTTTTTCAGTTTGGTTCAGCATCAGAAATGTCTTGGAGCAAAGTAATTATTTTTTCCAATTTAAGGATGCCTTTATTTACAAGATACAAATGTTTCATAATTAACAAGAATTGAAGGGCTTAATTTTTACAATGTTTTCAATAATTATTTTAATAGCTCAAAAGATCAAATTATTTTTTTACATTACTTTAGTATTTTTTTAATTTTTTTATTTTCTAAGTTTTTTTATTTACATTCCAAATCATTTCCCCTTTCCCGTTTCCTCTCTCCCCGAAAGTCCCATAAGCCCCCTTCCCTCCCTCTTTTCCCCATTCAACCCCCTCTCGCTTCTCTGTCCTGGCATTCCCCTATATCCAGTCTTTCCAGGACTAGGGTCTCTCCTTCCATCTTCTTGGAAATCTATTGATATGCGAATTCTGTCTAGGGTAAGACCAAATTATGAAGAATTTTCTTTTAAGAAAAGGTGAGAAGAAGACACTGCTGTAGAAATGGGGCTTTTAAAAGGCCCTAAATACTTTCTGATTCCCTTCACCCCAATGCCAGCTTCTGAGAAACCCTACACGGCCCTAGAATGGGAAAATTGAAAAACCATCGCATTTTTTATTAAATTACCAACAGGGTAGACTTGTGTCTTTGCTACTCCAAATGTTGCTTTGGGATCTATGATTTCATGTTTTGTATAAAATACCCTTTCTACCCTTCCCAATGTCATGTGTTTCAGTCTTCCACACACCTGTCAATAGAAAGCTTGTGGTTTGTAAAAGACAACAGTTCATAAAGAGGCCATATTTATTAAGATTTATGATCATTTAGATAGCATATTCAAAGTTCGTTGATTGTAGTTCCCTTTGAAAAAACCAAACTTGAGAAGAAGCGCAAATTTACAATTCTCTTTTCACTGAAATTGCCTAATTACACATTTCAAAAATATATTCTGAATGACTGGAAACATCTGTCCAAAGGTGGGAGGGGTGCCGGATGTAGAGGCAGCTTTGGGAACCACATCAATTGGGAAGGAACTCAAGATTCTGTACATTTTTTTTTGTAAGTTCTTGCTTCCAGATCTGTTATCAACCATTTAAAAAGTCACTAAATCTTGGTTTCTTTAAGAGCTTGTCTTATCACAATCATCTCCCTTTTCATCAAAGTCTGTTGTGTTTTCATCTCATCTTTGACTTCCTGGAGTTTATTGCGTTTCAGTCAGATATTTCTCAACAATTTCACTGGTTCTTATAATAAAGAAATGTCTCCCAAGGAACACTGCTCACTGCCTCCTGAATCCCATGTTCTCTCTTTCCTATGTTCGGTCCTTTGATCATGGAGAGAGCAACCTTACTCTCACTGACTGCTCATAAACAGCATGTGTGGCTTGGCTCGACTCAACATCCCTCCCTGCTGCCTATGACTCTGCCCAATTCCAACCAACTTCCTTGGGATTTGCAATGATGCAGCCTGAGAAAGAATGCCTGGCTACCTTCTATTTGGAAACTGTCTCTACTGACGTCCTTGCCAAGGCTTTCTGTCCAGTTGTCATATTGTTGACTCCCTGTCAGCATAATCCAGTAATCATCAACCAAAAAATCAATGGACAAAGAGAAAATACAGACAGACATATCCTACAATGGGAAGAGAAGTAACTGCCCTTGGTCTCATTTTACTTGAATGACCTTACTTTATGTTGTAAGGTTTCCTCTAGGTTCTATGAAATAGAAGTTGTCCCTGGTTCCTAGGAAGTTGTTGAGAGCTTTTGGTGCCACTTCTAGGATTTGGCACTTGTCACTGGGCTCAGACAAGGAAGTAGGCTCAGATTAGACTATTAAAACAGTGACCACAGGACTTTATTTACTACTTTACTTAATTATTACCTTGTGTGATTCTTTTACTTACTACTTTGCTTAATTACTATCTTATGTGATCTCTTTGTTTACTACTTCGCTTGATTAGTTTGTCTTTGATCTAAGAACTGACCATGTTTTTTGGTTGTACCTGGAATGATATAAAAGCAGGCTGGAGAAAAACAAACCTGCTTCAGCCTCAGTACAGGCTAGATTCATGTTGTAATTTTGTCTAACTGTTTTTCTTTTTCAATCGTCACTCCCTCACTTGAGACTCTGATGATTGATGGAGCTGGCTTGGTCAGCAAGTTATTAAGTAAAAGTTTCCAGTCTCCAGTTCTACTGGATATATGAACCCCTTCTCTAGTTCCAAACTTAAGCCAGTGGGCGGGGATGAATTAAGAATCTTTCATTTCCTCCTATTATAATTCACAAAGCAGTAATCCAAATACTTGAAGCTACAAATCAATCTTCAATCTGCCCAAAATGAGTCCCAAAAAATGACAGTAACATTTTCCTTTTGACTGCAGAGAAGGCAGTGGAGGCCTTGGGCATGTATGTACATATGTGTGTACATGTGTGTACATGCCTGTGTGTGTATGCCAAGAGGTCCATCATTAGATGGATAAAGAAAATGTGATACTTATATATAATGGAATTTTATACATTTATAAAGGAAAAAATCAAATCATGAAATTTGCAGGAATATGGATATAACTAAAAATTATCACTTTAAACAAAATAAGACAGACTTGAAAGATGTTTTCTATGTATGCAAAACCTAGATTTAAAATTGTTTATACCAAGGGTGCTGGAAGCATGGCTCAGCAGTTAAGAGCACTGGTGACTCTTGAAGAGGACCTGGGTTTTCTTCCCACCACTCACATAGGAGCTCATAATGAACTGTAACTCCATTTTGAGGGGTTCAGACAACTTTTCTGACTCTATATGTTCCTACATGCACATGATGCAACATATATATATATATACATGAGGGCTCAAACACACACAAAGAAGAGAGAGAGAGAGAGAGAGAGAGAGAGAGAAGAAAGACAAGACTTTGAAAAAACAACATTGTCATCTGGGCATGCTTCTTTTACAAACAACATTGTCATCTGGGCATGCTTCTTTTACAAAACAACATTGTCATCTGTGCATGTCTTCTTTTATCCCAGAATTAAGAAGGTAAGAACAGATGTATCTCTGGGTCAACCTAGCCAACATAACAAATTACAAACCATCAGGCCTGCACTGTGTAATTTCGCCTCAAAAAAAAAAAAAGCCAAATAAATAAAATAACTTTTCATGTGTGTGGTGTGGTGTGTGTGTGTGTGTGTGTGTGTGTGTGTGTGTGTGTATTATAGAAAGAAAGGAGATCATGAAAAGGGATAAACAAATCTTTAAAATAGGGGAAATTGAAAGTAATAGAATACAAGTAAAAGAAAGGAAAGCAGAATGAACTAGAAGAAAAGAGGGAATCACCTAGAGGAAGGATAGGATGCAGAATTGTGTAGTTGGGGAGGTGAAAGAATGATATTAAAGGATAAAGGCATATGTGTGCGTGTGTGTGTGTGTGTGTGTATGTATGAAGATGGCATGATAAAACCCATTACTTTGTATACTAAAGTAAAATTTAAATATATATATATATCATTAAAAAACAAGTAAACTAAGATAAAATTGAACTGATTTAGCGGTCATTATCGTTCCTGCTCGCCTGAGCTTGGTTGCCTTTGTTCCTCATATCTTTGCTTCAAGGCTGTCTACCCATTACTTGTGCTGCTTGAGCAAGTAGCCTGGCTAAAGACAGGAGGCATTGCCAATTTCCAAAGTGGAGTGAGCAGAGAACATGATGTACAGACTGAGTTTATGATTCTGCAATATGAACACCTCTTACAAAATTTAAAAACAATCTACATAACTTTAGTGACATAGGATTCAAATTCAAATAGAACAGAGACTGCAAAAAAAAAAATCAGATACAGGGAGGAAAACTCAAAATTAAACAGAGTCATGGGCTCTGTTTTCTAAAGCTGATCACCAGTGGAGGATTTTAGGGATAGAAGTAGGATTGTTTTGCTTTGAGATAGGACTTTATGCAGACTGGTCTGAAACTCAGTAAGTAGCTGAGGATGATACTGAACTTCTGATCCTGCTGCCTCCACTTCTCTGATGGTAAAAATACAAGCAAGTTCAACCACCACTATCCTCAGTTTATAGGATCCTGTAGAAGGAGGGGAAACCCATGTTTTTGTATGTTAGGCAAGCATTCTACCAACTGAGATATGACCCCAGCCAATAGTCTTGATGGTAGCAGGATAGCTGTATCAGGAACACCACATTTACCAATGAAAACTTGCAGTCTTTGAAACATCAAAACTTACCAGAACTGACAAAGAAGAAATAGAAAGAGTATTCTTCTATGTATAAAAGAAATATGGTTTATTCTTCTAAACCAGTGGTTTTCAATTTCCTAATGCTGCGATTCAGTACAGTTCCTCATGTTGTGGTGACTCTCAACCATAAAGTTATTTTCATTACTACTTCATAACTATAATCTTGCTACTGTTTTGAATCATAATGTGAATATTTGATATGCAGGATATCTGATATGAGACGGTGAAAGGATCATTCAACACTCCCCCAAAGAGGTCACATCCCACAATCGAGAACTACTACTCTGATTACTCCCACAGAAACAAGTCGTAAGTTGACTAAACTTCCACTGTGATTTCATTCAAACATTTGAAAAGAGAACATCTAATTTACAAACTTCTCCAGAGACTAGAAAAAGTAGAAATAGTTTCTGAGTATTTTATTCTCTTCCAACACACCTTGAGAACAAAGTCATAAACTCAAACATCTCTTATGGAAGAACATGAGTTGACCATCCTCCTGGGTATAGACATGGAGATAAAAATCAAAATATTAGCAAATCAAGTTGATTTACATATAAAAAGAAAGTTAATAAAGTTCATTCAAGTTAAGTTTACAAATGCACTCTTGGTTTAACTTTCAAAATTAAAAATATTAGCCAATAAATTAATGCAAAGTTCCATTCCTACCACCCTGGGTCAGGTAAGAAAAGCCACATTTGAGACAAATATCACTTGTTGTTTTGCTTCATCTTGTTTGTTGTTACTGTTTTTGTTTTCTTTTCTTTTAAGTGAACTTTGAGAAAGTTGGAAAACAAGGAAAATCTCTTTAATCTAATTCAAGGCACCCTCAAAACAACTATATAATCAACATAGTTAACAGTGTTAGATTGAACTCCATATACTTAAGCTTAGGACAGATGCCATGTCACCGTTTCTGTTGCACATTATTCTGCAAATTCTAGTCAATGGAAAAGGTGAAAAAAGGTGAGAGTTCAAAAGATTGATCAAAATGTTAGAAATGGTATTCTTGCTTGTCCTCCTCCCTCCCTTCCTTTCTTTCTCTCTCTCTCTCTCTCTCTCTCTCTCTCTCTCTCTCTCTCTCTCTCTCTCTCTCTCTCTCAGATACACAGTAACATATACAGATACACACACATACAAAGATACACGCACACACACACACACCTGTATACTCTACAAGTAAGTTAAAATAACCCAATGTTACAGAGAGGAATTTTAAATGACCTAAGATAATTACTATAATCAACATCTGAGGACTTAATATCTACAAATGTCAGTTCACCTGAAGGAATCTATAGTATAAATGAAATCTTAAATAAAATCCAGCTGGTTCTCCTGTAGAAATGGACAAGATGATTCTAAAATGTATATGAAAATGCAAGAAGACAAAAACTTTCCAAACTGAACTTGAAGACATGGAAGGATTTAATAAGTTAACTTGCAAGTGTTCCATTTTCCCACAAAGCTCTAGAACTTAAGAATGCACAGATCTGGCTTGGTCCCAGACAAAGGAACTAAGGGAACCGAATGGGAGTCACATGAGTGATGGCCGGAACAACCTCCAAGCGCAGTCCAAAATGGATGGCCTTTTCCATCCTGGAGCTGGGCTGATAAGTCTCCAGAAAAGTAAAAATGAAGCTTAGTCTGTGTCTCTTAAAAGACAAAAGCAATTCCACATGGATTATAGATGCAATTGTCATGAGGAAAGTAAAACAAGACTTCAGATCAATAAGTTATAGAGAAGACAGCAAAATCTACACGTCTGGGAGTAGTCCATTTTGTTAAATATGCACACAGAACACATAAACATTAAGGAAAAGATTAGCAACTTAGACTTCAATAATTAAGAATTTTTGTTTATCAAGAGACACTACTATGAGTGTCAATAAGAGAAGATATTTTTCATCTAGAATCTATTATCGTATATAATCCCTATACATCCAGTTGTCAGAAGAGAGACAACAGGTGTCTATTCAGCCCTAGGCAACAATTGTGAACAGAACTCCACAAAACAGTTCATTGAAATGGTTAACAAATACATGAAAATGTTCCCCACAGCATCAATTCTCAAGCAAATACACATCAAACTACAATGAGATTCCTCTATGAGCAAGATACAACTGTCTTTAACATAAAGTAGGCATGGTGGTACTTGCATTTAATCCCAGCCCTCGGCAGGCAAAGGCAGCTGCATCTCTGTTAGTTCAAGGCCAGCCTGCTCCTCATAAAGAGATTCAACCCAGCTAGGCTATATAGTTAGACCTTGACTCAAAAGACAAATTTAATGTAATGATATCACTTATTAGAAAAAAATATTGGGAATCTAGAATTCTTATGGACAACTGATACAGTATAAACTAATATAACCACTTTATAAAACTCTAAGTATGTACTAAAGCTGTATATATGCCAGTTTCTGAGTCAAGTTATTCCCGTATAACTCAAAAGAGCTGCATGCATGTATGCTCCAAAGTACATGAGAAGAATATTGTGAGTGCTATTATTTAACAGTCAAATATTCACCAATATTAGACTAGATAAAAAATCATGACATCACTTAAAACATGCTACACTCCAGTGCTTTATGATTGCACAGTAATATGGATGAACCTCAAACCACAATATAAATCAGAAGATAGACACAAAGTAAAGCCATGCAAAACAAATTTACAATAGAAAGTGTTATAATAGTGTTAGCTTGAGAAGAGAGAGCATATTGTCTCAAAAGAGACAAAACAGGCATTTGAGGTGTGGTTACTACAGTGTTCTGTTTCCCCAACTGGGTGTTGGTCACACAAAGCCGAATCCAAATTGATCCTTAAAGTAAAAGATGGATTTCAATCCCAAATACATCTGATATCGGAGTCCTGTCAATTATAATATGTTCGCTAACGTGGGCATGTGGTCAGGATGTGCTCCACTTTTAAAGGGACATGAACGGAAACTTGTTCTGATGGCCTCTTATTTTGTTACCTATTTGGTAATTGAAACTACAGACCTATGGCTAAAAATTCACTACCACTTAGTGGCAACCTCTCTTAATTGCAGGACCAGATACCTAAAGTAACATCAAGTCTGTGGATTCAAAATGGCAGGGCAAGTTTACACAGAGAGAGGAGTGGGGTGAAGTATGGGAGAGAGGGAGGCAAAGAGGATGGACTTCTTTCTATATTAAACACTTGTTTGTAGAATATAATCATTTCCCCTAGAGTGCTTCAAACAACTAATTAAAATATCCAATCTCTATCAGATACTTAGAGTTTGATATTAAAATGCTAAGAACGATGCTTGCTAACTTCTGAAAGACATCTCTTTGTAGCAGATGCTGCCCTGGTATCTTTGCAGACTGTATTGTTCACTTATTATAAAGTCTCTAGGAAGAGACTATAACTATTGTACCCATTTGAGAAGTAAGAGAATGGATGTGGTATGCTGAGATCTCACAAGGACAACCTAGCTACAAAGTGACTAGGTGGAATTCTTGTTCGTGTCTGTAGGAAACCAGAACTCTCCTGTTCTCTAAAGTATCAAAGTTGGACATTTTATCCTCCTAAGAGGGGTCTGGAGTGACAGGGATTCATAGTAAATCACAAGCCAATCATTTCCTGGCATGCCAGGGACTCTCTCATCTGTGTGCTCCGAGGTTTGCTCAGATGATCTCCAAGGCCCCTTCCCACCCCATCATCTAATGGCCCCTGAGTACAGAAGAGAGACATTAATCTAAGTCACTTGCAATATGTTTTTACAGTGTGGTGCAACTATTTTTAGAGTGTGGCAGAATAAGAGCTCATTTCATGGAGCCAGTCAAAAATTTCCCACAATCTTTGGGGGAAATCCAAGCCCGAGTGAGTCTAATGCTTAATGAGATGATGTAATGCAGAGAAATATAGAGTGGGGAGGAAATTTTATTAGTGTGAGTAAATGTGAATTTTCAAGTGAATTACAAGACCTTAAGAAGTCAATGTATATACCCCAGGGGGGAAGTCACCTAAGACTTTAAAACGGAGCCTGCAGTGTTGCTTGGCAGGCAGGCTGAGAACCTCCACAGATGGGGGTGAACAGGGAACGATTGTGGAGAACCTTCAACCTTCAGAAGGAAAACAGATGACCTCAGAAAAAATATCTTCAATTAAGCAGATGGAGGACACCTAGTGACAGGTGCACTTGACAGACAAATGAGGCTTTAGAAAAACTCTCACTAATGCATCTGTTGAGCAGGGGCCCTGTGTGAAGCTTGCTAATGTGAAGCCCACAGGATTGGTGACTTTCATGAATATTGTGTGAGGCTGGTCTGCCATTCAAATAGGGGAGCAGACACTCTTCTGTACAACAGAAGGAGAAAGAGGAGGAAGAGTGGGAGGGGGAGGAAGAGAGCGGAGGGGAGGGAGTGGGGGCAGGGAGAGAAAGAAACAGCAGCGGCATGTCACCTAATGCAAATCCAAGAAGAATCATTTCAAGTCGTTGCAATTGCTTAAGGTGTTTCCAAATTGTCGCACAACTGCAGTAATGGACGGCACATGTGTCTTTAGCAAATTCCAATCTCATGATGTCTGTTTCAGCACTTGCAATTTTGACAGTCTAGGGACTAAGAAGTTAGGATATTTCCATTTTTATCTCAGTGGCTAACTCCAAGCAGATAAAAAAGCAACTGCACGATGAGATGCCCAGGAGAGATGCCCTTTCGTCCAGTTTTACCTGTTTAATCTCTGAAGAGGCACTCCTGGAATTTTTCAGTCATTAAACAGGAATTTATCAGTGTGTGAGCTAAATATAAACTCCGAGACTAGGCCTCTTAGGGAAAGAGACTGGGGGATGACTGCAAAAGCAGCGAAGCATCCTGGGGAATCCTGAACTCGAAAGTACTAACACAACTAACTCTCTTCCACACTGTAGCCACCGGTTGGGTGTGTAGCTCACGGCATTCAAAGGGCCACTGCGGACACTGGGGATGAAGAAACTCGCACACAAAAGGACACTGAAGTTATTCATGTGTTCAACATACCAAGTGTTATTGCCTCCAAGTATGTCCTGGTGGTTGTTGTACCATGAATATGAAATGCCATACCCCCACCCTACATAAGCCTGCATGTTTAAATACTTAGTCCCCATTTGCTGGTTCTGTTTGAGGAAGACTGTGGAAAAGGTAGGACCCCAATGGAGGAAGTGAGTAGTCAATGGGGCTGAAGCTTGGGGTTTCATAGCCTGGAAGCACTTCCTATTACCTTTCTGCTTCCTGTTTCATCAAGACAGGTGAGGTGGTCCAATTGCACATGCCTGCCATGATGGAGCTGCCTTCTATCATGCCTTCCCCTCAAAGACGGGCTTTATCATCTCAAATGGGAAGCCAAAGTAGCCCCCTTAAGCTCCTTGTCAGGTATCAAGTCTCAGTAGCAAGGAAAGTAACTAACACAGTCTGTAGGGTATCCCTCGGGGCATCTTTATCTTTCTGTTCTGTTCACACTGAGCCCAACGATGAATATCCCCTCCAAGTATCTGTTGCTTCCTGGCGTTGCTACACCACCTTCATGGATACCTAGCTCTGAAGCCTTGTGTTTGTTTCCCTTACCTAATCATAATCAGAAGTGTATGAATCCGTACATTGAGGATAAACCTCAGGAAATCTCATTACACTGATCCCATCCAACAAAAATCCCTGAACTCTGAGTGTTCAGCCTATGCCTGGCATGCAATAGATCCTCAGAATTATTTACTGGACTCCAAAATTATTTATTGAATAAGTAGATTTATAAATTGTTCACATCTTCTGCCTCCTCTGAGCTCATCATTCAGCTAAAGAGATGGACTGTATTCAAAAGTAACCACAATTTATAGTTAAGAAACCACAGCCAGTCAGAAGGGCCTGGCAGGGGAGGTGGCTTTAGAAGCAGAACCTAAAAAATGCATGGCAAGGAACAAGACACGGATACAGAAATATTTCTTGTTTTCTTTTGAATTTTTCCCTTCTGGTTTCTTTACTTTCAATCCCCTGAGAATCTCAGGTACCTGTTGTCTTAGTTAGGGTTTTACTGCTGTGAACAGACACCATGACCAATGCTAGTCTTGTAAAGGACAACATAGAATTGGGCTAGCTTACAGGTTCAGAGGTTCCATCCATCATCATCAAGGTGGAAGCAGGGCAGCATCTAGGCAGGCATGGTGCAGGCAGAGCTGAGAGTTCTACATCTTCATTTGTTTATCTCTGCCCACCAATTTGATGCTTGTGGGTCAGGTAGATGATTGTGTGTAGAGGGGGGAGGGGCAGAATGGGAGGGAGAGGGGCAGTCCTTGTTCATGTTCTCCCCCAGCTCCCTGCTGCCATTCACACTGGGTTTAAGCCACTCTTGACTGACTTGACCAAACTTAAATGGACTGATATTTTCATCTTCATCATCCAGCCTCCTCACCATCTCACAAAATTATGGCTACACCCTATTGGTCTACAGGGATCTGCCCTATTGATAAAGGCTGGAGGTGCTTAGATCCTTATGCCTGACCTCCAAAGTCACATTCAAGTTTCACAATGGCATAAGAGAAGTCCTTGTGAGCATAGTAGACCCCTGGGCCCTCCTTTGACTGAATATCTGTAGGATGTATAAGAGTACCATGTAATTTCTTCCTGAAATATATAATTTCCAGAGTTTTCTCTGGCTATTTCAAATGAAATCCAACTTTCCATGGGAAGTTGCTCTTTGTGAATAAGAAACAAATTCCAATGCAAAGTGGTCTTGCCCTGGATTTTGCAATGATCTTGACTTCAAGCTACTGAGCAAGGAGTGAGGGAATGAGAGCAAGAAAAGATAGGCACTACCTGCCTGGGATCCCCAATTATTATTATTATTATTATTATTAATATTATTATTAAAAATTTATTTATGTACACAGTGTTCTGCCTGCATATATGCCTGCATTCCAGAAGGCATGAGCCCTCATTACAGATGATTGTGAGTCACCATGTGGTTGTGGGAATTGAACTCAGGACCTCCGGAAGAGCAGTCAGTGCTCTCAATCTCTTAGCTGTCTCTCCAGCCCACCACCCACTTTTCTTCTTTATAAACTCTTCATTTATCTGAAAGACAATATCTTCATCTACACAAAACAAAGCAAGAAACCTCCATCACAAGCCATGTAAGTGTAAGGGCACTTACTGGACATTTAACACTTTTTAGTGTCTTCAATGACCAACTTTCTCTTCCACTGAGCTCCAAGATGCAGCAGGGAAAGGGTGAGGGCAAGACAACACAGCTCTCAGCTTCCAAGGGTTAATGCTGTCAAAATTGGGAACTAATTGCTGACTATTTAAATAATTTGTTGGAAGACAATTGAGGGGGAAAAAGTCAAGCCTTAAGTTTGAATGCTGTTTTACAAAGTCACCCTTCATTCTGTGAGCCCCTATAATCCAGGAGAGAACCAGATGGGTTCTGTGCAGGCGATAGCAACATACCACATCAGAAGTAGAGGATTTATCAAAACAACTCTGTTCTCCTCCCAGCCAAGATTCCGACAGCTACAGTGTAGCCCTGTAATTATCTAGAAAATGTCTGCAGATCAAAATGGGACTCTATTCTCCCATTGTTATCAGCAACCTTGCCCTGCCACTTGGGTTCTTTCTTTGCACAGAAAGTAGAGACATGAACAGCCACTCAAGATAAGGTATCCAAATTTGGGAGCTCTAAATCAGAAGGGAATCTGCCTAAACGGTGACCAGAAGCCATCTTAATTCTGTAAAACAACAACAGCAACGATTCTGGCAACAACAGATAGGAAGGGGAAATCCGGGTTTTGCTTTATAATTTTGGAGTTCTTGAGACTAGACCTCATGTACTCCAGTCTGACCTTAAACTCAAGATCCTCCTACGTCTGCCTCCTGAGTGCCAGAGTTACAGGTGCCTATCAGCACCTTCCACTCCAGAATGGGCTTCATCCACACAACTGGGAAAGACAAAACAGAGGGGGCCAGCTGCCCTTTCCCTGGGGTCCTGGGTCTGTTTCTCTGAGGCACTGACCTCTCTTAGACCTTCTAGTGATGAACCTTCTCCTCCATTCCCTCCAGGCTGTGTTTTCTTACTTTCATTCTACCATGTTTACTGAAGTCCTAGCCTGTGCAAGATGGTCCTCCTTCTCTTTCTCACTGACACTCCACAACCTGGCTGGCTTCTGTCCCCACACTTCCTTCAAAACCTTCCCTGCTTCCGAGCACCAATAACTTCACAGCACTTAAGCTGGTCAACTTGGAGGTTTTCTGCCAAGTGAATTTTCTGTTATATTTGTTCTGTTCTCCCTCCCTCTCCCTCGCCCTCGCCCTCTCCCTCTCCCTCCCCCCTCCTCCCCTCCCTCTCCCTCCCCCTCCCCCTTTCCCTCTTCCTCTCCTTCCCCCTTTCCCTCCCCCTCTCCCTCCCCCCTCCTCCCTCTCCCTCCCCCTCCCCTTTCCCTCTTCCTCTCCTTCCCCCTTTCCCTCCCCCTCTCCTTCTCCCTTTCCCTCCCTCTCCCCCTCCCCCTCTCCCTCTCTCCCTCTCCTCCTCCCCCTTCTCTCTCTCTCTCTCTTTCTCTCTCTCTCTCACACACACACACACACATACACACACACAATCACACACAGTTTTATGCTTTTCAAGTCTTCTGCAACATAAAACTATGGCAATTTAAATTTTATCATTAGATGAGAAATAAAAATTATACACACCTGCATTTCTCCCTATCCTACCCCATTCACACCCCAGCCCAGGGACCTTTCCTGGCTCTTCTCCTTTGCCAGCACTTAACACTATTATTCCAAGTCCTACCCTCTGCTGTCTTCTCTTTGTGTTCTACATATGTTCACTGAGTGGCCTAGCACATTCCTCCCAGCACCTAACACCACCATCACTTGGAAGACATCTTTCCTTTCAGTTCTATGCAGAAATCTTCACTTTCCGGAAAGCATCCCTAAGGTGCAGGAGAGGGAGAGAAGGGGATGAGCTCATCTAAATGAAGCCAGAGCCTACCGCATTCCCCTGATACACCTTTCTCTCTCTCTCTCTCTCTCTCTCTCTCTCTCTCTCTCTCTCACACACACACACACACACACACACACACACACACACACACACCTTGTTCCTCCCTTGGGATCTCACACTAGAAATCTGGGAATCATTCTCAGATCCTACAGTTAATTAATGTCCAGGTCCTGTTGATGGCAAGGTACATTGTTCCCTCCATACCACTGCCTAGTCACTTCTCACTTGGTCTATGGCAGAAGTTGTCCCCAGTTATAGTATTTGACATTAGTTACCATCAGTGCCTTCTCCAAGCCAACCTCAGCACTCCTTTGGTGTTACATAATTTGGACCAGGCTTCCTTGTCTTGCTGTAACTCTTGAACTGTTTCCTATCGTGTCCGATATAAGGGAGGGAGTTCTCTTTATGTACCATGCACCTGCCTCACAACCTCCCCTTCTCCAATGTGTACGCTGGGAGCCCGGCCTTCACTCTGCACTGTGACTCAGATGTGGCTGCCCCCCACCCCTCTGCTCCTGGTTAAGCTTCTTTCTTTCTAAGAATCTTTTCTGTTCGTCTGGGGGGCTCTAACTCATCCCTCCACTTTACTTTTAGTCCTGGAGTTCATTTCCCAGGATGGCTGCAGCAAGATGCCTTAGACTAGGGGAATGAACCTCCTCTCTGTTCTAGGGACTAGATGTCTGAAAGTTAGATGTCTGCAGAAATGGTTCCTCCTGGGTGGCTGTGAGTGAGTCTGTTCCCTGCACTCTCCCGTGTTCTCACAGATTCAGACAGTCCAGGCTCTGAGACAGCATTCTCTCTAAATTCACAATATCTTTTCTCTGTGCATGTTGTGCTCCACTTAATATCCTTCCCCCCCACACTTTTAAGGATGCCAATCAAATGGTGTCAGGGCCCACCCAAATGACTTCATTTTAGTTTCATCACCTGCAAAGACTGTATTTCCAAAAGAGGTCAAATTCACAGGTAATGGGAAAAGGGCTTCCTTATCTTCCAGAGATTGAGTAGCCACACATCGATTTGCATAGCCACTTCCCTCCCTTCTAACTGTCACCACCTCATGTCTTCACTTACCCTTAGGGCACTCTTAACCCAAAAAAGTGACAAGCCAAAGCTGAGAGGACCCCAGAGCATGCCTGCCTTGCTAGCTATTTTCCCTTGCAGAGTAGTAGTGGCTTCTTAGTGGGCCCAGAACCAAGGAACAAAATCGAAAGTCAAAGGTCACTCCAAAGTTAAGAGTCTGACATAGCCCTTGATGCCACATTGTCGCCCTCAAGAAAGAAGGAGCTAGAAGCCACCGGACTCCTGGGCTGCACATCACAGCTACCATTGCTGTGCTTCTGGACACAAGAGGGAAGAGAGAAAAATCTAGGAGGAACTCCACCTTGGAGGGGGAGTAAAATAGCCTGGACACCTACCCTTATCCCCAAGGGCTCTTAAGTGACTTCTCCTTCTCTCAGATCAAGTGGGGGCCTCCTTTAAAAGTAACCTGTGCACCCAGGCAGAAGAAGGGTAGGGACCAAAATGAAAGAATTAGAGAAACACAGTACATCTTCGGAGCACACAGTTCACACTTGCTTGTTCATTGTTGTTCGGTGGCTCACGGAGTTTAATTGGGGCTGCTTGCGTGAGCATGGGGGTGGAGTTCTGAAGTGGCTCAGAGGTAACATACCAGTGGCTACACTACTGAAGAAAGTGACTCCCCTTAACCCAACAACCAGTGGTTGGAACTGACAGTGGTTCCTTGGGAATGGACAGAGCATCCTGAGGCCTTTGCCACTCTTGAAGAAATCCTGATGAGTCCCGCCTGGTGCAGGACTCGTAACCACCACTGCTGTGAGTGCTTAAGTTCGGCAGCCACGTCATATCCAGAAGAGAGTTTCTCTGTAGGGAAACTCTGACTCTTACAGCCCTTCCTTTCTGCCCTCACTTCTGCAGGGTTCCTGAGCATTGGGGCTTGGGGGCAGCAATACAGATGCTCCACTTAGGCCCGTGCCCTGAACAGAAAGTGGGAAGGAAGCTTGTTAGGAAGAAGGAGGGATTCAGTAAGAATGGGAAGAGCTGAGAGGGGAAGAGATAATGTAATGATGATACATGATACACTATCCACATGTATAAAATGGTCAAGAGCATTTTTTAAAGTACACAAAATAAAACTATCTAATACTTATAACCCATACTGCTTTGCACTGAAGGGTAGAGGAGAGAAACCAGCGATTTTGGTGATTAAAGCGAAAATTCACATTCCAATAATACGTCTTTTATTAAACTCATATATAATAAAGACTCATTCTCCTGGCATCTGGTTAAATTGCTTATTTTCTTCTCCCCCTGTCTTTTTATGGCAGGAACATATCGTAGCATCCTTGGAGAAAGTTCTTGGAATCCAGCGACAGTGGAAACATTGTGGAGCACCAGGGTTTTTTTTTTTTTTTTTTTTTTTTTTTATTTTTTTTTTAATTTAATTTTATTTTATTTTTTTAATTTACATTCCAAATCACTTCCCCTTTCCCGTTTCCTCCCTCCCCGAAAGTCCCATAAGCCCCCTTCCCTCCCTCTTTTCTCCGTTCAACCCCCTCTCATTACTCTGTCCTGGCGTTCCCCTACATCCAGTCTTTCCAGGACCAGGGGTCTCTCCTTCCATCTTTTTAGAAATCTATTGATATGCTGATTGTGTCTAGGGTATTCTGAGATTCTGGGTCAATATCCCCTTATCAGTGACTTCATACCATGTGTGATCTTTTGTGATTGGGTTACCTCACTAAGGATGATATTTTCAAGTTCTGACCATTTGCCTAGGAATTTCGTGAATTCATTGTTTTTAATTGCAGAGTAGTATTCCATTGTGTAAATATACCACATCTTCTGAATCCATTCCTCCGTTGAGGGACATCTGGGTTCTTTCCAGCTTCTGGCTATTATAAATAAGGCTGCTATGAATATAGTGGAGCATGTGTCCTTATTGCATGCAGGTAAAGTCTCTGGGTATATGCCCAGGAGTGGTATAGCCGGATCCTCCGGAAGTGTCATGCCCAGTTTTCTGAGGAGCCGCCAGACTGCTTTCCAGAGTGGTTGTACCAGCCTGCAATTCCACCAGCAGTGGAGGAGTGTTCCTCTTTCTCCACATCCTCGCCAACAACTGCTGTCTCCTGTGTTTTTGATCTTAGCCATCCTGACTGGTGTGAGATGGAATCTCAGGGTTGTTTTGATTTGCATTTCCCTAATGACTAAGGATGATGAACATCTCTTTAGGTGCTTCTCAGCCATTAGATATTCTTCAGGTGAGAACTCTTTGTGGAGCTCTGTACCCCATTTTTTAATAGGGTTACTTGCCTCTCTGGAGTTTAACTTCTTGAGTTCTTTGTATATCTTGGATATTAGCCCTCTGTCGGATGTAAGGTTGGTAAAGATCATTTCCCAGTTAGTTGGTTGCCGCTTTGTCTTTTTGACGGTGTCTTTTGCCTTGCAAAAACTTTGTAATTTAATGAGGTCCCATTTGTCTATTCTTGATCTTAGAGTATAAGCTATTGGAGTTCTGTTCAGGAAATTCTCCCCTGTGCCCATATGTTCAAAGTTCTTCCCTAGTTTCCCTTCTATTAGTTTCAGTGTGTCTGGTTTTATGTGGAGATCTTTGATCCACTTAGAATTGAGCTTAGTGCAAGGAGATAAGGATGGGTCAATTTGCATTCTTCTGCATGTTGACCTCCAGCTGAGCCAGCACCATTTGTTGAAAAGGCTATCTTTTTTCCACTGGATGGTTTTAGCTCCTTTGTCAAAGATCAAGTGACCATAGGAGTGTGGATTCATTTCTGGGTCTTCAATTCTGTTCCATTGATCTACATGTCTGTTACTGTACCAATACCATGCAGTTTTTAACACTATTGCTCTGTAGTACAGCTTGAGGTCCGGGATACTGATTCCCCCAGAGGTTCTTTTACTCTTGAGAATAGTTTTAGCTATTCTGGGTTTTCTGTTATTCCAGATGAATTTTTGAATTGCTCTTTCTAACTCTATGAAGAATTGAGTTGGGATTTTGATGGGGATTGCATTGAATCTGTGTATTACTTTTGGTAAGATGCTCATTTTTACTATATTAATCCTGCCAATCCATGAGCATGGCAGATTTTTCCATCTTCCGAGGTCTTCTTCAATTTCTTTCTTCAGAGACTTGAAGTTCTTGTCATACAGATCTTTCACTTGTTTGGTTAGCGTCACGCCAAGATACTTAATATGGTTTGTGGCTATCGTAAAGGGTATTATTTCTCTTACTTCTTTCTCAGCCTGCTTATCCTTTGAGTATAGGAAGGCTTCTGACTTGCTTGAGTTGATTTTATATCCGGCCACTTTGCTGAAGTCGTTTATCAGCTGTAGGAGTTCTCTGGTGGAGTTCTTTGGGTCGCTTATGTATACTATCATATCGTCTGCAAATAGTGATAGTTTGACTTCTTCCTTTCCAATTTGTATCCCTTTGACCTCTTTTTCTTGTCTAATTGCTCTAGCTAGAACTTCAAGTACTATATTGAAAAGATATGGAGAGAGAGGGCAGCCTTGTCTAGTCCCTGATTTTAGTGGGATTGCTTCAAGTTTCTCTCCGTTTAGATTGATGCTGGCTACTGGTTTGCTGTAAATTGCTTTTACTATGTTTAGATATGGGCCTTGAATTCCTGATCTTTCCAAGACCTTTAGCATGAAAGGATGCTGAATTTTGTCAAATGCTTTCTCAGCATCTAATGAGATGACCATGTGGTTTTTTTCTTTGAGATTGTTTATGTAGTGGATTACATTGATGGATTTCCTTATATTGAACCATCCCTGCATCCCTGGGATGAAGCCTACTTGATCGTGGTGAATGATCGTTTTGATGTGTTCTTGGATTCGGTTGGCAAGAATTTTATTGAGTATTTTTGCATCGATATTCATAAGAGAGATTGGCCTGAGATTCTCTTTCTTTGTCGGATCTTTGTGTGCTTTTGGTATTAGTGTAATTGTGGCTTCATAGAACGAGTTGGGTAGTGTTCCTTCTGTTTCTATTTTGTGGAACAGTTTGAAGAGTATTGGTGTTAGGTCTTCTTTGAAGGTCTGATAGAATTCTGCACTAAAACCATCTGGACCTGTGCTTTTTTTGGTTGGAAGACTTCCAATGACAACTTCTATTTCTTCAGGGGTTATAGGACGGTTTAGATGGTCTATTTGATCCTGATTTAATTTTGGTACTTGGTATCTGTCAAGGAAATTGTCCATTTCCTCAAGATTTTCTAGTTGTGTTGAATACAGGTTTTTGTAGTAGGATCTGATGATTTTTTGAATTTCCTCAGTTTCTGTTGTTATCTCTCCCTTTTCGTTTCTGATTTTATTAATTTGGATACTATCTCTGTGCCCTCTGGTTAGTCTGGCTAAGGGCTTATCTATCTTGTTGATTTTCTCAAAGAACCAACTCCTCGTTTTGTTGATTCTTTGTATGGTTTTATTTGTTTCTACTTGATTGATTTCAGCCCTGAGTTTGATGATTTCCTGCCTTCTACTCCTCTTTGGTGTATTTGCTTCTTTTTGTTCCAGGGCTTTCAGGTGTGCCATTAAGCTGTTAGTGTATGCTGTCTCCCGTTTCTTTTTGGCGGCACTCAGGGCTATGAATTTTCCTCTTAGCACTGCTTTCATTGTGTCCCATAAGTTAGGGTATGTTGTGCCTTCATTTTCATTAACTTTCAAAAAGTCTTTGATTTCTTTCTTTATTTCCACCTTGACCAAGTTATCATTGAGTAGAGCATTGTTCAGCCTCCATGTGTACGTGGGTTTTCTTTTGTTTTTGTTGCCATTGAAGACCACCCTTATTCCATAGTGATCTGATAGGAGGCATGGGATTATTTCTATCTTCTTGTATCTGTTGAGGTCTGATTTGTGACCAATTATATGGTCAATTTTGGAGAAGGTACCATGAGGAGCTGAGAAGAAGGTGTATTCTTTAGCTCTAGGATGAAATGTTCTATATATATCAGTTAGTTCCATTTGGTCCAAGGCTTCAATTAGATTCACTGTGTCCCTGTTTAGTTTCTGCTTTCCTGAACGATCCATTTCAGAGAGCGGGGTGTTGAAGTCACCCACTATTATTGTGTGCGGTGCGATGTGTGCTTTGAGTTTTAGTAAAGTTTCTTTTACGAATGAGGGTGCCCTTGCATTTGGAGCATAGATATTCAGGATTGAGAGTTCTTGATGGTGGATTTTTCCCTTGATCAGTATGTAGTGTCCTTCTGTGTCTTTTTTGATGACTTTGGGTTGAAAATCAATTTTATCCGATATTAGGATGGCTACTCCACCTCGTTTCTTGGGGCCATTTGCTTGTAAAATTGTTTTCCAGCCTTTTACTCTGAGGTAGTGTTTGTCTTTGACACTGAGGTGCGTTTCCTGCATGCAGCAAAAAGCTGGGTCCTGTTTACGTATCCAGTCTGCTAGTCTATGTCTTTTAATTGGGGAATTGAGACCATTGATATTAAGAGAGATTAAGGCATAGTGATTATTGCCATCTGCCATTCTTGACGCTATCTTTATGTTTGAGTGGTTATCTACTTTTGGGTTTGATTCAAGAAGGTTATTATCTCATTTTTTCCAGGGTGTTGTTTCTCTCCCTGTATTGGAGGTTTCCACCTATTATCCGTTGCAGGGCTGGATTTGTGGAAAGATATTGTGAAAATTTGGTTTTATCATGGAATATCTTGGTCTCTCCATCTATGGTGATTGAGAGTTTTGCTGGGTATAGTAGTCTAGGCTGGCATTTGTGCTGTCTTAGTGTCTGCATGAGATCTGCCCAGGATCTTCTGGCTTTCATAGTCTCTGGTGAGAAGTCTGATGTGATTCGGATAGGTCTTCCTTTGTATGTTACTTGGCCCTTTTCTCTTACTGCATTTAGTATTCTTTCTTTGTTTAGAACATTCGGTGTTTTGATTATTATGTGACGGGAGGTATTTCTGTTCTGGTCCAGTCTGTTTGGAGTTCTGTAGGCTTCTTGTATGTTCATCGGCATCTCTCTCTTTAAGTTAGGGAAGTTTTCCTCCATAATTTTGTTGAAGATGTTTACTGGCCCTTTAAGTTGCAAATCTTCACTCTCATCTATACCTATAATCCTTAGGTTTGGTCTTCTCATTGTGTCCTGGATTTCCTGGATGTTTTGGGTTACGCGTTTTTTGCATTTTGCATTTTCTTTGACTGTTGAGTCGATGCTTTCTATGGAATCTTCAGCACCTGAGATTCTTTCTTCCATCTCTTGTATTCTATTGTTGATGTTTGCATCTATGACTCCTGATTTCTTCCCAAGGTTTTCTATCTCCAAAGTTGTCTCCCTTTGTGATTTCTTAGTTGTTTCTACTTCCTTTTTTAGTTCCTGGATGGATTTGCTGAGATCCTTCACTTGTTTGTTTGTATTTTCCTGTATTTCTTTAAGGTAATTTTGCATTACCTCTTTCAGGATTTCTTCCTGATGACCCACGTTCTCCTGCATTTCTCTGAGCGATTTTTGTGTTTCCTCCTCATGGGATTCCATCTGTTGATCCATCGTCTCCTGCATTTCTTTAAGCAGTTCTCGTGTTTCCTTTGTAAGGGCATCTAACCGTTGATTCATTTCTTTAAGCAATTTTTGTGTTGCCTCCTTATGGGCATCCGTCTGTTGACCCATATTCTTCTGCATTTCTTTATGCAAATTTTGTGATTCCTTTGTGAGTGCATCTACCCGTTGATTCATCTCGTTAAGCGATTTTTGTGTTGTCTCCTTGTGCGCCTCCATCTTTTGATCCATGTTCTCCCGCATTTCTCTAAGCGATTTTTGTGTTTCCTTTGTAAGGGCTTCTAACCGTTGATTCATGGTCTCCTGTAACTCTTTATGAGATTTATTTGTGTCCTTCTTGTGATCCTCTAATAGCATCATGAGAAGTGATTTTAAATCCAGATCTTGTCTTTCGGGTGTGGTGGGGTATCCAGGACTTGCTGCTGTTGGAGAGTTGGGTTCAGATGGTCCTACATTACTTTGATTACTGTTAGTAACATTCCTACGTTTGCCTTTTGCCATCTGGATACCTCTGGTGTTAGTTGGTCCTGCTGCCACTGGCTGTTGGTTGGACCTCCTGTGAGCCTGCAAAGCTATTTCTGCCCCCCCCTGGATTACCAGGATTCCCCTGGCACCGATTTCTGGGGCCTGCCTGCTCCTGAGTGACTTTGGAGCCCTAATGTGCTTTGCCCCAAGTGATCTTATATTGGGGAGGCCTTGCACATCTAAAGGCTCAGCCTAGTGGATTCCTGGAGCAGAGGTCGCCAAAGGGAGGCTGGCAGGCTCCTGCCCTGTGCAGGGGTGTGTGATCTCTCCTGGGGGGGGGAGGGGGCGTCCCTCTGCCAGGCAGAAGTCCCACAGCAGATCTGGCGCGCTGGTCACTGCAGATCAGCCCAGCACCTGGGAGCAGGTTACACACAAGCTGCCTGAACCCGAAGCGATATTATGCCTGTCTGTCTCTGAGCCTGGTGGTCCCAACTACCTGGTCACTGGAGCAAAGATGGCGGAGGGCACTCTCCGTGGCGCCGCTCACCCTGTGGTCACGATGGCCCGCCGATCTGGCACCCAGACGACCACAGCGCCAACCCGCCCTCGGGCACAGAAGGAAGCCCCAACAGGCCGTGTCCCAAGTGATGTTATATTGGGGGGAGAGCCTGGGTACCGGTCTCTCCAGCGCAGTCCGCGGGAACAGAGGTCGCGGAAGGGAAGCTGGCGGGCTCCCTCCCTGCGCGGGGTCCCTCCAGCAGGCAGAAGGTCCCACCGCGGAACTGGCGCGCTGGTTACTGCAGATCAGCCCAGCACCTGGGAGCAGGTTACACCCAAGCTGCCTGAAACCGAAGCGATATTATGCCTGTCTGTCTCTGAGCCTGGCGGTCCCAACTACCTGGTCACTGGAGCAAAGATGGCGGAGGGCAGTCTCCGTGGCGCCGCTCACCCTGTGGTCACGATGGCCCGCCGATCTGGCGCCCAGACGACTACAGCGCCAACCCGCCCTCGGGCACAGACGGAAGCCCCAACAGGCCGTGTCCCAAGTGATGTTATATCGGGGGGGAGAGCCTGGGTACCGGTCTCTCCAGCGCAGTCCGCGGGAACAGAGGTCGCGGAAGGGAAGCTGGCGGGCTCCCTCCCTGCGCGGGGTCCCTCCAGCAGGCAGAAGGTCCCACCGCGGAACTGGCGCGCTGGTTACTGCAGATCAGCCCAGCACCTGGGAGCAGGTTACACCCAAGCTGCCTGAAACCGAAGCGATATTATGCCTGTCTGTCTCTGAGCCTGGCGGTCCCAACTACCTGGTCACTGGAGCAAAGATGGCGGAGGGCAGTCTCCGTGGCGCCGCTCACCCTGTGGTCACGATGGCCCGCCGATCTGGCGCCCAGACGACTACAGCGCCAACCCGCCCTCGGGCACAGACGGAAGCCCCAACAGGCCGTGTCCCAAGTGATGTTATATCGGGGGGAGAGCCTGGGTACCGGTCTCTCCAGCGCAGTCCGCGGGAACAGAGGTCGCGGAAGGGAAGCTGGCGGGCTCCCTCCCTCGAGCACCAGGGTTTTATCACAGTCCACACAGTGCTATGGCAGGGAGCTCCACCAACAGCAGGCACCACAGCACACCACACCTCCAGGAAGTCACAGCACACCTCCAGGCAGTCTAGACCTACGCCTCACCCTGATAATGCAAGTTCAATGTCTGTCCCTGTTAGGAAGTGAACGGAAGGAATACAGAGGTGTCCAGCCAGTTGCAAAACGGCTGTGGCCATGAAAGCTGTTTCGATCAAATCCCTCCCCTCAGAGTTCAGAGAACTCCAGAAAAGGTGGAAAGAGGGTGAGAGCCAGAGGGGGCAGAGGACACCCTGTAAAGAAGGGCCTCTAAGTCAGCAGAGCAAAGATCCTCTGAGCTGTCAGAGCTTGAGGCAGCACCGTACCTGCATAGGTCGGCACCCGGTCCTCTCTGTTTATATTATACCTTCCTAGCTGGGCGGTGCTGGCTTACACCTTTAGTCCCTGAACTCCGGAAACAGAGGCAGATGGATCTCTGTGAGTTCACAACCAGCCTGCTCTACAGAGTGAAGTCCAGGACAGCCAAGATTACACACACACACACACACACACACACACACACACACACACACACTGTCTTGAAAAAAATAAACAAATAAAACAAAAATGTTATGACTCCCAGTTTAATGTTTCTATGGGATTCCTGAGTGTGTAAACAAGTGGGTCTCTCATTCTCGTGCCTTCTTTTAGGCTCTTTTTCTTCTGTTAGTTTGTCTTGTCCAATTCTGATGTGATCATTTTTTTTGTTTTGAATTAATGAGTGAATGAAGTGAAATCTAGCCACTAGGGTAAAGGTTAGCAACTGAACTGTCAATGATATCTCCTGGGAAAGCGAAAATTAGTTTTCTCCAATGGAGGAGTGACACTGGGGACAGAGACTACTCTAGGACAAGACTCATGTTCGGAAGTAGTTGACCATCATATAATGGACTCCACAGATATGTTTGTGTTTGTGTGTGTGTGTGTACATACATATATATGGAGGTACACATGTGTATACCATGCACATGTATATGTGTGCATGGGAGCCAGAGGTCAACTTTAGATCACTCTTCAGGAACCATCCACCGTGTTGTTGAGACATGGTTTTTCAATGGGACCTGGTGCTGGCTGGATTGACTAAGCAAACCCAAGGGATCTTCTGTCTCTACCTTCCCTACACTAGTATTGTACACATGTACCACCACACTCAGGTTTTCATCTCCGTGTCTGGGATCAAGCTAAGGGTCTTGCGCTTGTTCACCAAGCACTTTAGCAACAGAGCTACCTCCGCAGGCCCATAAACAAGTCCTTTCATAGGGTACTGATGGCAGGTACTGCTGGTGACACAGCAGAAGCCTGGGCTGGTTAAGCCATGGTAGACAGTTCATGGAACTTTGTACAAAGTGGTATGACTCTCTAAAAGCCAAGCCAAGCCATGGACATATTTTTGTGTTCTAAGTTCAGGATGCTGAAAACTGAAGCAGAAGGCCGGGTCCAAACAGAAGGGACAACACTGTGGGTATCAGCCAATCCAAACATAAAAGGCATGGTCAGCTTGAGGTTTTGACAAGGCACTGAAGGAGAGAAAGAAAATCATCTTTAGAGCTTTACCATTTCGAAAAGCATCCTCAAAGCCTTAATGCTTCAGACCCACTCAGATCTAAAGGGAACCCATTCAGAACAACACAGATACAAGTATAAAAAATATATAGCCAGTGAAGACTCAGCAAAGGAAAGGGATTTGAGTCCATGCAGTTAAAAACAACTGGGAACTGGTTCTAAAGCTCAGAGACAAGGAAACATCTGAAACAAAGCTCTTCAGCATGTGGGAATGGGTAAGATCTTGTGAGAAAGAGTCGGAACTATTCATGCTTGGCTCATTCCAAATGAAGAACCAAAAATGGGCTCCGGAGAGAGCCATTTCCCTCAGCCACACCTGGTTAGTCTTGCCCTTGGTTCCCTGGCGACATTCTTAGCTCTTAGTACCAGACCCGTCAGTGCAGCAAATGAAACTTATTGAGGATAATTATACTGGGCTTAACATTTAATGAAGTGAGGGGTGTTATTCCAAAGAGTGGGCTTGCTCGTGAGTTCTTTGTTAAGGAGGCCCAAGAGCATCATCAGAACAATGCCTTTCTGGCTTAGTTGGGCTCAACTGACAGGCACAGTGGGTTCTGGACAGCACAGGCAAAGCAGTAGCATAGGTCCTTCTCCAGGATGCAGTCATTCTTTCCCGGGTGTCTGTCGCACATACCTCCACATCTCTGGGCGGCAGATTGTTTTTACAATGAGCTGAGCCACATTATTTGAGGATAATTATATGTGATTTCCTATTACTCCTATAATAGATCAACACAGCCCTCAATGGTTTAAGCAACTTCTCATCTGGATCTCTGGATTTGAAGTCTGAAATGTGTCTCACCAGGCCAAGATTGTCCTGTTAGCAAGGATGAGATTGTTCAGGAGGTCACAGACCAGGGAAAGGGGAGCTGTTTCATTGTCTCTTTCTAAGTTCCAGAACATCCCTTGACTCTTCCAGCAATCTGCCACCTTCATCTGCTATCTCTCTGATCTCTCTTCTGATTTTTTTGCCCAGTTCAACATGCCTGTGTGATATTATGGGCTCTGAGAACCCAGCGGTCTCCCTATCTGAACATCAGCTAATGAGCAGCCTTCCTTTCATCTGGAATCTTAGCTTGTTACCCTTTGCCATTCCACCTGGAAAACTCACAGATACTGAGGATTGTAACATGGGCATCTTTGGGGGCCACTGTTCTACTGTTTCCACATCAATCACAAAAATATATTTCTATCATAAGTGACTCCAGTCATCTACTCTTGACTTCTCTGGGGTCTGGAGAATGAATTTCATGTAATTAGGAAGGAATACTTCAGCTTTCTGAACTTTTGATGCTTGAGAAAGTAAAGAAAAAGAAGAGAGAACATCAACATTATTGAGTTCATATGGCAGCTGCCAGGTCACACAGTTCAACACAGGAGCTATTTGTTACACACAGAATCCCACAAGATGTGGTTGGGATCACAGTTTGCACAGGACAAGACTGGAGGTCTAGTAGTTTAGAGTGATTAGCAAGTGGTTACGGTTAGAACTCAGAAGCACGAAGATTTAAACAAATTTTAGATTTTTTGGTCTTTGTAACATAGTCATCCTTTCCCAGGTGACAGTGCCTTGACCCATAAATGGGTGACTTCAAAATGTAAATGTAAGAACAACAGAGTCTCCTTTATGCCGAGGGCCTTCTTCCTTGATGGTTTTTGGTTTTGTTTGGTTTGGGGGTTTCAATTTATTTCTAGTTTATAGAATTTTGGGGGTAGGAAGTAGGATTTGGGGTGTGTAGTTCTACCTAAATTTCAGTCTCATCCCTATTGCTTGCTGCCTGTGCTGTTAGTGGCCCTGAGCCTGTTTGCTTGGCTACAAACCGTGATTGTGAGGTCCACCTCACAAAGCTGGCTCGAACACTAAAACCATCTCTAGAGCCTGATACACCGTTGATGTTTACTCTCGCACACTGCCAGCTCGATGGTACCACCAGTCACTGGCTTCAGTCTGTTACTTTCATGCCACGACTCTGTCTGCACATTCCCTCACTTTCCTCCTCATGCTCCAGACATCCCCACAGTCTGCTAAGCATCTGCACCCCAGTGCTTTGCCCGTGGCTCAAAATCAGTCCATCCAGATCTGACCTCTGCCACCCCACAGCCTGCTTAGGCTCCTGTTTGCCTTGCTGATATTCAGGACACAAACTCTTGGCTCAGCCTTTCAGGCCCATGATTTGAGCACCTTCTTAACTTCTCCTACAACTACTGAGTTGTCACAGTGGATAGTTCCCTCTGTCAATTTCACCACAGGCCAGTGGGTTCTCTCTTATGTCCTACATGGTCTTCAGCCTCTGCCCTGACTTACAACTTTATAGGAGTAATGATTACTCATGGTTGTTTGCTGGATCTAGAATCACCTAGAAGATGATTCTCTGAGTAACTATGAGAATATCTGGATATGTTGAACTGATGAGGGAAGACCCACCCTGAATGTGGGTGTACCCCCATCCCATAGGCTGAGGTTCCAGACTGAAATGAGAAAGTCAGCATCTGCCTCCCTGACTCTGAACACAGTACAGCCAGCGCCTCCCCCTACCCTACCAGGATGAACTATCTTCCCTCTGATTAAGTGACAGAATGAACTCGCCTTCCTTGAGTTGTTTTTGTCAGACATTTTGTCATAGTAATGAAAAACTAGCTAATAGGCGACATCACTTTCCTAGACAAAGGCTTTTAATATTTACCAGCTGTTTCTAAAGCTACACCCACACTCCTTACTACTTCTCAAAACCCTTCACCACATAAGACCCCTTTCCTCTTCTGCTGCCATTCCCATACCTGATCTTAGCCCAAAAACAGGGAGGCAACTCTACCCCCTTTCACTTCCTCGATGCATTCTAAACTACAGGCAAATTATCAACAACCCACTTTCTCCTATTCCCTCCACTGCTGCCAAGTTCATTATTTTTGTCTGATGCAATGACAAACATTTCCAGTGTCCTCCAAGTCAACATGGCTTCTATCTAGCCTTGCTTGAGTCTGTCAGAACTTGATTGAGCCAATAAAATGCTCATTCTATATTTATAGAATATAAAGTTGACTGTGATATATAATTTGCCCAATGCTTTGTTTGGCCATGTGTATGTAAGGTCGACTATGGTTATATATTCATAAGGAATAGGTGGATCATTCATGCCTGGGTAATTATCCCCATCACTTTCTTCCAGGCTCCTCCAACTGTCAGGTCCCAGTTCTAAGGCTACATGGTTTTGAGGGTCACAGCTGTGCCTCGTCTCTGAGCTGGCTCTCCTTTCATGCCTTTCCACTGCCCTCATCAAAGGCAGATCTGATGGTGCACTGCAAACACTGGAGTCCTGGTACCATTATCTAGACAACCAGGCATCTGAGCTGTTTGTATATTGGGGATCTTCATTCCTAGATTGTCATGAGGAAACTAGCACCATAGCAAGGTCTCAAACTCCAGTGCTAGCACTTAACATTAGTGAGGGAATGCCACCCACCAACACATACACACACACACACACACACACACACACACACACACACACACACACGTTGTGCTTATAGTGTCTACAGGCCCATCCCACTTTCTTTAAGGGTCCACTGATGATCATAGTGGGCCCCACCTAGTTCTCTTCTGCTTAAAGATCAATAGCATCACAGTCTTACTTGGTCTCCTTGGCATCCTTGGTGAAAACACAGCATTGCTTTACTCATCACCTTCCCCAAATGAGCAAATGAAATGAGTTCTACTCCTATTGAGAACCCAGGAGAACGTGGAAGAGGGAAATTGAATTTGAAGACCGATTTTTAAAAGTGAAATTTAGAAAGAAGTTTAGAAAGAATAGCTTTTCAGATCTGTTAGTGTGCACTTCTCAAATTATTTCTTTAGTGCTGTGTTTCGGGTTCTTCTGATATTCTCCCTTCACCATTAAGGACCCACATGTTCATGACTTCAAAGATCTAGATACTTCTACCAAAGGCCAAGAATGGTGTGTCTAAACCACAATCAAATATAAATGTGTGCTATCCTGTCTTTCACTTCTATAAAGAAATTCTGTTTACTTCAATCCATGTCTGTTAGTTCAGGTCAGTTGCCAATGGATTTCTTACGTAGGTTATTTTGAAAAAAAATGAGAGTCTGAGATTCTTTACCATTTGTTGGTAAAATTGCTAATGCTGGCAGAGAATTCTCAAATTTCTTTATTTGTGCTTTTTAATTGTTTCTCTTTTTTCACACAAGTGATCATATTTTATCTTAAGATCAATGAATTCCTGAAGAAGAATGTGCCAAGTGATCTTTAAAAAGCCCTCTCTGTATGTAGGCATTTGATTGTCATACCATGTGTCCTTCTTTAGGGGGATAAACACCATAAAGAGAATCAGACTGGGATCACCCAGGTCATTTTTGCTTTCACTGGGCAAGAAAACAAACAAACAAACAAAACCCCAGATATTTCAGAACGCTTGATGAATCTCCTCCAAACATTCCAGAGCACTGCAGAGAAGTGTCCCTCCAGCTTTAAATTTTCCCTCCTAGAGACAGAGAGGAGTCTCAGAAGACTTATGAGACCAATGAAACTTACAAGACTCAGAAAGGCTAAAAAGCTACAATATTTACAAGGCTCCTTCCATAATTATAAAAGCTGCAAACAAATGCTAGTGAGAAGAGACACTTTGATGGAACTTTCTACAAGCTGGGTAAGGAATTCCAGAATGAAGCTCTCTTGACACATTAACAAAGCTATGGTGGACTTTTTGGTGATACAGGAGCTTTGAGTCATTCACTGTCCTGTAAGAAACCCTGGTGAATTCATTCATTTGCTAAAGTAGACTTGAGTTGACTCTTCTCTTCCGTCTGTCATTGGTGCCTACCTGGAGCAAACAGACATTTGTTTACATCTTCACAGGAAAAGTTACCCAGCCCATGCTCATTCTGTAATTCAGATGGAGAATGGTGACCTGGCATAGTTAAAGAAGGGACAAGTTGTCCACGAATGCAGTAACACCATAAGAGTGTGGGTAATCTGGATGTATAAAGTCATGTATGATGAAGAAAAGAACTGAGGTCTTTGATGCTACCCTGATTTGCTGGGCAAACATTCATCCTTTTTATTCACCAGCATCAAGGGAGAAGAAGGAAGCTTGGATGTTGCTTAAAACTCCAAATGCATAGTTTTAAAAAATGTGTCATTATGAAGGGTGGTAAGAAGTGGAGTCTGTCACTCCATACTACCCACCCATTAGGTATTTTCTCCCCAACTATGTGGGTGGAATGGTCACTGCACTGGGAAGGCTTTCTAGATGACTAGAACCAAGAGAATATATATTGGTTCTACTACTACCACTACTACTACTACTACTACTACTACTACTACTACTACTACTCCACACACACACACACACACACACACACACACACACACACACACACACTATAGAGAGAGATTCATTAGCTTAGCTTACACCATAAGGGTAGATAGTCATAGAATGTCTTTCTAGATGCTGAGGAGGCAGAAAACATGTTTACTTCTCAGATGTAAGTGAAGCTGGACACTTGGCAATTCCAATCTGGTAGAGAGTAAGTCACTATTATTAAGTGCACATTATAAGGCTAACAAATCTGCAGGATGACATCAGAGGAGCTTAGTAGTCCCTACAGAAGCAAAGGCAATGTCCACCCAAACTGCATCTCCTCAGACCTCTTAGTACTAATCATTCTGGAAAGTGCCCTCACAGACATGCCCAAAAGTCTCTCCTAGGTGACTGATTCTAAGTCCCATCTGTTGACAAAGAAAACTAATCATCACAATCAGGAAAGACCCAAGAGGATCAAAGAGTAGAAGACTACCTAAAACTCAAGAAGGGTCTGGGACTATGGATATGTATGACCCGCTACTGATAGGTGGACAAATAACCCTGAAACTTAGTAATTTAAAACAAGTGTGTGTGATCACACTTGTGTGTGTGGATCAGGAACTATAAAACGCTAATGCCAGGTGGCTCTGCCTTGTGTGCCTCATGAGTTTACTGCCAATATGCCAGTGGGGACTTCAGTTATCCAAAGGCTAGAGTAAGTAGGTCCTCAATCTTGCTCAAGTGTTGTTAGCAAGGTGCTCCATCCTTCACTGTGTTAACCAGGGGCTTAAAGTCTCTCTCTGTCCCAAAGGCCTCTCCATAGGATTCCTTGGTTATCCTCCTGGCCCGACAGCTGACTTCTCCCAGACTGACTTAAGGGGAAATGCAAGAAGACAAGGAATCCCTCGTGCTTCTTTCAACCTAGTCTCACAAACAGCACACCATCATCCTCGTCATTAGAAATGAGTCTCTTAGTCTAGTCCACACTCACAGGGATGGAAAGAGACTTCACCTTTTATAAGAGTACTTGTCAAAGACGAACATATCTTAAAATCACCCCAAAGCGGGTGGGGGCATCAGGTATGGAATAGTAGCAAGGAATTTCGTGGAGTACATTACTTGGCAATAGAAATACTATGTGTTTTTTAATTATATTATTCTATCACAGTTGCTTTCAAATAGCCAGATCTCTCAGACATACCAATATATGACTTCCAGTTCTGGCAATCTATGACTCTGCATTTGTGCAGTTTTGCAAATCATGTTTGCACATCCAGAGTCAGTGAGCAATTTCATCAGCTTATTATAAAGGTCTTGCAGATCAGAAGCCTTTGAAGGGATCCAGACTGAGCTCACTGACCTCAGTCTGATCTCCCAGATTGCCCCGGCTGGAGACACTAGAGAGGAAGTGTTAAATGATTTACATATTTTCCTCAATGTATTAAAGTCATGTAATTTTGAAGAAGAGATTGCTTTGTCCCTGCAGAGGCTCCCCGACTCCATCTCAGATAAAAATAAGCAAAGCTGCTTTTAGAAGCCTTGTATACTTTTCTCCCTTCTGACAGCCTTCAAGTGGCAGCATATGATTTGGTCCCGAGACATACAAAGTGTTTTAATTAAAGGTTGTCTAAAAATACAGAACGTTTCCACAACCACATCTGCCATTAACTCTTCTGACATTCGGGCAGCATTAAGTCCCAGAAAAAGGCTTTACATATTTAAAGGGATTCGAGTGTGCCCTGCACACTGCTGTCTGTTTGCACCGACAAAAACAGAATGGCGTGTTTACAGTCGGTGGCCACAGTAATTACAGGCGCTGTGGGGCCTGCTGCAATTTGTTGCTACAACTTGAGAAACAAGCTTAGAGATGCTGTGGCATTTTTGCTGAATGGCCTACTTGGGCATTCTAGAAGAAGCGATAGCAGCTGTGTTGCTGGACAAGTTTGAGAAGCTGGCTTTTCAGCCCAGGTGATAGCCAGCTCTTCCAATGACCTCCAACATGTTGATGAGCTCCTAATCGGGGCTGGCTTACACCTCAGAGGTTTAGTCCTTTATCATCCTGACTGGAAAAATGGCAGCATACAGACATAGCACTGAAGAAGAGAGAGTGACATTGGGCCTGGCTTGAGCATCTGAAACCTCAAAGCCCAGTCCCACTGACACACTTTCTCTAACAAGAGCACACCTCCTAATAGTCCCATTTCCCATGGGCCTATGGGGGTCATCTTCATTCAAACCCACACAGCAGGTAGGGCTCACACTCCTACCTCCATGCCTTCCCTTCCATGATAGAACTGTAATCAAACATAGATTCTTTCTCTCCAAAGTTGCTTTTTGTCAGGGTATTCTGTCATAGCAACAGAAAAGTGGCTAACACACATAGAGTTTTCCAATATGGATTGCATGTTACATCTAAGCTGAGGTGCCTACAAAAGTGCTAGTATGCATGTGCTTGGCCTGGTTGTGATGTATCAACTCAGATCTAAGACCTACCCTTTAAAGAACTGAAAACATAACTTGATTAGTCATGAGAAAGGGAGAGCTGTGCCTCCTTGAAGATTTCTATCTAGGCCTGGCTCTACAGAGTCTGATCTAAACCAGAAGACATGATTTTGGACTAGCTATGTTACCTGGGAGTGACCACCACATCTCTTTTGCAGATACATAAGTAAATGGTAGCAAGGCCTTTGCCAGATATGTCCCAGGACTATACTTGATTTCTTCTTCATCCCCAAAATTCCTTCCCTTAAGTGAGATTTTATCATTCACATTCCTGAGCTCATTGTGGGTTCTGGTCTAAGATAATAGATTAAAGTTCCCCAAACATGGACCTACTTTACGTATTGTCTTAATTACTGTTTTATTGCTGTGAAAAGTCACTGTGGCCAAGGCAACTTATAGAAGAAAGCATTTAATTGAGGGCTTTCTTACAGCTTCAGATGATTAGTTCATTACCATCATGGTGGGAAGCATAACACTGGACCAGTATCTGAGAACTTAAACTCTGATCCCTAGGCAGGAAACAGAGTAAAAGAGGATTTGGTATAGGACCTAAGCCCATGCCCAGTGACATACTTCCTCCGATAAGGTCATATCCCCTAATCCTTCCTAAATAGTCCCTCAACTAGGAACTAAGCATTCAGATATATGAGCCTATGAGGACCATTCTCATTCAAATGGCACATGCCTTGAAAGTAACATAGAGGTGAACAATCCATTTATGTGAACCTGGAAATCTAGAGAAAAGTATGGATTATCAAGAGAAAGGCAGCTCAAAGGGGAGCTGAGTTCAGGGGTGAATGGGACAGCTGAAGGGTCATGAGAAAAAGTATATCTTCTTCCAACATGGGACAAGGAAAGAAATAGAATGCAGGGAATTTTGCACTGATCCTTGTTATGGGAACAGATGCAGTTTGTGTGGAGGGTGCTTCTTTTCTATATAGATGCACAAAGTGGGTTAAAAAGCCTCTCATCAAATCAAGCATTTTCATGATTTCTCATCTCTGTGGCCTCAGATTCCCCTAGAGCAGCTTGTGAGCTCTTTATTCCAGTGCTGTTGTCTATAAACACCCTGGAGTTGAGAGTCCTTGAGCACAGTACCTCAGCAGGCCCCAGTGTGGTCCACTCCCTCTGCTGGGTTTCTCTAGTATCATCCTTCACAGTAGATGTGCTCTGAGGAAGACCCTCCTGTCTGCCCTTCCTCTGTACACCCACTGTTTCCCATCACGAATCCATTCCTTGTCATTGTTATCAGCCTGTGTCCCTTCCTTGGACAGTCCCAGCACTGGCAGATTGATCTATACACACAGTGTCCTAATAATACACTGTAAGTCTTCATTTGTATTTGAAAGAGAACTGAAATCCAGAGTGTCTAATACAAAACATGTGATCACCCTTTACACTGGGTTCCCTGCCAATCATTGTTGCCTCTGCAAATATAAAATTAAAAACAATAACTCCCACAAACATGTGCTTCTTGTTCGTCATGTCCCAACCTATAGACAAGACAAGCACCTTCTGTAAATCTACAGCTGTGCCCAAGAACTCTAACCCTCGAGCTCCATTGGCTCTGTTCTACAAGTGAAGAACTGAGTTCTTTTATTTCCCTTGGGCACTGTGCTAGTAGATGGTATGCTGCAGTTTGAATAAATCCTGGCATCTGTGGGCACATGTGTTAAAGAGCCACTCCCCAGCTGGTGACGGTATTTGGGGACATGAAGGAAACTTTTGGAGTCGGGAACATGTTAGAGGTAGTGGGTTACTTGAGCCCTTCTCCTATTCTTCTATTTCTCTGCTTTTTGGATACCTTGAGGCAAGCATCTTCCACCAAATGTTCCAGTTGCAATGGCATACCTTACCTTGAGCCCAAAACACTGGATCCTGATGATTGTGAACAGATATGTCTGAAACCAAGAGCCAAAATAATTGCATTTTCCTTTGAAACTATTTTCCTTAGGTATTTGACCCATCCAGAAACCAGGACGACACTGGCACTTCTCCTCCATAAGCTTGGGCTAGCTCAGCACCAAGTATGCTAGTTTATATTGATTGTCATAATGGCAGGATTTAAGATCACCTTGGAAATGAACCTCTGGACATGCCTGGAGGAATTGTCTAGGTGAGAAGAATTACTCTAAATGTAAGCATACATCATTCCACAGGCTGCGGTCTTGGTCAGACGAGCACATGAATTTATCACCTCTGATTCCTGACTGCAGATGCGAAGTGACCAGCAGACTCAAGCTGCTATTGTGACTTCTGAGCTATGGTACTCTTTATATTAAAATTATAAGCGTTAATATACCCTTCTTCAAGTTGCTTCTGTTTGGTATTTTGTTGTGGCAACAAGAAAAGTAAGTAATACATCCCCTAATCTCAGCTCTTCCTTCAGAATGCATATCAAAATAATTTTTTTCAGGGAGAAACCCTTTTCCAAAACTATACATTCCTCTTTTCATTTACTAGCCTCATTTAATACAGTTTCACTGTTTGGTTGATTTTTGTCTCCCATTCTGGCTGGAAGGCCCTTGAAGCATGTCACTTGTTTTCACTATTGTATCCTTCTCTAACTACCACAAGCATGGAAAATCATTAGCACCTAATGCTGTCTGTTGGAGGGGGAGGGGGAGCACAAACGGGTGGGTGAGTGAGAGGGTAAATTCGAGGGTGGGGGCGAGTGGGTGGGGGATAGACAGGTGGATATTGAACAAAAAGGTGCAGCATGCTGATCTGTCCTGCATATTCACCTGGAACATAAATCCCTTCCTTCTTTCCGCGCTGAGCCATGCCTTCAGTGTGTTGCATGACTGTTAAGCACCAGCAGCCTAGCGATTCCTATAAACCTGAAGGAGGCTCTCACAGACTCAGGAGAGCAATGAATAAAGCTGGGGAGGAGAGCAGTTCAAACCACAGCAGGAGGCAGAGCCAGGAGCCTGGATCTATGGCCTCCACACCAGCTTCTCACCACAGCTCTGTCACGCGTTAATCACAGCCGAAAGAGATGGGGTTTTCTTAGTTTCTCTGAATGTTTATTGTTTTGTTTTTGAAGCTGAAAAGCCGCAATGCTGCCATCCTCTCCCTGAACTCCTGCTTTCTTGTGACAATTTCAGTTATAAGATTTGAGTCCTTCCCACAGAGATACAAAAGGGGAGTTTTAAGGCTGGAAAACCTGCCCAAGAAATATACTTGGCTTTTAAATTCCATTTGGCGTCGTTCCCCAAACAGCATTATGTTGCATTTTAAAATAGCAATTTAAATGGCCCACTCCTTTTACTAACCTGTGATCACTTTTTTCCTGATCTATTAAAAAAAAGCCTTACATCATTGCTAGAATGATTAATTTTTCTTCATCAGAAACGCAGCTGAGGAAGTTCTTCTATGCAGTCTAGCTCAAGATCATTGCCAGCCATCTAAATGTCAACCACCAAAGCATTTTCTTTTCCTAAAGAAAAAAGTTAATAAACCATAAATACCACAAATGAAAGCTGCGTCTTATTTTAACAATCATTCAGCTATCTGTACACTTCCCATATATTAGTTCTAAGAGGGAGACAAAGCAGGCTTTCAGATGGGTGCTGAGTCTCTGAGGTCAGATAAGTACAGTGAGTGAGGTGGAAAGAGACCCTACTCTGGCAGAACACTTGAGTTCATTTCCTCCCCAAGTGTAAATACGCATATCCACCTTATTGCTAATAAACACAACAGCAGGGCAACAGAAGCTCCACAGACATGAATAAAAATGAAGTTATGAATACTTGATGACAGAATGCCCCATTTAAGAGAGGCAGAATATGTAGTCTGGATACATGTGAGCTTCTTTTTTATTAATTATTTCCTTTATTTACTTTTCAAATGTTGTCCTCCTTCCCAGTCTCTCCTCTGCAAGCCCCCCCCCACTATCCCCCCCTCCCCTTTGCCTCTAAGAGGGTGCTCCCCCACTCACCCACCCATTCCCAACTCACCCTTCTGTCATTCCCCTTCGCTGGGGCAACAAGTCTTCACAGGACCAAGCACGTCCTCTCCTATTGATACCAGATAAGGCAGTCGTCTGCTATATAAGGAGCAGGAGCCACTGACTGACTCATGTATATTCTTTGGTTGGTGGTTTAGTTCCTGGGGACTCTGAGGGGTTTGGTAAGTTGATATTGTTGTTCTTCCAATGGGGTTGCAATCCCCTTCATCTCCTTCAGTCCTTCCCTAACTCTTCCAGTGGGGTCCCCAGGCTCAGTCCAATGGTTGGTTGTGAGTATCTGCATCTGTCACACTCAGGTGCTGGCAGAGCCTCTCAGAGGACAGCCATGCCAGGCTCCTGTCTGCAAGCACATCTTAGCATCAACAATAGTGTCAGGGTTTGGTGTCTATAGATGGGATGGATCCCAAGGTAGGACAGTCTCTGGATGGCCTTTCCTTCCGTCTCTGCTCCATTTCTTTGTCCCTGCATTTCCAATCCCATGAACTTCTACCATTATAGGAAGAAGAATCTGTAGGTTTCATACCCATGCTGAACCTTACATGTGTGAGTTCTATAAACAGCCTCCACCAAGACCTCTGAGGGAGGGTGGTGGGTAATATTTGACATTTTATGTAAAGGGGGAAAGGAATGGTATATTCAGTGTATGTATGAATTTTCTTAGGGAGATGTGAATAAATGCCTTCTAACCCTAAATAAAGCACTAATGATAAACCAGAGAAAGAACTCCACTCAAGCCTAGCTTAGTGGACTGGTGAGTATTCTGGGGTTACTTAAAAGAATATGGGTGATTCAATCACAACTACATCAATGAACCCTGCATCCCTGGAGTTCTCTGCACAACTCTAAGACTGCCCAACCAACCAGAGAGTCTTTCCAGCAAGGTGTTACTTATAAAACTTCACTTAGCTTCCTTGTGAATCCTGCAAGTTTCAGGAGATTCTTCAGTCTTGTAAGTTTTATTTATTTCCTATATCTCCTGAGCTTCCTGTCTTTCTCCTCTGTCCAGAAATGTTTCAATTGGGAGGGAATAAGAAGGGCAGCAAGGGTTTCTTTGTGATGGGGTAGGTAAACCAGGGTTGAAGAGGCCAAGGTGTAGCTTTAAAGAAATGCATTCTTCTTTTATAAATGGGTTTGTTTCAAAAGTGGGTTTTTTTTTAACCTGTTTTAAAATGTTTGTATCCAAAAAAGCAAACAAGGGATTTTATCCAAGAAGAAAGCAAAGATGCAGGTGGGAACCATATTTTGTTTAAAGCTATGACAAGCTTCCAGATTAAGGAACCAGTTTATATACATCAGCTGGGAGGACTGTGCATACCCCCACCCCTGACACACACACACACACACACACACACACACACACACACACACACACACATTTTGAGAAGTCAATCTTCCAAGATGTACATTCTATTTTCAAATTGGAGTCCTCTAAAACACTTAGCTCTAATATTCTAGGATGTGATGAGGTCACCTTTACAACGTGATGAACTATGTGTTGAATTTTTCTTTTGATTCTGAATGTTAATAAATAAAGACTAGCCTTCTAATTTTCACAAGAGTATCTTGTGTGTTGAGTTGTCATCCAAGATAACTTGATCTACTCTCTGGCAATTCAGCAAACAATACGAGCTTTCACCTACCTGTCTTCAGCATGAATCACAAGCTAACTGATCAAGTCATAATGTTTGCTGGCAGGCCAGAGGGCATGAACAGAAATAAAGAGTACAGCAATACATATCCAAAAAACTGGATTTCATAGACAAATAGATATTTAACTGAGCCTGATGGAAACATTGAGTTACTATTTCTGGAGTAAGAAAAAAATCAGGAACTTAAAATTTCTCCATAGCAGTATTCAATCTCACATGGTCCCCACTGAGCAAAGCCAACCAAGACTTATGAAGAAGAAAACATGAATCCAGAATTTTCCACTTTAGGGACTGGAGAGATGACTCAGTGTTAAGAGCACACATTGCTCTTCCAGAGTAGCTGAGTTCAGTTCCCAGCACCCACATGGCAACTCATAACTGTCTATAACTAAAGCTCCAGGGTATCCAACATCCTTTTCTGATTCCAAGGACATTACACTGACATGTGCATGTACTATGCATATACATTGAAACAATCACATCTTTTAAAATAAAGAAATAGAGAATTTACAATTTAAAAATAGTAAACATGTTTTCCAATAATACCTTCCTAATAGAATTACTAGGAGAGGAATTTTATGCCATGAAGAGATAAATGGAGAAACAACATTGAAATACATAACACTCTATACTTCATTTATTTAACTGTTTACTCAACTAAACAAAATATGGAATAAGTCCTACATAAACAAATATAAATGATAAGTGATCAAATACAAATGATAAATATAAATGATGATATAACAATTTTTGAGGAACAAGATTGGGAGAGGAAAAAAAGCATAGGAGGCTACATTATATGCTAAATTTCTCTCCATTTACTAACTGTTACCTAGCATCAAGAAACAGTGGTGACAGGGTTATAGATATGTATAAAGCTGTAGTCATAAACAATAAGAGAGATAATACAATCTGATTAACAAACTGCATGGGGGCAATAAAAAAAGTGTACTTATTTTCATAGTGCCCTAAAAAAGAAAGCTAAAACTGATAACTGCCAAGTTAACACTAGAAGATAAAAATAAACTCTTAAAAATAGACATGTTTACAAACATTGGGTAAAGGGCTTGTATCTGGCACCTGACTAACAGATTGTGAAACAAAGTTGTTATATGTCTTAATTTTATTTTTAGTTAAAATATTATATCACATATACCCTATTCCCTCTCGAAATCATTTCTTTTTTGGTAATTATAATTGATATATATATGAATAAATAAGTATATAAATATAATCTTCTGACTCTGTTAGTGTTGCTTGCAAGTATATGATTTTAAGGCTGACCATTTGGTATTAAATACCAATTACGGGGCTCATTTCTGGAAAAACTGAGTCTCCCTCTCTTTTCTTTCTTTTTTATTTTTTTCTGTTTTTTTCTTCTTTTTTTAATTTTATTTTCTATGTTTTTTTTATTTACATTCAAAATCATTTCCCTTTTCCCGTTTCCTCCCTCCCCGAAAGTCCCATAAGCCCCCTTCCCTCCCTCTTTTCCCCATTCAACCCCCTCTCGCTTCTCTGTCCTGGCATTCCCCTACATCCAGTCTTTCCAGGACCAGAGGTCTCTCCTTTCATCTTCTTAGAAATCTATTAATGTGCGAATTGTGTCTAGGGTATTTCGAGATTCTGGGTTAATATCCCCTTATCAGTGACTGCATACCATGTGTGTTCTTTTGTGATTTGGTTACCTCACTAAGAACCCAGATGTCCCTCAACGGAGGAATGGATTCAGAAGATGTGGTATATTTACACAATGGAATACTACTCTGCAATTAAAAACAGTGAGTTCTCCCTCTCTTTTCATTCATCTCATTACTTAAGTTATCCAGTTCTGGGGCTCCTGGGATGTCCCCCATCCACATTCAGATGTCAACTGGTGTTGAATTTGTTCAGGTCTTGTCTGGGCAGCCATGCTGTTGAGTGTTATGGATGCATGTGTCCTGTCATATCTAGAGGACAATCTCACAGCAGTCTTCCTGGTTCTCTGTCTCTTGACAATTATTGTCACATCCTTTTTCTCAAGATTTCCTGAGCCTTGGGTGTTTTGTTGTAGATATATCAACTGAGGCCTGATACTTCACAGTCACCTGTTCTCTGCATTTTTTGTCAGCTGTGACTTTCTGTAATGGCTCCCACCTGCTGTGAAGTAGAGCTTTTTGGATGAGGAGTGAGAGCTACACTTCCCTATGAGCGTAAGGGTAAATATTTAGAATGCTGTTAGGAATTATACTGGATTAGGGATGTGGCATTAGTAGTAGCCCCAAGTAGTAGAGCCAGTTTACAACATAGGCATGATTTGTCTCCCCTTACTTAGGCCTTAGGTCCAATCAGACAGCTTTTGGTTACCACTTAGATATAACTGCCACTACTACATCTTTAGAACTATCTTGCTGTGGAAAGTGAGCCAAAAGTTTAAATGAATAAATTACTTTGGAATTAGAAAGCTATTTCTTCAACATAAAAGCACACTCTGCATAAATAGTCACCAGGAAAATACAAATCAAAACCACATTGAAGAACCATGACACACCCTTAGGTCAACCATGATTAAAAAGACAGACATTAAGAGCAGTTGGCAAGGATCTAGAGAAACTGAAACCCTTACACATGGCTGTGAAATGGAATAGCCACTTGAAAAACAGTTTGGTGGTTTTTCCCCAAAAGTTAAATATAGAATTAATATTTGACCCAGCAATTCTGTTCCTAGAACACCTGGTTTGTCCATTCAGGTTATTGTAACTAAGTAGTGTAAGTAGGGCAGCTGAGAATGAATATAACATCCTCATCATCATCATCTCACAGTTCAACACGCTAAAAAAGTCTGAGAGAAAACTGTTACCACATTTTATCTCTGGTAAATGGTACATTTCCTTATTCTAGTACAACTCTCTTTGCATTTGTAAGCTCACATGGTAGAAAACCAGGGGCCTATCCAAGAGAAATAAAAAACATGTCCTACTACAAACTTTACCCATAAATATTCATAGCAGCATTATTTCAAATAGCCAAAATGTAGAAAGAATACTTTCCATCATGTAGTACGTTTGATAAACAAAATGTGGACTAATATTACAGCAGAATAGTACTCAGATGCAAAAAAATAATCAAAATAATGATCAAGAGACAACATGGTTGAGTCAGGAGAACATTATGCTATTGCTTCAAGGAAACCAGACACAAAAGGCAGCATCATTCCTGACTCTACAGCAAGTCCACACAATCAGAACCTGTATCAGAGGTTCTCGGGGGCTCTGTAGAATGTGGGGGAAATGGAGCTTCGTTTCTTACAGATTGAGAATTTCCTTTTGTGATAATACAAGTGTTCCTATTCAATCATGGTACCAGCTGCACATTAATTTACTGAACATCTCTGAATTATACAATGCCATGTGATTCGTATCTCAATAAAGCTACGAATGTTAGTTGTAAAGAACTCAAAATAATAGAGAAGCTAAAAGACATCTCTTCATTGCCTCCTAGACCCTGCCTTATAAATATCATAAAACTTTAAAGTCTCCAGTGGGGACTGAGACAGGGTTTCACCCCTCATGTGACACTTCTATTAAAAGTCAGCCCAGCATTGTATATGTGCAATAGTTACAACTGAGTTTTGGAAAGTGAGAGTAAGGGGCATGAGAGTGAAATCCGTGGGGATGAGAAGAAGCTATGCTCTGTCTGAGTTTATGGTTGCTGTAGGTCCTAAACACCCACCTATTTCTAACCATGCTGTAAGTCAGCAAAGGGAAATGATCCCGTGTTTGAGGAGACAAAACTGATCGTGAGTCTAACTTTGTCATTATACTTCATGTCTGTGCATCAAGTTATCACACTGAACCTTATAAGCACATGCAATTGAAGAAAACAATAGTAAAGTTGGCCTGGGGAGATGCTCTGTGCATAGTATACTGAGCCTAGAACCCCAGCACATAGTTCCTATAAATGCCAGCATTAGGAGCCAGAGCCAGGAGGGTCCCTGGATCTTACTGCACAAGCAGTCTTCCCAATCAGTGAACCTCAGATCCAATGAGAAAGTGATTGAGGACAGCATTGACCTCAGGCACACACACACACACACACACACACACACAAACACACACACACACAAAGAGAAGGGAGAGACAGACACACACACACACATATATATATATACACACACACAAAATATTTTCAAATTATAAAATATGATATTTTTATGTTGTTTCTAATTATTCAAACTAATCTTAATGATCTTCTAGGCTCTTTCAGAAGTATTTTTTTTAATTTTATCTTATTTATTACTACATTTATGTGAGACTGGAAATATGTGCACACATATACAAGTGTCTTCAGAGTCAGGAAGAGCATCTTCTGAAGCTGGAGTTATAAGCAGCTGTGAGTCACTCAACATGAAATTTGGGGATAAAACTGGGGTCCTCCCTGCCAGAACAGGCAGGGCTCTTACTGCTGAGCCATCTCTTCAATCCCTCAGAAACATTATTTTTTTCAAAATGCACTACTGCTCCTCATGCATTAACACAAAATTCCACAACAACAAAACCAATGTTCCACTGACACGACAGTGCTGGATCAGAAAGAGGTCAACCCACACAGAAAGTGAGGGAGCAAATAATATAATGACACCTTCTTACTTCCTAGGGGACCCAGATTCTGTGGCACGCACTGCCCCATTCTACCCCATGTGACTTCTTTTCCGGTTGTTTGTCTTAAAGAAATTGGGCAGTGATGTGGGCACACTAGTGTGACCCCCAACCAAATCACCCCTGATAGGAGGACCACCATAGCAGGACTTGCTGGAAAGAAAGGGACAACCCCACTTAACAACAAAACACTGGCTGGCTGTGGTCATACCTGTGGTGTTGGTTCAGTATTTCAGAGCATGCCAATGAGAGAAAGAGGTTGGACAGGGTAGGGTGCCTGAAGGAGGATATAAAAGAAGCACACAGAGGGCCTGGGAGATAGCTCAGTCTTTAAAGCACTTATAACAAGCTGCAGCCTGAGTCTCATACCCCAGAAACCACATTGGAAAGAGAGAGTCCTGTGATTTTTTAATGTTTTTTAATGTTTTATTGATTCTTTGTGAAATTCACATCATGTACCCCAGTCTCGCTCATCAACCATCCCTCCATATTCACCCTCTGCCCTTGCAATCTCTCCAGCAAAAGAAAACAAAACCAACCAACCAAACAAGACATCTCATCATAGAAGCGTTGGTGTGTCACGGTATGTCACACAGTAGACTCCTTTGTCCACACATCTTTACTTGGAAATGTTCATTGTGATGGGTCACTGGTCTGGTCTGAGACCTCTGGCTTCTACAGGATCCACACCAGGACTCCTCTCAGATATCCTGTTGTTGCCCTGTGTTACAGAGATCTGCAGCTTTGGTTCTGCAGGACTGAGAACTCTACTCTGCAGACACCCTCAGCCAAACAGTGGATGGAGCTTGGGGACTCTTAAGGAAGACTAGGAGGAAGGCTTGCAGACCCCGCAGAGAATAAGAACTCCACAGGAAGACCAACAGAGTTAATTAACCTGGATCCTTGGGGTTCTCAGTCTGAACCACCAACCAAAGAACATACATGGGCTAGACGTAGGGCCCCCTGCACATATGTAGCACATGTGCAGCTTGGTCTTCATGTGGGTCCTGAACAACTGGAGTGGGGGCTATCCCAAAAGCTGTTGCCTATCCATGGGATACGTTCTTCTAGCTGGACTGCCTTGTCTGACCTCACTGGGAGAAGAAGCACCCATCCTCCCAGAGACTTGACTTGCCAGGGTATGAGGATACCCAGGGGCCCTCACCAGTTCAAAGGGGAACGTGAGGGGGGATTGGGGAAGGATTGTGCAAGAGGGTGACTGGGATGTAAAGTGAATAAGTAAAAAATATAATTTAATTTATAAAAAGAAAGAAAAAAAAACAAAAAGCAAAAAAGTTGTATTCTGGCCACTACATGTGTGCCATGACATGTGCACATCCATAAACTCAAGTAAATAGATAGATAGATAGATAGATAGATAGATAGATAGATAGATAGATAGATAGATAGATAGATAAATGTAGTTTTGAAAAATACAAAAATAAAAAGAGAAGAAAAATCTTCATTTGGAAATAACAAGTGCTAAACCTGATTATTCTAAACATTAACTTAATAATATGGTAAGTAACTAGGGAACCCTTCTGCATTTTTAAAAGAGAAAAGTTAGAATCATAGAGTGAAATCACCTAAGTTCCTGATGGCCACACCAGCACAGATAAACAAATAATCTTGCAGACAGGTCCAGCCTGTGCTCTTTACCAACACCACCTGAGGACAGCTGAGGATATCCCAACAGGTTTGTAGATGACATCTCACAAGGTTCAAAAGTCAGGCACTCTCATGCCTGTACAGCTCCATTGAAGACCTTACTGGGACAGTAAAAGTATAGGTTTTATAACACCTTGGCTCTGGAAAGCATGGCCCTTTATCTCCTGGACAATGAGAACACTGTGTTCAGGGTTCAAGATTCCACAGCATCCTCTTCTACATCCTCACACTTTTTTTACATGGATGGTGTGTGCAATCAGCATGATATAGCTGAAATGGGTGCACTTCCCAAAACTGGGCCATGAGGACACTATGCCTCCTACCTCATATTCTCTAGCACAACCTCTAAGAATGTCAACTTCGTCATTGTGTCATTAAGTCACATGTCAAATGTGTCATTATGACACATAAGATGCTCCCTGGAGCTGCCTGCCGGGAGTGCAGGTGAAGAGTCCCTTTGCTGACCTGCACTGATTTCAATGAAGGGGAATGAGTTCTCACAGACATATGGATGTCTATACAACAGTCAGACCTTAGGGTAACCGCAGGCCCAGCCGTTGTCCTCAATACAGCTTCATGACACAGCCAAGGCCAGAGCCATCCAGCTCATCTCAGAACCCCACCCCACAGAAAGCACAGGAAGAAATAGCTGTGTACATGGTTCCAGCCAAAAATGTGGCACTGGAATGCCTTCTCAGGCATCAGTGGGAGGAGTGGTCCTTGGTCAGGTGAAGGCTCAATAAATGCCCCAAGAAGGGGAAATCGAGTGGGGGGAGATGGGAGTGGGTGGGGTGGAGGGGCATATACTTGGAGGCAGGGAGTAGGAGGAGGGGTTGGGAGGGGGGTTTGGGGAGGGGGGAAACCAGGAAAGGTTTTTACCACTTGAAATGTAAATGAAGATTATATTTAATAAAAAAATAAGAAAAGGAAATAACTGTTTAGCTGAGAGACAGACAAACATAAAGCTCTAGACACACAGCACAGTACTGCAGTTGATCCAAGAGATATGTCAATGAAATCAGTCACTTTTTCATAAAACAGGATATTTTCCTGAAGGAACAAACTGATACATTCTACATGGCAGACCGTTTTCTTAAAAATAGAAGTATCTAAAAAGACAAATGCCACATGTTTGCAATTATAAAGTTTGGACTTTTAGGGAAATTTTTAAATTTTGGAAAGGTGTAACTGAAGTTTTGTATATAAAGGCATTTCTAGTAAAATAATAGCCCTATCAAGCAATGCAATCTTTAATAGTAAAGTATAAAAAAATGTCAACAGACACTAGACCTGTAGCACACAGTAAATCACATGACCAATGCATGGCTTTGCAGAGGATCTGTTCCAAACACAAAGAAAACTGAACAAATCTGGAGAGACAGTGCATCAGTTAAGAGCATTTGCTTCTCTTGCAGAAGACATGGGTTCAGTTTGCTGCACCACACTTAGCATCTCACAAATGTCTATATCTCCAGCTCCAGGGTTTCTCATTCATGCCCTCTTCTGGCCTCCGTGGGCATCTACACTCTTACACACACACACACACACACACACACACACACACACACACACACATAAATATAAAACAAACCTTTCCAAAAAAATGATGGATGATAAGGTAGCACAGAACAAACAAAGTCCACTCTGCAACTCATCTTCTCAACGTCAAGACACTGCTACTTGCCAAGCGTTAATGTAATATCAAAGAAAACTATTTATCAGTGTCCAGAGCACTCATGAATGCACTTTCATAGATAATTACATAGCCTGTGAAGTCGGATCTTCTTTTGTTCTATAACACCAATCAAAACAGTGCAGTGCGGTGAGACAGGTAAAGGGGAGACAGGATCTGGCTGTTGCTTTAGTCCCTCTTCAAGAGATTTGTACAAAGACATCACTGTGTTATACTTCTCGTTGTGTTCTGGAATGTAAATAATGTATAAGGACAATGTTGTAGATGCAATGGCCTTATTATTTAAACAAATTATTAACAAATATTTTTAAATTTTGTTTCAATTTCTCACATGATAATTATTGATCAGGGTATCCCACCAAAGCAGGCACTAAAAGAGAAAAGTCCTCAGTCATCATTAATCTATTGCCCTGGAAGAATAAAGATGCCTGTCTTCCTGACTGAGTTTTCTTCTATCTGTCACTCAGAATCCGTGTGGCTGTGCAATGGTGACAAAGGTCTCCAAAGCCAACACGACTGTGACAGGAAAGGTTCCTTTCTTACCTCTGCCATAAGTTCTTAGTAAAATAGCATCTACTTGGGAAGTTCACAGTCTTCCTAGCAGAGGGAAAGAAGAGCTCTCCTCCCTCCCCACAAATGATAAGAGTCTTTTGAGTCATTAAATAAGGTAGATTCTAATGATGAACCTAGGTTTTCACGAAAGGGCACCAAATAAGATTAGATCTGACAGAGCCTGCCTGCCACATTTCAGGCAAAAGTCAGAAAAACCCACACCACAAACACAACTCAAATGAATTTTGAACCAGGGTGGTTGTCCATGCCTGTAATCCCAGGCAGGACGATTAACAGTTCAAGACCAGCCTTGACTACAGAGTAAGTCCAAGGCCTCCTTGGACTAAATGACACCTTGCCTCAGGCAAACAAAAATGAAAGAAAAGCCTGAAATTAAAATGAAATTAAAATTAAAAGTATACCTGAAGTGGCAGGGAAGGTGGAGAAGGGAGGGGGAGTTAGAGGGGGAGGGAACGTCTACAGTCCTTATTCTTCTCTCCACTTTGTGTCAGAAGACCATAGTTTCCTAAGTGTAAAATGATGTCACCCAAGAATTATGTTGTCACATTTTGAAGCAATAGAAAGCCACAGGAGACATTTAAAAGCTCAGCAACACACCTTGCTGACACAACGTTAACAGGTATTTTCTGCCGTAGAATGAGCAACTGAGCTTGGGAAGGTCACATTGTAATTGAGGCAGCAGTGAACCCTGAAGCCAGAGGAGCTGAAGTGAGACTAAGCACTGTCATAAATCTGGTCGCACAGTGGAAGGCCAAAGACAACATTGTTCCTAGAGAGGAAACAGTACCTAGCGTAATAATCAAGACATTTCAGGTGAGGATTAAGCAGGAGTGGATTGTGATGAGGTTAAAATGTTTCCGCTTCTATTTCTGAAATCAAGGAATATGATTCTCCAGTTTCATAATTGGTAAATGATAAGTTAAAAGCTTAAAATTTAAATATGCTCAATAGAAATCTAGTTTTACAGATATGTTTAGCACTTTTAAAAAAACAAGCTTTTTAATAATAAAACAAAGCTAAAAAAAATCAGAAAGTTAGGCTTGCCGTTGTTCAGAGATGACAGATTTATTATCTAAGTTTTAAGTCCTTTAATGTTTGAATTGGGGAAAGTAACAAAAAAAAAGTAGATCAAATGAGAGACAAGAAGTACTGAACTAAAAATAAAGATTAAAAATGAAATAACAAGAGATGTAAAACAGCTTTAAGTAAGCTGTAATTAATAAGTACAAAAGAGAAATGTGTGTGCACATTAGATACAACCAATAATCCTTTAATGCAGTCTTGGGGCAGAAAAGCGCTTGAGAGTTTGCTGCTTTAGGGGCAGTTTTAGACATGGCACCCTTAAGATTTTCTGTATTCCCCCCGCCCCAAGATTTTCTGTGTTAAGAAACAGTGGTGGTTTGAATAGGAATGGTCCTCATAGGCTCATATTGAGTACTTGATCATTATGAGTGGTACTATTAGAAGGTGTGGCCTTGTTGGAGAAAATGTGTCACTAGGGGTGGGTGTTGGGGTTTAAAATGTTCAAGCCAGGCCCAGTGTCTCTCTTCCTGCTGCGTGCTGGTCCTGATGTAGCACTCTCAGCTACTTTCCAGCACTGTGTGTACCTGACTGCCACGATCTCCCTGCCATGACCATAATGGATGAAACCTCTGAAACTGTAACCAAGTTAAATGCTTCCTTTTATAAGATGTGTCCTGGTCATGGTGTCTCTTCACAGTAATAAAACACTGACTGAGTAAAACAAGTACCCACAAATAAAATTTTGAAACAAACAACAAACAGAAAATATCTATAATGTGTAGGACCCATCAATCTAATTTTTAGGGCCTGTTAGAAAATAGCAAATCAAGGTCCTGGCCGTACATGTGCATCCAATGTAAAAGTAGTCATTCTAATAGTTTTAGACCCCCTGGGATATAAACCAGATATAAATCTTTATAAAGTTTTTCCATAGCATCCAATAAATGGGATATTATTTAGCCAAAGTGATGACAAAGGAGCCTGGAGAGATGCCCCCAGTGCTAAAAGCATGCGCTGTTCTTGTACGAGACTGGAGCTCAGTTTCCAGCACCCACACAGAGCAACTCAGAACCTCCTGTAACTCCAGCTCCCGAGCACCTGAGGGCCTCTGAGGTTACCTATGCACTCATATACGCACACCCACATACGGACACACACGTGCACACAACTCAAAATAAACATCCATGTAAACTGAAAAAAGAATGTGATGAAGATGTACCATTCCTGGCTCTAAAATCATTTTTTTAAAGATTTATTTATTTATCATATGTAAGTACACTATAGCTGTCTTCAGCCACACCAGAAGAGGGCATCAGATCTCATTACGGATGGTTCTGAGCCACCATGTGGTTGCTGAGATTTGAACTCAGGACCTTCGGAACAGCAGTCAGTGTTCTTAACTGCTGAGCCATCTCTCCAACCCTAAAATCATCTTAATAGAATAAATGAAAAGGGTCCTGGGGAGATTGAAAGGAAATACAAGAAGCCTGGGTTCCATGGGAGGAATTTTACATAGTGTGTAAATAATAATAACCATGAAACCTTCTCATGGCTTCCACAAACTGAGGAAGGTGGGCTACGACTGCACTCATTTTGCAAGGACAGGTAAGGACGGTAAAAGAAAGTTGCAGAGCGGGCTGGGGCGATGGCTCAGTGGGTAAGAGCACCGACTGCTCTTCCGAAGGTCACGAGTTCAAATCCCAGCATCCACATGGTGGCTCACAACCATCTGTAAAGAGATCTGACGCACTCTTCAGAAGATATCTACAGTGTACTTACATATAATAAATAAATCTTTTTTTTTTATTTTTTTAATTTACATTCCAAATCACTTCCCCTTTCCCGTTTCCTCCCTCCCCGAAAGTCCCATAAGCCCCCTTCCCTCCCTTTTTTCTCCATTCAACCCCCTCTCATTACTCTGTCCTGGGGTTCCCCTACATCCAGTCTTTCCAGGACCAGGGGTCTCTCCTTCCATCTTTTTAGAAATCTATTGATATGCTGATTGTGTCTAGGGTATTCTGAGATTCTGGGTCAATATCCCCTTATCAGTGACTGCATACCATGTGTGATCTTTTGTGATTGGGTTACCTCACTAAGGATGATATTTTCAAGTTCTGACCATTTGCCTAGGAATTTCGTGAATTCATTGTTTTTAATTGCAGAGTAGTATTCCATTGTGTAAATATACCACATCTTCTGAATCCATTCCTCCGTTGAGGGACATCTGGGTTCTTTCCAGCTTCTGGCTATTATAAATAAGGCTGCTATGAATATAGTGGAGCATGTGTCCTTATTGCATGCAGGTAAAGTCTCTGGGTATATGCCCAGGAGTGGTATAGCCGGATCCTCCGGAAGTGTCATGCCCAGTTTTCTGAGGAGCCGCCAGACTGCTTTCCAGAGTGGTTGTACCAGCCTGCAATTCCACCAGCAGTGGAGGAGTGTTCCTCTTTCTCCACATCCTCGCCAACAACTGCTGTCTCCTGTGTTTTTGATCTTAGCCATCCTGACTGGTGTGAGATGGAATCTCAGGGTTGTTTTGATTTGCATTTCCCTAATGACTAAGGATGATGAACATCTCTTTAGGTGCTTCTCAGCCATTAGATATTCTTCAGGTGAGAACTCTTTGTGTAGCTCTGTACCCCATTTTTTAATAGGGTTACTTGCCTCTCTGGAGTTTAACTTCTTGA